>CM073571.1:187452754-187960254 GCA_037074715.1 Magnolia kwangsiensis | reverse complement strand
GTGGCTTACCACACCGTACACAACAGTGGGTGGTGACACCCACTGTGATGCAAGTGTTTTACTCATGCCGTCCGTCCATGGCAGTGGACGGTGGCCCCCACTCAGATGCATGTATTGTGTCCACGCCGTCCATCACGTGGGCCCCTGGCCACGTGACGTTATGAACAGGTTTGGATGGCAATAAACTTTACAGTGGGCCCTAGGCCATGTGATTCAATGAACAGTTTGGATGCAAATAAATAGTACAGTGGACCCAGGTTAGGTAGAAAATATACATTTCGGTGGGCCCTAAGTCTATATGACCTTATCAACAAGTTTGAATGGAAAATAAACATTTTGGTGGGCCCCTTGCTACATGGCCTTATCAACAGGTGGGATGTAAAATAAACATTTTGGTGGGCCCCTTGCCACACGGCCTTAACAACAGGTTGGGTGGTAAATAAGCATTTCAGTGGGCCCAGGATTGGCTGAAAAATAAATGTTATAGTGGGCCCACATGGGAGTCTACCATGATGCATGAGTTTCATCCAAACCGTCCAACCATTTTGAGATCATTTTAAGGCCATTGTTGAGGCCCATCTTAATGTATTTTTGGCCCGCCCACTAAGGCCCACTTTATTATTTATGGGCCCATGTGTGTAGGCCCAATTGATGTATTTGTGGCCCATTGTTGAGGCCCACTTTGGTATATATAAGGCATATGTGATTAGGCCCATTTAATGCACATAAATCTCATGTGATTGGGCTCATTTTTAATGAATTCTAAGGCCCATGGGTTATGACCCATTGCAAAGGACCTCAGGCCCATTGGTGAGGCTCATTGAGGTGATCCGCTTGATGAATGTAAGGCCCATATGATACGGCCTAATTGATGTACTTAAGACCCAATTGAGTGCAACTAGGTCCATTGCAATGCATGATCCCTCCATGGCATATAAAGATATTTATAGTAAGTAATGCCTTAGGAACAATGATGGTTAGATGCCCACATTGTAAGGATGACGTCGGTTAAATGTCCGTATTGTCACTCTCCCTAAGGCCCACTAATAGGCCCATACTTGTAGTAAGTAGGCTATCTCGGCCCATCTCAGTTATACGCAGAGCCCATCTCTATATACATGTTAAGTATAGATTCATGATTCATTATCGTACGCATCATATGTATGACTGATATGAGAAGTGACTGATCATAGCATATGCCTTCGGGCGAACTGTTTATGGGCTTCCTGGTAGGTGGAGTTGCCCTACATGAGTGCATGGTATATGTAGGACTGCTGCATGACTGGTAGTGTGACTCATGCACTTGATTTGTATGATTGTGATTATTGTATGCCCTAGCGACATCAGGGCCATAGCCTCCACAGATGCATCGTGGGTGGCTGGATTGGATACCGAAAATGTTTGGTTCTAGCATACGGGCGCCATATATGTCCTTGGATGAAAATCTCTAAACCCGATGGTACCAGAGGATGACTCCAACGTCGAGACTGAGTGGATACATGAGCACGCGAGGGCCGTATACCAGTAGGTCGCGTCTCCCACTGTGTCGTGGTCGGTTGGAAAGGGGTGTGACCTTACCCGCCTGAGTGAGGGAGCAACTTCTACGTTGAGTTTGACCAGCTTGAGGAATCGATCCGCTATCGACGAGCCGGGCCCGATATTGGCAGGCGGATAGTGAGGTCTCTTCTGCTCTCCCAGTTGTGCGTTCGGATAGGGACGACAAGCTGACGTAGAGTGTACTAGACCCCGGTGATTATCCAGAATGAGAACTGTACTGGTATATGATGAGGATTGACATGCTTGACTTGCATTCTGCATCACATGGCCTGGATGTGGCCGATCGCATTCATATCTTGCACCGCATAGCCTTGGTACGGCTGATTGTATTCATGTACTCATCAGCACATTATAACATTATTCTGACCTTGCATTCTGAGTACGCTCGTATTGCGCACACACTTACACCGCCCTCTAAGCTTTCTATAAGCTTATGCACGATTGATGCGTGCAGGTAACGTCAGGACGCAGTCGTAGCGTAGTAGCAGCAGGAGCGTGCAGTCGAGCTTTTGGAGTTTT
Source organism: Magnolia kwangsiensis (assembly GCA_037074715.1). Lineage (NCBI taxonomy): Eukaryota > Viridiplantae > Streptophyta > Magnoliopsida > Magnoliales > Magnoliaceae > Magnolia > Magnolia kwangsiensis. Next base: position 187,958,178 of record CM073571.1, on the reverse strand, counting down.
GTTATTAGCACTATCTTGTATTTCCCTTTATACACCTTGTACTCAAAGTTTTTTATCATAGTGAATTTTGTGATGGTGTTCTTGTGGTTATTGTTCTTGGGTTATGCTTATGGTTATGCTCATTACGAATTAAATGGATAGTAGAAATCCTCCTTGTAGCATCTCAGGATCGGAACCTGGTATATGGGTGCCGGGAGCTGAGAATGGGGTACTACGGAGGCTGTCAGCGCCAGATTCGGCGATCGGGAATTTTGTGAGCCCAGTTTCTGAGTTTGGGGCGTGACAGCTATAGCCAACCACAAGCAAGATGTTCAACCCTTCCTTGTTCTCAACATTACATAAGCTCAACCTGCACAACTACAATAGGTAGAAACACCAATGACTTACATCTGGGAATTGGCACAAGGCATAAAAACCATGCAGGAAATATTCTTATAATTCATTCAGGCACAAGCCACAACAACATCAACCAAGCAGGCCTAGTTCAGCAGCAACAACAATCAACTCACAAACTCTGTCCAACTTTTGGTTGAAATCAAGCATAATCGTTGGATCTACATCGGACTACCAACACCAACTAGCACCGGGAGTCGGGAGTCAAGAGTTAGTCTTAAAACAATCCCGCAATTGGGATTCCTAGTTTGTTTTAGAACAGCCTCGCAGTTGGTGCTTCCAATTAGTTTCCACCCAACCTTGCAATCGGGGTTTCAAACCAATTTCAAACTAATCCTCCAAACAGGATCTCCAATCAATTTCCAGCACACCTCGCAAGTGGGGTTTCAAATAAATTTCAAACTGATCCTGCGAATAGGATCTCCAGTCAATTCCAATACATGCTGCAACTGAGATTTTAAATCAATTTTAAGCAGTATCTTCCTCGACCGGAAGTCCAAGGATAACAGTGGCGAATGCCCACAATGGGGGTCGATGTCAAGCCCTACTCAACCATTGGAATGTGGCGAATACCCAACAAGGGTGTCACTTCCCATCATCTCAACATCCCTCTACCAGGAGTGCTTTTCAATTTCAATTTCCCACAAACGGGAACACGATTACATTTCAACAAGCTCCCCCTCACGGGAGCCATAGGGTCGAAGAAATCGATCACTATGTTGAAAATGTAGAATAAGCCTTGCCGTGAGAGACACCGGTTTCTTAAACGAGCCGTATAGAAATATAGGAGTTGCGGGAGAAGCTCCAAACCATGTAATATCAGCTTCAAAGACAACAAATGGGTCGATCTCCCCTCAACACAGTTTAGGGACTTATGTCCCTTCCTAGATGCATAGGTACCTCAAAATTTTCAGGTACCTAAATTCAAGGGATATGACAGTAGTGGATGTCTTACGACATATCTTAAGGAATTTTGTGGGGAACTGAATGCAGTAACATGGAATGAATGAGCCCTTATCCACCCAAAAGTCTCTTAAGCGTGATGCCCTTGATTAATACACTTCCCTGGATTATCACCAAATCAAGACATGGGAGCAACTCTCACAAGTGTTTGTCGACATGTTCGCCTATAACATCAACATGACTTCTAGGAGAGTGGACTTGATAGCCTTGAGACAAAAAGGTGACGAAAAGTTATCTACATATGTGGGATGATGATGACCAATGGCTTCCAAAATGCATGCCTCAATCGACGACGGTGAGCAAATCTTCGTGATCGTTCATTCAACAAATCCAAGAATCTCTGTATATATGATATCGCATTCTTATGTGAACTTTGCTCAACTTATTCGCACTGGAGAGCAAGTAGAAGCAGGAATACGCACAGGGATGATCTCCCCTTAGCCAGCTTATAAGGTCGATCTAGTCAAATGGAACAAAGTCAAAGGAAGACCCATAGGATATAGGAACGAAAATGGCAATGGTTTTGCCCATCGCCCGACATAAGAAAATAACATCATTGCCACAGCTCAAGGCACCCATCATGTGCCTCAACAAGGATGCCAACAGTACCAATAGTACCACCCTTAGCAGCAACAATAGAGATATCAACCACCACTTCCACCACAACAAAACCCACAACTATAGCCTCTGCAACTACAATGATAGTAGCAGCAGCAACAACCCACAGGAAATGCCCAGTACCCCCATCAAAATTGGCAGATGACTAGGGAGTTCAGGCGATTCACCCCACTCATGCAAATGTACAACTAAATCATGACAACGTTAGTGCATAATCAACTCCTCACTCCCCTACAACCCAAACTACCTCTAAATATCCTCAGCTAATAAACTACAATAAGAACGAATAATACACGTTCCACTAGGTCCGAGGTCACTCAACAGAATGATGTTTCTCCCTAAAAAATTCAATCTAGTATCTCATTGACAATTGAAAGATTTTCATTTAGGCTCAACTTTTGACTATAATATCAATTGTTATGGACAAACACTTGCACGTGATCAATGTAGGCTAGGTGAAAACACAAAAGCAAATAACCAAACAAAAATAAAAGACACGATTAAGCATAGAGATTTACATAGTTCGACAATTTACCTACTCCATGAGGCAACATCACAAAACTTTCTAATTCACTGTAAACAAGAGAAATAAAAATGCAAGACTTACTCTTCTTTCACTTTTTTAAAGAATCCAACACCAAATAATACTTTTAAAAGATGAATTAATATAATAAAATACCTCCATCTAAAAATTGCATCTCCTTATATACATATATATATATATATATGTATATATGTATACATATATATATATATATATATATGTATATATATATGTATATATATATGTATATATATATGTATATATATATGTATATATATATATATATATATATATATATATATATATATATATATATATATATATATGAATGCCCACCTGCGCACCTTCTTATATGAGCACCCATACGCACCTTTGCACATGTTTCTTAGGCACAAAATCTTAACGGTCCACGTGATGCAGCACCCCTTGAAACTCTATGGGCTCAATTTTCAGCCCAATCCAAAACTTTAGTGGGCCATAGCAAAGAAAAATGCAAATCGAGGGAGGAAACTATTTCCTTTTGCCATGGCCCACCAGAGTTTTGTATCGGGTTGAAAGTTAGGCTTGCGAGGTTTCAAGGGGAGTTGCATCATGTGGATCATTCATATTATGTGCCCATGACATGTGTGTAAAGGTGCACAGGTGAGCATTCACACACACACACACACAACTCATCTCACATGATATGAGCACAAAATCTGAACCATCTATGTGATATGGTACCCCATGAAACCTAAAAGGACCAACTTTCACCCTGATCTAAAACTTTGGTGGACCATGGCAAAAGGAAATAATTTCCTCCTTTGATTTCTCCTCTTTTAGCTATGTCCCATCAAAATTTTGGATCAAGGTGAAAGTTTGACGTAGAACAGGTCACAGACAGTTTCGTGGCTAAGATAGATCAAAAAAGGCCCGATCAGAAGCGAAAGCGATCTTGATAGTTAAGATTTAAAACAGACGTATCTCACAAACCGAAATAAGCTAACGGATGTACCATATATGATTTTGGGATAAGACGAGATACTTTATCCACGAAACCCGCTATGTCGGGTTGACCATGCCAAATTTGCGAAATACCATTAGATCGATGGTCGAAATCCCGTTTTATTTTTGTTTTTACTACTTATAGTATATTTTGATTTGAGTGTAACTCTTCATCCGTTGGGCTTTAGGAGTTGCACCCAACATGAAAAGTACTTAGAATAATTAGGAGAACATTATGGTTCGGCCAAATAGGACACTTACTATTTTTGTTCGAAAACCATGCGCACTGGTGGAAATCACGATAGCCTATAAATAGTAAGTTAGTATTTAGAGTAATTCGAGATTTCTAGGTTTAGTTGTAGTTTGATTTTGAAACTTCTCCTATGGCTTAATATCCCTTTTTAAAGGGTTGTGAATTTGTTTATTTCATCTATCAATTAAATTATGAATTTTATAGAATTTATTATCTATTTTTCTTACTTGTTTTTTAGTGGATTCGGAAAGTTTTTGTGAAAAGTCCAGGGAAGTACCATGAATTCAAAATAGTTATCCCCAGGCAAGATGGTGCAGTACATGGCGTAAACGTGAGCATAAATAAAAGATACACGAGTGAACGCATGACCGACCCTCTTTCCACGTCACATGCTTGCGAGGGCAATTCTCAGACCAAGGGAAATAGTCCCGACTGTATGACCGTACATGCAGATAAGACGGGAAAAGAAATGTCTTTTGCGAGGAAACGTCTACCGGTGAGAGCCTCCCACCACCCAACATGCGTCATATAGATGTAATATGTCTCACAGATGACTTTCTAAGGTAATACGATACAATGAATTCAAGATAAAAACAATCAGACCTATTCCTCCATCTCTTTTCCTCTCTGCATGCGATGCACATGCCACAACTTCTAATTTGTACTGACCACAATAATTGTTAAAAATGCATCTCGTCGGATTCCTTTCTATCATATTCCCTCTCCCTTCTTTCTGCTCGCCACGTGTTCCACGACCCTAACTTGTATGGACCAGATTATTTTTCTTACGTACCATCGGTCCGTTCATTTTGGACGTGACTTGCCGGTGTCCTTGGGCCTCAAGTTACGTTGGCCTACAGAGATGCCCGTGACAAATCCATCCATTCAATAGTTTCTCAAGACTACAATTGTACAGGTATCCAAAAATTAGGCAGATCCAACGCTCAGGTGGGTCACACAGACGAAACAGCAATCAATGAATGCTTACCATTGGAAACTTTGTGGGGGCCACAGAATTTTTAATCTGGAACATATTTGTACCCACAGTTTATCTGAGTGGCAGAAACCGTATGAACGGTTTGGATGGCATATGGTGGACGTTTCCATTTCTAACCGTTTCATATAGCGTGGTCCACCTGAGCTTTTTATCTGCCTGATTTTTGGATTTCCATACTATTGTGGTCTTTTGAAACTAATGGACGGAGTGGATTTGTCACTGGAATATCTATGGCCCCAAATCGCTTCCCATCACAGGAACTTCACTTCCATTCCTTCTCCATACATTCCAAAAGAACGTTCAAAGCTATTACTTTTCATCTACATGCGTTTCGTGTGTTTCATGCACCACAACCTCCAATTTGGACGGGACAGATGATGTGGATCCCTTTTGTATGCATTAAAAAAAAAAAAAAAAAAAATTACACATTTTCCCTGCATCTCCTTTCCTCTCTCCACGTGCGCACGTACCACAACCCATAGTTTTTTTTGACAGGAGCAAAGAATGTCTATATAAACTCAAGCATGGCTCTTTACTCTTTCAAAGAGAAGCCATGGAAGTGCAGCAAGTTCTTCACATGATTGGTGGAGCTGGCGAGACCAGCTACGCCAATAATTCAACACTCCAGGTCTCTCTTTATATCTCTCTCTCTATCTCCATCTCTCTCAAACTACATGGTAGACTTGGACAGTCTACAGCATAGATCTAAGCCATTCATACAGAGATACGAGAATGGGAAACTCTTTTCTTACACGGCAATATGGATATATGTGCAGTGTGAGAGTTGTTGGACCTAGGGATGGGCCCTGGGTTCTAACTATATGTGGGTCCACTTATGGGCCCTCCCTAATTAGGGTTTCTCTTTACACTATTTTTTAAAATTATAAATAATGGTGTTATATCTATACTTTCTCTCTTCTTAAATTAATATAGTATCAAGGCAGAAAAATCGTAACTTTTCATTTCTATATTATTACATATGTTTTAAGATTATCCGGGTCCTACTAAATCTTTATCTATATGGTTCTTTAAGTCCAATACTGCTGTCAATGGGCCAGGTTAGCTCACTTACGGAGGCTGGGCCAGGCCCAACGATTTAATTAATTGGGCTGAGGCGAGTTGTGTCTAAGAGCTAGCTCATCAGACCATCTATCTCGTTTAAAGTATCGAGAACATTTTTATCAACATCATGCATGATGTGGGCACACTGAATAAACGGCCTTGATCTTGTACAAAGGATGGTGGTCCCTCCGGCTTTTGGGCTTGGCATGCCTACGGCCAGGCCTTGGTGAATACTAGGCTCAAAGGCTGGACCCAGACCTAAACTTTTAAGCCCGTTTATTGATTGAGCTGGGCTAGAGCCCTGTCTAAGAAGTTTTTAGCCTGGCTTGAATTCAGCCATGCTCTTAATGTATACCAGCATGCATGTGATAATTGCATTAAAAAAAAAAAATCATATTTTCTTATGAACATATGCTTTTTGATGTGGTATGTTAGATGGTTCAGATCATCAGTTCAGATGTGGCATGTTTATGAACATATGAACATCTTTTTTAGTGACTCATCGTCTCATCAATCGGATGATCTGACCATCCAATTGGGTCAGATATTTGTGTAGGTGGCATATAAATAATGGGTCTGGTTTGATGATTAGACGGTCCACAACTCCAATTCAACTCATTTGCACTCGCTTGATTATTTCTCTTGTGTTTTCATAGGAAAAAGCAATATCCAAGGTGAAAACCATAGTAGAAAAAAGTATAATAGACCTCTACTGCACCACCTTCCCCAAGAGCTTGGGCATTGTAGACATGGGCTGTTCATCAGGGCCCAACACATTCCAGGCCATCTCTAATATTATGGAAGCAGTGGACCAGAAACGACGTCATCTTGGCCGTTCATCACCCGAGTTCCGAGTGTTCTTAAATGACCTTCCAGGGAATGACTTCAACAACATTTTCAAGTCCTTGTCAGGCTTTTACGAGAAACTCAAACAAAACAATGGACCTGATTTTGGGCCATGTTTCATCGCCGGAGTGCCCGGCTCCTTTTACGGCAGGCTTTTTCCGACGGAGAGTCTGGACTTTGTTCACTCTTCTTATAGTCTACACTGGCTCTCTCAGGTGAGAATCTTCATTCATAACAGGCTTCCTGCACCCAAGCAGCGTGCTTGGGCGGGACTGGTTCCACGATGAGGTTAAGGTGGTACTGCGTAAATTAGGGTCCACGCAATGTATTTTTACCATTCAATCCGTCTATCAGATGTGTTGCCTTTGAAATCCTTTAATTACAAAAAATTAGTCCAATCCAAAATAAATGTGGGCCACAAAAAAGGAATCAGTTATGAGAGAACTGTCACTAAAAAAACGTAAATCTCTTGGGATGACTCTTCATCTGGACTCGATGAAGGGTCTGAACATCCTTGATTATACATACACAATTCATGGTGAACCCCCATGGTAATCAACGGTTGATATTTCGTCTCAACACATTCCTTGTGTTATTACCCATAAAAATTTTGTTACTGGATACTGTAGTTTTCTGAAGTGATGCATCTCATGAACGGGTTGAATTCTATAATTTCGATGGTCCAATATTACGCAGGTCTTTTGTGAGGTCCATGATGTATTGGTTGTATCCGAGCCTTCCATTCATTTTCTCAATCATTTTAAGGTATGAGCCAAAAATAAGTAGATCCAAAGCTCAAGTTTGCCACATCACAGGATGCAATGGTAATGACAACCACCACACAAACCTTCTTAAGTGTTTATTTGGCATCCTACCTGTTTAAAAGGTCATACAAACATGTATGAAGGGAAAATTCAAATATTAGCTTCATCTACTCTTTAAGGAAATTTTACTCGGTAGGCATTCAATCCCCAATGTGTTGTCCGCTTGAGTCATGAATCTACCTAATTTTTATGGTGATTTAAAAAAACATGAGTGGCAAAATGGATGGACGGAGAGGATAAAGCCCATACATTAAGGTGGGCTTCATTGAGCCCTTCCTTTAGAGACTATGGATGTGGCAATCCCTTCCAAAAAATTAGGCATTTTAGTAAATAATTCAGTAAAATGAAAAATAAAAAAAATTAACAAAGTAAGACAAGTACAGTTGAAATATATAATAAATGATGGGCTTTTCATTCGACACATGGAAAACGACTTCATGTTGCTGACGTGATGAAACGACTTCTAGTTACTGAGGTGCACCGTAATCGGATTGCATATTGAGTTACTGAGCAGGCTTCGGACTAAATGTCCACGTATGCGGTTTATCCACGCCGTCCATCCGTTTTTTCAGATTATTTTAGTGATTTTATCTGAAATTGAATACTTAAAGCTCAAGAGACCCACAATACAGGAAACAGTGGAAATAATGATTTCCACGTTGAAAGCTTTCTAAGACCCACAGTGATGTTTATTTGTCATCCAACCTGTTCATAAGAACACAAAGACATGGAGGAATGAAAAAAAAACAAATATCATTTTGATTAAAACTTCTATGGCCCTCGATAGTTTTTCATCAGTAGAGACTCAATTCACACTATTTCCTGTGGCGTGGTCTAATTGAGATTTGCATGTGTTTCTTTTTTTTATTTTAAACACTAAAATTACTTGGTAAAATGGATGGATGGTGTGGATAAAATATATAAATCATAGTAGACCTCACTGAGTATACTCGATATGCAATCCGCTTCGAGATACATCCACCCGCGTGCCGCCGTGTGTTTGTAATCGAGCCCAATCAACACTCGAGTGGATGACCGACGTGGATTGGGTTCGAACCAGCTGTCTCTGGCTGGGAACGGACAGGGGTACCCTATGTATGGGTTTTATCCACATAGTCCATTCACTTTTCCATATCATCTTAGGTACCAGCCCAAAAATGAGCCAGATTGGATGCTCAAGTGGGCCATACCGCAGGAAGCAACGGTGCAAATGTCACCCACTGTTGAAAGCTTCTGAGGCTTTCCGTGATGGTCAGTTGCCATCAAACCGGTTCGTAAGATCACATCGACCTGGATGAAAGGAAAATATGAATATAAGCTGGATGTAAAACTTCTGAGGCCTCAAAAATGTTTTCAACTGCAGGTGTTTAATCCCCACTATGTGGTCTACTTGAACCTCTGAACTGTCTTATTTTTTGAATTATAATCTAAAATGATATGGAAAAATTGATGGATGGTGTGGATTAAACCCTTACATCAGAGGTGGTCCTTTATAACCACTGTTTGTTCCTAGCTAGAGACCGGCGGCTAGTACCCACTCCACGTCCGTCGGCGATAGCAGCATGGGAGACCATTAAAATCGTACAATTTTCATGTGGGGTCCAACGTTGTGGTGCGTATGTTCCATCTAATCCACTCATCCAACGTATCACATCAGGATAAATGGATTCCCAAAAACCAGGACATTCCAGTACTCATCTGGGCCACACCACATGAATTTATAAGTTTCATTAATGATTTTACACTATTCCCCATAGTGTGGTCCACCTAAGTCCTGGATTTAACTGATTTTTAAGATCCATAGTGGAAAAGTCATGAGGTGGTTGGTGCATTTTATCCTTCATAGCCATTAGTAGGTATAAGTAATGCATTGGGCGTGCTTACACAAGTAAGGCTGGCACAATTCTCTACACAACCACTGGCAATAATTCAATTCAACTGATGAACCGGCCGGCTCAGGCTAACCTTAAACCATCATGACGTGCCAGGTTCCTCCAGGACTAGAGAATGGACCGGGTGGCGTTTTAAACAAAGGGAACATCTACGTGGCCAAGACCAGCCCTCCTGCTGTGTTTAAAGCTTACTTGGAGCAATTTGAGAGGGATTTCTCGTTGTTTCTAAGGTCGCGGTCCGCAGAAATGATGTCTAGTGGGTGTATGGTCCTAACACTCATGGGCCGGAGAAGCCCGGATCCATCTAGTGGAGAGTGCTGTTATCTTTTCGAACTACTGTCACAAGCACTCATGGAGATGGTCTCACAGGTAATACTCGATGCCATTGTGCTATCACAATCGCTCATACTTGATATATATAGTGTTACAACTGAAATAGGAAACAATTTATGCACCTATGCAATTTTGTGTACATCTTTGATGGGATCTTCAATTCTATCAACACCACATTGATGATTTGTCGATGGTATCGAACTCTTTTGATTACGTCGAGTAGTAACACCAAAATGTTTTTACAACATACATGAATTTTCTGAATTTTCTCGATGAGATAGAGCATCTGTCGATGGAGTCAACATCTACTCAATGACATTGAGTATTCTATCAATGGCATCAACAGACCCTGTTACCGGTAGATTTAAGACATCAACAACACCCAATTAATGCGGTTAACATAAATTTCCATGGTGTCCACCATGATATGTGTGTGTGTATGTTACATTCAATAAGTCGGTCACCTAAGATGACTTATTTTAGTAGATAGGCCTGAAAATAATGCCGAATCAAAAACTCGAGTAAGCCACACCACAGGCAAATGTAGGAATAGATATCTCCACTGTTGAAATCTTTTAAAGGCCTACTATGATATTCATGTGATATCCAACCCATGAAGGGAAAAACCAAATATCTGCTTTATCAAATACTTCAGTAGGTCCCAGGAAGATTTTAATATTGTGAGTACTATCCTACTGTTCCTTGCTGTGTAGCCCACTTGACTTTTGGATGGATCTGATTTTCAAGCTTACCTACTAATTGGGCTGCATTATCGGGTGGATGGTTTATATTTCACATATACATCATGGTGGGCCCATGGAGATTTAGGTGCCTGCTCACTGAGAGGAGAGTTTGGGCCAGTCCATTTAACTACTGGCCCTAATTTTGGGCTTAGGCCCATCTTCTAAGGTTTTTAGGATTTAAAGGAAGCAAGCATGGCCCAGCCCATCATAGTAGTAAATTGAGTTGTTTTCAAGCTGGGGAAGGGCCTTGGTAGAAAAGGTAATGTTGCCAATTAGCCAAGCTTAGGCCTCTAGCAAGATCAAATTTTTGAATAGCTTGGCCCAAGAACCATGCTCGACCAGCTTAAAACCAGGCCAGGCAAGGCCTAAAAAAAAGAAAAAAAAAAGAAGGACAACACTTGGGTACCTCAAGCTAGGTACCTACCAGGGTTACTTTCACCTTAATGTTTATGAAATCCATGCTATCCATCACATACCCCCTTTTTCGTCAGAGCTTAAAAAATCAGGATGATTAGACACTTAGGTGGGCCACCTCAAAAAAAGTATACTTGCAACCTCTAAATTCATTAGGCATGGTCTAGGTTTATTTTGGAATACTTTGATTTTTTTATTTTTTAATTTTTTGTAGTTCTTTTATCCTAACGGGAGACATCAGGTGAATGGATTGATGGCATATAAACACCACAGTCAGTCCTACACAAGACTAATGGTGGGCTTTGCCTTTGATTGTTTCCGGTGGCATGGCCTACCTGAGCTTTGGATGATCATGAATTTTTAAGTTCAATTATTGGAACTAGGCGTTATACTTGATGGAAGAGGTGGATATCATGAAAGTTCCATCCATGTAGTTCCTAATCTACAAAAGTTACCTAGCATGCATGTTGGAGTTTTGCCATAAGGTATCATAATTAGTGTCTCCTTAAAACCCTTACTTCTCGTAAATAGATCTTATTTCAGCGAGGTTACAACAAAGAAAGCCACATCTCCTTTCATTTCTATCATTTGTTCCACACACGTGGGTCCACCTATATAGACAACTCTGGCATTTTTGGTCCTATTCCAAAGCTAACACGTTTGGCTTTTAGTTCTTTTCCATCTACGGTAGATAAGGAAGAAACTTTTTGGATAGTAAAATGAATATCATCCACAGTTTCTTAATAGCATCGATCAAGTAAATCTCTATAGTAGTATTTAAGGGTTTTTTTCTTTTTTCTTTTTTTTCTTTCTAGAAACTTGATGTATCTAAATGGAGATCCATGGGGATTAATCTTAAGGTCCGAACCTTTGAAAAGTTTTGTTTTCCACTATGTTTTGAAAAACCTGACAAAATACTTAGCAGAAGTTACCTAAGCGGAGCTCTTAGAAAACCATGCCTAGTCATGGTTTATTTATTTGGGAGGCCTACTTTTGACCAAAACATGGCTCGTCTTAATGACTGAGTCCTAGAAATTGTGTGGTGTGGTGGTTGAATCAGTTAAGCTGATTGAGCCATCTCTCTCATTCTCATTCATTTAAATGGCTTAGTTGTGGGATATGTGGAGGATCGAGACAGGCTAATGCTTTCCAGGGCTCATATGAAAAAAAAAAAAAAAAAAAAAACATCTCACAAGAAGAGATCCTTGACTGCAAGGAAAACTATTCTTGCCAGCTAGAGACATCCACCTAGTTGGCAAGGATAGTTTGCCCTTTGGATATGGACCTCAGCTGCTGCCTACCCGTCTATCAATTTCACAAGCTCACTATAGGACAAGGGCTGAAAGATGGGGCAAATCCAAAACTCCAATGGGCCATGACAAGAAATGGTGGAGATTGAACACCCACCATTGAAACCTTAGGAGGTGTTTGGCGCATGGAATTTTTTTGTTTTTACACATGCACACATACCCACACACTCACGCCGTAGTGGAATTTCACCACCTATGGGTACTCAAACCCTTGACCAGGTGTTGAAACTCTGAGTTGGCGCATGAAATTAGATAGTATTAAGTGGGATGGAACTTTAAATTCCTTGGTTTGAAAAATCATCCCTATTTGGGTTATTATAGGTTTCCAACATTGGATCCTGTGTGCATGGAGCAGGGAGAGTTAGGGAGGGCTTTCCGCAATTCAACGACAATTTGCAAAATTCATGGGATTTCCTCCTAAAAGCATGAGATATGAAGTTATTACGCCAGGAAGGGAGGTGGGGCCTACCTTGATATTTGTGAGGAATCCACCTCATCCATCTATTTTGCAAGACCATTTTAGGGTAAGCAAGTAAAAATGAGGTAGATTTAAAACTCAAGTGGGCCACACAAGAGAAAACTGTGGGGATTGAGTGACCGCCATTGAAACATTTATATGTATACAAAAATTTCGTATCACAATAAAGTTCTCTATGTTGTCAGTTCATCCGAGCAGAATGAACTTATTAACGGTTGAGTTGACATATAAACAACAAGGTGGAGCTCGAGGAGGTTTCTAAAGTAAGAAATTCTTTCCCCACTCTTTCCTCCCTAATGGCCCACTTGAGTTTTGGATCTGCTTGACTTTTGGTAGCATGTCCTAAAATAATCTCATAAAATGGATGGACGGGGTGGATTGCTCACAAACATTAAGGTGGACCCCACCTTACTTCTCACTGTAGTTTTCAAACACGATTTTCGACATTGGTAATTGTTTTTCATGTACAACCAAACACTACATGAATCAAAACATGTATTTAAGCTCTACATCATACATTATCCACACACTAAAGTAAATAGATCATTCCCATGGCATTACAAGACAATCTATCGACAAGTGCATTTATTGCAAAAAAGCAATTCCATCCCACTTAATATCATCTAATTCCATGCGCCAAACACCCCATTAGTGATTAGTTAGGTTTAAGACTGTTAATTGGAGATCTTGTAGAAATTTAAAACTATGATTAGTTAGGTTTAACAAGTCTTACATAAGACATTTTATCATTTAAACTAACATATGAACATCACAAATTATTGTTGTTTAAGTATATGAGAATCACAAATAATCGATTTTCCTTTTAATTCAGGGAATCATCAAAGAAGCAGAAGTGGATTCTTTCAATCTTCCTTATTACACACCTTCTATTCAAGAACTGATGACTCTAATTGAAACTGATGGATCATTCCATGTAGACCAGCATGAAGTTATTGAATTAAATTGGGATCCTAATGACAATGACAATAATGAAGACTCCGAGTTCCATAAACTTACAAGAGGGAGGAATGTGGCAAAGATCATAAGAGCTGTGACAGAATCCATGCTTGCAAATCACTTTGGAGAGGAGATAGTGGACGATTTGTTTAAGAAGTATGGAGAGAATGTGGCTGAGCACCTGTCCAAGGAGAAGACCAAGCATGTTAATCTTATAATTTCCATGACTAAGAAATGAATGGAGATGTGCATGTGATGCAAGGTTAAATAAATGAGTGGAGCTTGGTGCATTCCACCCAATTTGTAATGGCCCCTTTTTAAGATTCAATAAGAAAGAAACTTTGGCTCAATGGTACACTATACTGCTGGATTTTTTAGATAGCTTACACTTCCCAATGATGCAACAAAGTTCTAGCTATTGTTTTTAGGATTCAACGCAGCCTACACTCTTACAAAATTCATACCATATCTGAAAGCTAGAATAGTATCTATTACTAATTTATACTGGACTATCTTATCAAATGCACAAATAAAGGAACAAGGTAAAGTAAAATATAATCATTACATTTCACATTATAAAACTATTATTTTACAATAGCTTTAGGGTGAAATAAATAATATAATTGTTATGCCCTGATATTCGATGCCCGAGTTGGCCAAACCAAGCCACAATTTATATTTTAAATATTCATAACCATAATTTCATAAGAATTATATAAAAATAAACTACACATTCATAAAATATATTAATACATTCAATATTGTTATAATGTTCTAGACTCTCTTTCGAGTTTCCTTTATATATATATATATATATATATATATATATATATATATATATAGAGAGAGAGAGAGAGAGAGAGAGAGAGAGAGAGAGAGAGAGAGAGAGAAATTTCCTACTATACAACCCATGCATTTATGGCCCATTCCCAAAAATAAGCCCCAGCTGTACGGCCCCATTTCTAAGGTCGAAAATGCCCTTACTTTTCAGGTTTTTGATTTGCGAAAGCTAGGGCTACCTTTAGCTATGGATTATAACCGTAGCTATAACTATAGCAATAACCCGTTCATTGCAAAAGGGTGGACAGCGACCCCAACTCACTATTCCAGTGTAGTTTTTTTTTTTTTTACAAGGAGAAATTTTTCTCTCCTACATTTTTCTCTAATACATATTTATATAAATATATATATAAACATATAAAAAAAATCCCTCTTTTTATTCATTTCTTTCTTTATTCATTTAATAAACATATCTCTTAAACCAGAATGAGTTACTTGACATACCATATAGGATTTTGGGGTAAGAGATGCTACTTTAGCTAACCAACCTACTTATTTTCTAAGATTCCATCAGGTCGATGGTCGAAACTTCACTTCACTCACTTCGCGGTCAATTTCAATCAATTCATGGTCAATTTCATTCATTTCATTTCACAGTCAATTCCATGCATTTCACGGTCAATTCTCTTCACTTTCACGGTCAATTCGCTTCACTTTACGATTAATTCCATTCATTTCACAGTCAATTCACTTCACTTCACGGTCAATTCCATGCATTCCACGGTCAAGTCCCTTCAATTCACCGTCAAATCACTTTACTTCACGGTCATTCTCGGCGATTTTGTGTTGATTCACGGTCATTTCCATGCATTTCATGATCAATTCCCTTCACTTCACGGTCATTTCCACGTATTTCACGGTCAATTCACTTCACTTCACGGCCATTTCCATGCATTTCATGGTCATTCCCGACGATTTCATGTTGATTCACAGCCATTTCCACACATTTCACGGTCAATTCCCTCCACTTCACAGTCATTTCCACGCATTTCACTGTCAATTCACTTCACTTCACGGTCATTTCCATGCATTTCACAGTCATTCCCGGCAATTCCATGTTGATTCACGGTCATTTCCATGCATTTCGCAGTCAATTCCCTTCACTTCACAGTCATTTTCACGCATTTCACGGTCAATTTGCTTCACTTCACGGTCATTTCCATGCATTTCATGGTCATTCCCAGCGATTCTGTGTTGATTCCTTAAATTATCACCGAATCAAGACATTGGAGCAACTCTCGCAAGTGTTCGTCGACATGTTCACCTACAACATCAACATGACTTCTAAGAGAGTAGACTTGATAGTCTTGAGACAAAAAGGTGATGAAACATTATCTACATATGTGGGATGATGATGACCAATGGCTGCCAGAATGTGCACCTCAATCGGTGACGTTGAGCAAACCTCGTGATCGTTCATTCAACAAATCCGGGAATCTCTGTATATATGATATCACATTCTTATGTGAACTTTGCTCAACTTATCCGCACTGGAGAGCAAGTAGAAGCAGGAATACGCACGGGGACGATCTCCCCTTAGCCTTATCAAGACGATCTAGTCAAATAGAACAAAGTCAAAGGAAGACCCATAGGATACAGGAATGAAAATGGCATTGGTTTCGCCCATCACCCAACAGAAGTAAATAACATCATTGCCACAACTCAAGACACCCATCATGTTCCTTAACAAGGATGCCAATAGTACCGATAGTACCACCCTTAGCAGCAACAACAAAGATATCAACCACCACCTCCACGCAACAAAACCCACAACTATAGCCTCTGCGACTACAATGACAACAGCAACAGCAACACACGGGAAATGCCCAATACCCCCATTAAAATCTGCAGATGACTAGGGAGTTCAGGAGATTCACCCCACTCTTACAAATGTACAGTCAAATCATGACAATGTTAATTCATAATCAACTCCTCACTCCCCTACAACCCAAACTACCTCTAAATATCCTCAGCCAATGAACTACAATAGGAAAGAATAATGCACGTTCCACCAGGGCCGAGGTCACTCAACAAAATGATGTTTCTCCTTAAAAAATGTGATCAAGTATCTCATTGACAGTTGAAAGATTTCCATCTCGACTCAACTTTTGACTATAATACCAATTGTTATGGACAAACACTTGCACGTGATTAATGTGGGCTAGGTGAAAACACAAAAGAAAAGAACTTAACAGAAATAAAAGACACAATTAGGTATAGGGATTTACATGGTTCCACAATTTACCTATTCCACGGGGCAACCGCACAATTTTTTTTAATTCACTAGAAACACGAGAAACAAAAATGCAAGGCTTACTCTTCTTCCACTTTTTTAAAGAATCCAACACCAAAGAATACTCTAAAAGATGAATCAATAGAAAAAAATACCTCCATCTAAAAATTGCATCTCCTTCTATATGTGTGTGTGTGTGTGTGTGTGTGTGTGTGTGTGTGTGTGTGTGTGTGTGTGTGTGTGTGTGTGTGTGTATATATATATATATATATATATGAATGCCCACCTACGCACCTTCTTACTTGAGCACTTGCGCACCTTTGCACATGTGTCTTAGGCATAGAATCTTAACGGTCCACGTGATGTAGCACCCCTTGAAACTCTATGGGCCGAATTTTCAACCCAATCCAAAACTTTAGTGGCCACAGCAAAGAGAAATGCAAATCAAGGGAGGAAACTATTTCCTCTTGCCATGGCCCACCAGAGTTTTGTATCGGGTTGAAAGTTAGGCTTATGAGGTTTCAAGGAGTGCTTTATCACGTGGACCATTCAGATTTTGTGCCCATGACATGTGTGTAAAAGTGCGCAGGTGAGAATTTATATATATATATATATATATATATATATATATATATATATATATATATATATATATATATATATATATATATATATATATATATAACTCATCTCACATGATAAGAGCACAAAATCTGAACCGTCTATGTGATGCGGTGCCCCATGAAACCTATAAGGCCCAACTTTCACCCTGATCTAAAACTCTGGTGGACCATGGCAAAAGGAAATAATTTCCTCCTTTGATTTCTCTTCTCTTTTAGCTATGCCCCATCAGAATTTTGGATCAAGGTGAAAGTTTGATGTAGAACGGGTCACGAACAGTTTCATGGCTAAGATGGATCAGAAAAGGCCCGATCAAAAGCGGAAGTGATTCGGACAGTTTGGACTTAAAACAGACGTATCTAGCAAATCAGAATGAGTTATCGGACATACCATATAATTTTGGGGTAGGATGAACTACTTTATAAACCCAACTTGCTATGTTGGGTTAACCACAATGAATTTGTGAAATACGATCAGATCGATGGTCGAAATCCCATTTTATTTTCTTTTTTACTACTTATAATATATTTTGGTTTGAGTATAACTCTTCATCCGTTGGGCTTTAGGAGTTGCACCTAGCATGAAAAGTGCTTAGAATAATTAGGAGTACATCATGGTTCAGCCAAATAAGACACTATTTTCGGTTGAAAACCATGCACACTATTTGTTGAGGGTCAAATATTACATATTAGACCCCAGTTATAACATGATTTTACTAACATGATACTGCGTAACGTCCTATTTTAATCATGCTTTTATTGCAAGGTAAATTTAAGAGCTTGGACTGAAAAAGGGTGTTAAAGTCATGGATTTGATGCTCAAGAGTCACCAAGGCAAGGGACGAATCTTAGAGGACCGAGATCGAAGAATTTACAGGCCAAAGATCCGTGAAAATCAAGTGATCAACAATAAAGAGGCCTAAATATCATCCTGAATGCAAGATCACAGGGTTCCCACCATCCGTTTGGCTCGAAACTTTATATTTGACCTGAGGACCCTAAATTAACTGTACACATTAAAATTTAACCATTGGATCCTTGTGGAAGTAGCCTAACCGACAGATCAACCCATAAAACATTAATATGGGGCCTACCTGATATCTTGATATTCTTTAATTTTAGTCGCAACCCCTTAAATGGGATGACAAAATGGAGGGACGGAACAGATTTCTCACAAGCATCACAGTGGACCCCACATGCAATGTGGGAGTGCATAGGCGGTGCACTCCTGCACCACATCGGTAGGTCAGCCCGATCAAAGTCGGGCTGACCCGAATCCTCTCGCGCTAACATCCAGCGAGCGGCGTTGTCTCACCGGGCGTGATCAGTGAGCCTCCGTGATCGTCCCATTGGACGATCTAAACCATCCATTCGCTTCCGGGGGTGGCCACGACCGCATCCATGGTGGCCTTCTAGTCCCATGCACGCGTCCACACACAAATCGTCGTCAAACGTACGATCAACGGTGGGATGATTTGATACAGTGGGTCACACCAAAACCACTCCTTTTCGACCAAAATTTTGCTAAGAATCCATTGAATGGGGTGGATTTCTCTGAAAACATCACTGTGGGGCCCACTGAACACGTCTGCGTAATAAATTTCATACGATACTATAATGCCCTGAAATTTGGGGGTCGTTCAAACGCTCGACCTCCAAGTTTCCAGGTTTCACTTATAACCTAATTTTAGTGATTTGCATATAATCCAATTTAAATGAGCAGAAATGGAATTGACTGGAACATAAACCACAACCACAACTAATCTACTGAAATGAAGGCAGCTAAGATATACGAGTCTATAAGAAATCTCAAACGGGTCGCACAAGGCATTGCCCGACAAATTACATATATAAAATGTCCAAAAGAGTAGTTCACTAAATCCCCTGCTCAACAGCCCATAGTCAGCTTGCTCAGTCTACGGTGACCCACCCCTAAGATGAAAGTAGGTAAGCTCCTCTTCCTCATCTGTGCTCACCTTGCTCAGCTCGTCGAGCTCTGCATCACCTGTATCTAATGAAGCATCTGGTTTGTGTTTTAAAACACTGTACCAAAGTGGGAGTGAGTGATCAACTCAGTGGTTACCATTAACCATAAGTTACATCAAATATCAATTCTATGATGAATTTAATGAAAAACATACATTCAAACATCTCTAAATAATCTTATTAGTGCATATGAATGAATTATGGTATGATGCATGACCTCACAACAACACTCCCTCAAGCGACTTCGTCTAACGTTCACGCATGACCAACACACCCTCATTGCGACCTCAACTGCCGAGTCGCCAACTTAACTAATGTGATGTGATCATGAACGTGTTAGCCGAGTTTATCATTAATTTTGTTCACCCAGCAGATTGGGAAAATCGGTACAACCCGACGATATCAATGCCCTTATCCTTTTTGCGAGGCCATGACCCCTCAACGTGCGAAGCCAGGGCCTCACAATCCTTGATCCCATTGGATTCCTTACCTCCGATTGCAAGCACTTGAGAAGTACTGAAAAGCGGGATCGCTCGCAGTCACTACAGGGAGGCTCGTCACCCCAACGTATGCTAACAACTCGGACATGGTGTCTCATTCCGCCATGCCCGGCTCATGAGACTATGGATCAATTTCTACTTGTTATTAGTGGGCGTCAGTGGACGAGGGGCATTCCATGTTCCAAATAGGCATGAGAAAACATGGCTAACAAGCATGGTTGGTCAGTCGGTAGACTAGACCTACCCAAATTCAGGCAAGCACGTAACGCACGACATTGGGTGCAAGCAACCCACGTAGTCTTACTACTGTCACCCATTCGTGTCCGCACAAACTAGTCAGTCAGGTCATGGGATGGCCCAACTAATGGGACCACCCTCAGTAATCTCAGGTTCCTAACCAACCCAGAGAATGGGCTATATTTAATAACACTTCTAAGCAGCTAAGAGTTCATCTTCAAGTACCGATGGAATTAAGCATACAGTGCATCAGGCATAAAATTTCAGGATATAAAATGAATGTAACTACTCTTAACAGTGTAAATTAGACGTATGTTCATGTTGTGTCGGATTACCTAAGAAACAAAAGACCACACATCATCCACGGTGCAGAAAAATACAATCATGCATGCAACAGGGAAGAATATGCAAAAATCAGATGCAAGAATGAACATGCAGCACAAATTTCATGCCCAAATGATTTAAAGACCTATCAAACATCATTTTATCATCGCGTGCATGTTGGGTAGACATATCATGTAGGTTTCTATCCAGTTTTTTTTTGTAAATTACGCATGCGCATCAATCTAACATCCACAAACATTAAATTTATCCTAAAATTGGTACATGGTAACATAAGGATAATGGTCCGCACCTATGGATCGTTGAGAACTTGCGAAATTGACCTAGGGCTGCTGAACTCG
Source organism: Magnolia kwangsiensis (assembly GCA_037074715.1). Taxonomy (NCBI): domain Eukaryota; kingdom Viridiplantae; phylum Streptophyta; class Magnoliopsida; order Magnoliales; family Magnoliaceae; genus Magnolia; species Magnolia kwangsiensis. The sequence goes on along the minus strand of CM073571.1, from coordinate 187,937,468 downwards.
CGGGTCAATTTGTTGAGGTCCTGAGTCAAATGCATCCGCATGTTAGGGCACATGCAAGTGTCTAGCTCAATAAAATAAATTTCCTAGAGAAAATAGGCAATTACCTCCCACTCAGGTGGAATTTACTTTTGTGGATATGGACGGGACATTCTTTGGGGAACAGGAAGGAGATTCTCCAAGGTTATAAGTCTCTTGGGCCCCAACTCCTATTACACTCTCCTTCTCTCTCTTCTTCCTCTCTACTTTTTTTCTTCTCTCTTCTCTCACTTTTGTTGCTAGAACTTGTTGTGGGAGTGAGTGAGAGAGTGAGTTAGAGGGTTTTATTCCCTAAATTTAGGCCAAATGGCCTTGAGTTATATTATTTCTCCTTAAATGGCCCTATGGGACCCCTTTTTGACTGTTGGGGCAGCCTTGATGGCCCCCTGGTAAAATTTGTAGGATAAGTGCCCCATGGCCCGATTAAGGGTAGTGCAAAATTTGAAGGCAAACGGATGAGGGGTTTTATCGTACAGGTCCGACCTTCAAATGGCCCTATGGGGTCCATTTCTGGCTGTTGGGGCTGCCCTGATGGCCCCCTGGTCATGAAATTCATTTTTCCTCTCATTGTGATAAGTTTGTGGGAAATATTTCTGATAAAATTAGGTCTCAAACGCTTCCCACGTCCATACGTGATCCGCTGGAATGGTCCTGAGAATGCTTTCCCACCTTGAATCGGCCTCCTTTTCAAAGAGGTAGGAGATCAGCTCATCTCTCGACTTCAAAGTAATGGAGAGGCCTAACTGTCATTGATTTCACGTTCGTGTGCATGGTAAGGTGCATATTATCTATGCTAGCCTAACTTATTGTAGTCTACCCCCCTTAAAAACTTTTCACCTTGATGGTTTAGTATAATTTTATTTATTTATTTATTTATACATCTTTTTTGTAAGATTTAGATCTATGACGACGGTTCCCTTCTATTTAGTATAAAAATATGTGTTTTCAATGTTCGGCTAACACGGAGAAATGGTTATAGTGGGATTAAACTCGATACATCGATCATCTACCTGACTATGGTAAAAGGCTCATTATATCCCTTCTTTGTTTTGGTGGATCCTAGTCTTTTACTCAGTCATGGCAGTGAGTCCATTGGTAGTCGTCCAAGATTAAGAATTGAGTAAAGCCATAGATGCTTCACGGGTGTATAGTTCCGTAATTCCATAGTCCGATCAATCTAAATGTTTAGGGAATGTCCATCATTAAAAAGTTTAAATCTCTTATTTATAAGGTTGTTCTTTGGGTCTTAGTCTAAAAGAGTCTTTGTTTTAATTAATTATGTCCAAATTGGGGGTTAATAAATCTCTCAATATGTCTATAGTCAAAGATCATCCTAAAAAGGTTTCTAATGGCATAAAATTTTATATGTATATTACTGTTTTGATCTTATGGCTAGTGGGTTATGAGCAGACTACACTTCGATTTCATAAATTTCAAGAAAGAAGGAATAATCGAAAGTTCTAAGGTATTCTGGAGGTTTGGAGTGCTAATAATCTTAATAAGGACGCGGGAAGGCAAATATGAAGGATATCATCTTTTCGATGTTGTTTGAACCTTGAGTCCATAAGAGAATAGGAAAACTCAATATATTTTACTGTATTCCACCCATAACATGGGCTTACAGAGTATTAAATTATAAAACTCAATCCTACTTAAGGGTCTTAACTTAATTACACCAAAACAACTTAAACGTATATATATATATATATATATATATATATATATATATATATATATATATATATATATATATATAAAATTAAATTTAATCACGGGATGATTCCTAGCATGATTATAAATAATTTTTAAATAAACACCCAATGTTAAACTTTAATATGAAAAGACATGACTAGTCTATTGGCAACTTGAAGTTGTAGAATTTTTTTTATTTTTTTTTCAACCCTTTTATTATTTGTAACATACTCATCACCTTTGGTTACTATATTATTTTTATAATTTTTATAGTAATCCATCATTAAGCTTATTTTTATTTCACAAAATTTCACTTCATTTGAAGTGTCATTAGAATTATAAAAAATTAAAAAGTACTAGTTGTCCAAAACCAACGATTTTTTTTCCACTTGTCTATGAAAGACCACTACTGTTTGTAACGTTCTTTGTACTTAAAGTAACTAAATTATTTTCTAATTTTTTATTATGATTCATCAGTAAGTTTAATTTCATATTACAAAATTTCACCTCATTTTGAGTTTGTAGGAAAATTATTAAAATTCCAGAAGTGACAGTTGTCTGAACTAACGATATATATATATATATATATATATATATATATATATATATATATATATATATATATATATATATATATATATATATATATATGCGAAATGTCTATATTACTTGTAACGTTTATTATACTTTTAGTACTTGAATTATTTTAAATATTTTTATAATGTTCATCATTAAGTTTAAATCCATACCACAAAATTTTATCTCATGTAGAATTGTAGATAAACTATTAAAATTCTAAAAGTAACCATTGTCTGAAACTAATGATTTTTGGACAATTGTCAAATAATTTTAAATTTAACTATACTATAATTTTTATTTTATTTTTATATGAAACCAGACTTATTAAGCTTCAATTTGGCTTTTGAATCGCCTAAATCGAAGTTATATTGAGGGAGATATGATTTTTCAAAGTTGATGTAAAATTTATCCAAATCCCGTTGTGGCCCACACATTTGGGAGAGAGTGGATGTGAAGACTGAGAAATGGGTTCGAGAGTGGGCTCAATATTTTGGAGAGGAAGAAGTTTTCTAAGGTTTTGGAAGGGATGGAGTGAAATGAAAGAAGGAAAAAGAGGTTATAAACTCACAAAGGGGGCCACCATTCGGCGGCCCGGGCGAGGGCCACACAGAGGACTGGCTCCACGGGCAGGAGCCACGTCGCAGTTTGGCTCCCCGGGCAGAGGCCACGCAAGCCTCTGGCCTACAGGGCATGGGCCACACATCCCGTGACCTCTAATTCACCCCATTCTCGGAAAAAACTCTCATAAGGGCATCCATCATCCCCGAATGGATCAGAAGTGTCAAGTTCAACCTGGCGTTAGCTTTTTAGGCCTAGGGCAATGCTCTCAGCCGTCCTAAGCCCATCCATCTCCTTTCTTTCTCGTTCCCTAGATCACTTAAATTGGATCTGCAGGTCCATTAGTATAGGTAGGCCAGAAGATGCCTTGATCGGAAGTGTGAGGTACCCGGCCCTTCAAACCGGTGGCAAACATATTAGAGCTTGAGTTGAGCGATTTAGACACCAATTGTCGAAAACGTGAGCGATATGGTTACTTAAATCACCTAATTTGGTCAAACTAGGTCCTGCCGTTAAGTTCCCGAGATCGCTCCTAAAAATGGGCTGGAACGATGTAAGGCTCCCAGATCTAATCCCAGTATCGTCGTGCTCTCTCTCCTTAATCTAAACCTTCGGAAATTAAAATTCCCATATAAGATTTGACGATTCGGGGTACAAGGGATGGGTCCTATTGTTTTAGTCTCCCTATTGCGCTCCCTCCTACGTCAGCAGATGTGTTATAGTGGGTTTACGGTCCACTGCCCAATTGAATCCAAACCATTGCCCTGATACCAACTTGTAATGCCCTGAAATTTAGGGGTCATGTAAACACTCGACCTCCAAGTTCCCGGGGATCACTTATAACCTAATTTTAGTGATCTGCATATAATCCGATTTAAATGAGCAGAAATGAAATCAACCGGAATATAACCATAACCACAACTAATCTACTGAAATGAAGGCGGCTAAGATATACGAGTCTATAAGAAATATCAAACGAGTCGCACAAAGCGTCGCTCGATAAATTACACATATAAAATGTCCAAAAGAGTAGTATGCTAAATCCCCTACTCAACAGCACATAGTCAGCCCGCTTAGTCCCCTAAGCTAGAAGTAGGAAAGCTCCTCTTCCTCGTCTGTGCTCACCCTGCTTGGTTCATCGATCTCTGCATCACCTGCATCCAATGAAGCGTCTTGTTGGTATTTTAAAACACAGTCCTAGAGTGGGAATGAGCGATCAACTCAGTGGGTGCCATTAGTCATAAGTTACATCAAATATCAATTTTATGATGAATTTAATGAAAAGCATACATTCACACATCTCTGAATAATCTTATTAATATATATGCATGAATTATAGTATAATGCATGACCTCATAACAACACTCCCTCAAGCGACTTCGTCTAACGTTCGCGCATGACCAACACTCCCTCATTGCGACCTCAACTGCCGAGTCACCAACCTAACTAATGCGATGTAATCATAAACTTGTTAGCTGAGTTTTTAGTTAATTCTTCTCATCCAGTAGATTAGGAAAACTAGTACACCCCGACAATATCAATGCCCTTATCCTTTTTGTGAGGCCATGACCCCTCAATGTGTGAGGCTAGAGCCCCATGATCCTTAATCTCATCAAGTTCCTCACCCCTGATTAATTACAAGCACGTGAGGAGTGCTGGCAAGTGGAATCGCTTGCACTCACTACGGGGAGGCTTGTCACCCCAACGTAGGCCGACAGCTCAGACATAGAGTCTCATTCCGTCGTGCCCAGCTCACGAGACTGTGGATCAATTTCTAGCTGTTATCAGTGGGCATCAGTGGGCGAGGAGCGTTACAGGTTCTAAATAGGCATGAGCAAACATGATTAACAAGCATGCTTGGTCAGTCGGTGGACTAGACCTACCTAAATTCAGGCAAGCACGTAACGCACGACATTGGGTGCAAGCAACCCACGTAGTCCTACTACTGTCGCCCATTCGTGTCCGCCAAAATCAGTCAGTCGAGTCACAGGACAGCCCAACCAATGGACCACCCTCAGTAATCTCAGGTTCCCTCAGTAATCTCAGGTTCCTGACCAACCCAGAGAATGGGTTATATTTAATAACACTTCTAAGAAGCTAAGAGTTCATCTTCAAGTATAGATGGAATTAAGCATACAATGCATCAAGCATAAAATTTCAGGATATAGAATGAATGCAACTACTCTTAATAGCGTAAGTTAGATGTGTGTGCATGTGGTGTCGGACTACCTAAGAAACAAAAGACTACACATCATCCATGGTGTAAGAAAATACAATCATGCATGCAACAGGGAAGAATATGCAAAAATCAGATGCAAGAATGAACATGCAGCACAAATTTCATGCCCAAACGATTTGAAGACCAATCAAACATTGTTTTATCATCGCTTGCATGTTGGGTAGACATATCATGTAGGTTTCTATCTAGTTTTTCTCTAAATTATGCATGCATATCAATCTAACATCTACAATCATTAAATTTATCCTAAAATTGGTACTTGGTCACCTAAGGATAATGGCCCACACCTATGGATCGTTGAGAGCTTGCAGAATCGACATAGGGGTGTCAAACTCCCGAGTCGATTTGCTAAGATCCTGAGTCAAATGTATGCGCATGTTAGGGCACATGTGTAAGACCCGCATCCTATCTCGTACCGTTTCTAGGCCTTCGCGGTCCTCCCAGTAGAATTTCGGCAACCTGCGATCTGTTATTAGTGTTAGCGCGTGATCCAGAGTCATGTCTTGCATTCCAGATTCGGCTCAACCCGAGACTTGTACCCTTGCAACCGCGTCGTCGCCGCGGTTCCGATGCCCCGTCTCACGCGCCGAGGCGATATCCAGGCCAGGAGATGTGGACCCGCGTTCAGTTCGAGAAAATACTACGCGTTGCAAGTATCAAGGGAATCTTTACGAAACATCCCATCAATCCTATCAATCAAAGTACACATCACCAATTAATGCCAAGTACAACCACCCCTCCCCAAAAGTCAACATTTCTTACAACAAAGTACATGCTTACATCACTCACCATTATTTCTCTCCCATCTCTCTCTCTCTCTCTCTCTCTCTCTCTCTCTCTCTCTCTCTCTCTCTCTCTCATTTCTCTCTCATTCTCCATGAAAGAGTCGTCCAAGCCTCCATGAGAGGCTTTGTGTGGCCCACTTCCTAACTCCTATCTCCACCATCCATGATCCATCTCGACCGTTAAATCTCAACCATTGGAGCTTTAAAAGGCGTTCATGGAAGAAGAAATCCAAAAAAAATCAAAGGTGGGTGATTTTTATTTTATTTTGCTTTGATTTAAGGGCCTACATTTGGTGGGACCCATCTTGACGTATGCATTGTATAGGGAGGGTCCATAATGGCGGGTTCCCTTCCCTTCCCTTCTCTCTCTCTCTCTCTCTCTCTCTCTCTCTCTCTCTCTCTCTCTCTCTCTCTCTCTCTCTCTTCCTTAATTGCATGGCCCACCTTGATGTATTATCTATGCCATCCTGCTATGAGGACCACCGTGATGTATGCTTCAAATCCACACCGTTTAGATTTTTTTGGACGGTGGGCTAATCATGAGGTGTGCGTAATATCCTAACCATCCATCCATTTTAGCCAGATTCATGGGCCCACCTTGATGATGGTCAGCTTGGTCCAGTATGTGGGACCCACCTGTAGCAATAGGGACCACCATGTTGTACGTGTACAATGTCCAGACAGTCCGTCCAGGGCCTGGACGTTAGCAGGCTTATATAAAATAAAGTATTATATATAAATACATATTATAATATATAATGTATATATGGCCCTACGTGGGACCCAACTGATGTATTGACGTCAACAGGGACTATGGGCCCCACGTGATTTATCTGTTTTATCCACCCCCATCTGTTCGTTCAGGGGTGGGACATGCACCCACATTGATGATCCACATCGTCCGTCTGCTTACTGCCCAGCAGCATATAGCTGGTGCGCATGATGTCACCCAGCTCTGAGGGTCCCACCTTGGTGCATGTATGTTGTCCCCACCGCCCAAAGGAGACTGGACGGTGCTGAGGAGGCTGCACCCTGATGTATGGTTTTATCCACACCGTCCCTGGTTGGGACGGCGGATTCCCACCATGGCGCATGAGTTTTATTCATGCCATTCATCTATTTTGGATGTGGGCCCACCCCACACGTGTGACATGTGTGGGTAGGTGGGACCCACCTTGATTTATATATTGTATATCCACGTCATCTGTCTTGGACGATGGTTGGGTGGGGGCCCTCCCTGACGTATGTATTTTATACATACCACCCATCTATTTTGGATGTGGGGCCCACCCCATGAGTGTGGTATGCGTGGGTGGGACCCACCTCGATGTATATGTTCTATAATCCACGTCACCCACTTCTGGAGCCCACAGGGAGGGGCCCACCTTTGATACATGTGTCTTGCACCCATGCAGTTCGTCCGTTTTTAGGACGATGGGTCCAGTACTGCAGTGGCGTCAGTAAGATGTGTGGGCTGACCTTGATGTTGCAACCATGCCGTCCATCTCCATTTTATTGCATGAGCCAACCCATGATGTATGTATCAGATCCACATCGTCCCTCCATTTCTCTAGATGATTTTAAGGCCTGAGGCCAAATAGGAGGTCGATCCAGATCTCCGCTGGGCCACGCCAAAAGAAGCAGTGGAGACATTGATGTCCACCGTTGAAATTTTTCTCTGGCCCATCTTGATGTTTATTTTCCATCCAATCTGTTCATAGAGTCATGTAGACTTGCATGCAGGTAAATACAAACGTCAGCTTGGTCCCTGATTCCTGTGGGCCCCACTATTAATAATCAGTGGCGATTGAACGGCTAAAAAAACTATGGGGGCCACCTTGATGATGAATTTTGTATCTACACCATCCCACGTGTGGACCCCACACCAATAATATAGCTGTTGCCGTTTTACATCAGCAAGTGCTGTGGACCAGCATGATGCATGTGTTCTCCACTGTCCATCTGTGTCACGTCCAAACCGTCCACATTTGCATCCTACCAGTAGCAGCAGCTGCTGTATCAACGCTGCAAAGTTCTGTGGGCTTGATCATTTGGTACACCATTCATCAGAAGGTGGGACCCACCGTGAAATATGTATTATATCTACACCGTCCGCATAGATGAGATACATGAAACACCGTGGGTCCATAGAGCACCGTCTAATAGTGGAGTAGGCCCATGCTACTTGTGGGTGACAGATTGCATGCATGCATGGCACGTTGAATGACAGGAATGCATGGCATGTATGTATGCACACGTGTGATGCATAACTATTTAGTAAATGTAACAGTTGTATGCATTACATGTATGATGAGTGTGTGGTAAGATGCATGACACCACGTTATGTGTTATACATGCATGAATGCAAGTAATACATGCATGAGTGATGGGTTATATTGAATGCATAGGTGACATATATGGGATGCACACCCAATCCGCGCATGAGCTGAACCACGGTAGGAAGGCACGAGCGAGGCTTGAGGTCTAGTAAGCACTCCCTGGTAATATTATTTGAATGCATACCTTCACGAGAGTTTAGCTATTCGTGTGAGTATATTGTATGCACCTTCACAGTCCTTCCATTGTGATGTACATTTGGCCTGTATTTGAGGCCCGTCGGCGAGACCCATTGTGATATATTTTCGGTCCATATGATGAGGCCCGACTTGATGTATGTAAGGCCCATGAGTTATGGCCCATTGCAATGTATGTAAGGCCCAATTGGTGCGGCCTATTCGATATATATATATATATATATGTGTGTGTGTGTGTGTGTGTGTGTGTGTGTGTGTGTGTGTGTGTGTGTGGCCCATGTGATTAGGCTCATCTTGATGTATTTATGGCCTGTCCATTGAGGCCCACCTATTGTATATATATGAGGGCCATGTGTAAGGCCCACCTATTGTGTATTTAAAGCCTATGGGTTGTGGCCCATTGTGATGTATATTTGAGGCCCAGATATGAGGCCTATTGTAATGTAATTGCGACCCAGATATGAGGCCCATTGGAATGTAATTGTGACCCATATGATGAGGCCTGGTATGATGTGTCTGAGATTCATTTGGTGAGGCCCAATGAAATGTATTTTTGGCCCATAAGGTGTGGCCCATTGTGACGTATATAAGCCCAGGTATGTGGTCTGTTGTAAAGTATTTGTGGCCCATTGGGCGAGGCTTGATGTGGTGAATATGTGACCCTTGTATGAGGCCCATTCGATGTGAATTAGACCTTTGCGTGAGGTCGCTGGCTTACTATATGTTTGCCTCTATGCGGGCCACTCCTTGGGAGCAATGTTGGTTAGATGTCTACATTGATGGGCAATGATGGTTAGATGTCCTCATTGTGACCTTTCCTTAGGCCTTGAATCACCGATTAGCGATCGAGACCGATTATCATGACTGATTACCGATCGTGGCCGATTGTCGATTGACGTGGCCGATTGCCGATTCTGTTTATCGTGACAGATTGACCGATTACCATTCGAGGCCGATTATCATGACCGATTACCGATCGTGGCCAAATTATCGATTAATGTGGCCGATTGCCGACTCTGCTTGTCGTGGCCGATTGACCGATCATCGATCGAGGCCGATTATCGTGACCGATTACCGATCGTCGTCGATTGTCAATTGACGTGGCTAATTGTCGATTCTGCTTGTCAGGGTCGATTGACCGATTCTGATTATCGAGGACGATTATCGATCGAGGCCGATTATCGTGGCCGATTGTCGATTCCAATTGTCGTGGCTGATCGCCGATTCTGATTATCGAGGCCCAATGTGATGTATATATGAGCCGTATTTGAGGCTCGTTGTGATGTGTATCCAGCCCGTGTTTAAGGCCCAACGTGATGTATATAAGGCTTATGTGATGAGGCCCACTGTGATGCATTTGAGGGCTAGGCGATGGAACCTATTATAATGTATGTTAGGCCCATGTGAAAGGCCCATCGTGATGTATATTAAACTCTTGAGTGAGGCCCATGGTGTTGTATATTTGGCACTTGTGTGCGGCTATGAGGCCACTATATGTTAGGCTTTATGTGGGCCGTTCCTTGGGGGACAATGTTGGTTAAATGTCCATGTTGTCGATGTCGATTGTCAACGCTTGCTATTGATACCGATTATGAGTATGTGACTGCATAGCATCATGATACATGACCATACGCATCATCTGCATGTCTGTTATGAGATATGATTGACCATTGCATATGTCATAGTGCTGGTTGTTATGAGACTCCCTGATAGGCGGTGATTATCTCACATGTGCGCACGGTATGCATAGGATTGACGCATGATTGGATTGTATGACTCATGCATCTCGCATTGTGTGTTGTGATTACTATATGCCCTAGCGACATCAGGGTCGTAGCCTCCACAGGCATATCGTGGATGGCCAGATGGGATACCGAAAATCTGTTCTACATGGGGTGCTATAGATATCCTTGGGTGAAAGTCCCTAAACCCTCTTGGTTCTAGAGGTTGCTCCAACATTTAGACCGAGTGGGTAGATGAGCGCCGAGTGTCAATTACCAGATGGTTACGATCTCCACTGTGTCGTGCTCGGTTGGAAGGGGGTGTGGCCTTACCTACCCGAGAGGAGGGGGTAATGATAGGCTGAGTCTAACCAGCTCGAGGAATGGGTCCGCTATTGACGATCCGGGCCCGATATTGGCAGGCAGATAGTGAGGTCTCTTCCACTCACCTTGTTGCGCGCGATGGGGCGGCAATCTGGTATGGAGTAATAGGCCCCGGTGATTTTTCAGAGAGGAACCGTACTGATATGTGGACTTATTGAGTAGGAATTGCATGCTCATTCATTCATTCATTCATTCACTATCCACTCGGGCTAGTGGTGCACAACTAATTGTTGTGTACCTTCGTTATGGCAAGAATTTCGGTTGGGTACGCGACTAACCTGAGATCAGGAGTCTACCACATTGAGTCTGATTATCCAAATTTAGGTATGGGACTAGTTTGGATAGAAGTCCTTGTCGTGGACCCCGTAGCCTGCGATACTACGTACTATCATCCCGACTTCACACTCCGGCATGGTCATTTCATTCGCATCGCATATTGCATTACATCCGCAAGCATATGGCATTTTGGGTTGCTATTTCTGCACTTATATGGCTTAGATAGATTTAGCAGGATTTGTATATTGCATTGCATCTTCGGCATTTGATATTTGGCTCTTTATAATTCCATTCGCATAGCTATTCTATATCGTGTATTCTGATAATGATTGACTCATAGACTTGTCCATACTTTCGCTTACTCTATTATCATGTGAGTTATATCTTGTCAGTATTTCTGCTTACTCTGATAATTCTTTCTCTTGTCAGTGTTTCTGCTTATTTAGACATTGTATGGTTTATGGATTATTAGTTTTCCGGTATTGTATGATTATGACATTGTATTGAATACTTGGCACTTACCTTGTGCACACACTTACACCACCCTCTAAGCTTTCTATAAGCTTATGCACGATAGATGCGTGCAGGTGATGTTAGGCTGCAGCAGTGTTGAGCTTGGAGAGTGCGGTGGTCTTCTGGAGCTTGATTCTCTATTTATGTATTTCCCTTTCAGTATTGTATTCAAATGATTATATTAGTGGATATGTGATGACGATGTTGCCGTTGTGAATTGGGTAATCTTGTGGTTATGCTTATTACTAGTTAAATGTATATTTAAAAATAAAAAAATAAAAAAAAAATTCTTCTTGTAGGATCCTAGGATCGGAATCTGGCATATGAATGCTAGGAGCCGAGAATAGGGTACTACGGAGGTTGTCGGCACCGAATTCCGCTATCGGGATTCCTATGAATCCGATTTCTGAGTTTGGGGCGTGACAACATGTAAGGGTCTAGCTCAATAAAATAAATTTCTTAGAGAAAATGGGTAATTACCTCCCACTCAGGTGGAATTTGCTTTTGTGGTTGTGGATGGGAGATTCTTTGGGGAAGAGGTGGGAGATTCTCCAAGGTTCCAAGTCTCTTGGGCCCCAACTCCTACTACACTCTCTTCTCTCTCTTCTTCATCTCTTCTTTTTCTCTTCTCTCTCTTCTCTCTCTTTTGTTGCTAGAACTTGTTATGGGAGTGAGTGAGAGAGAGGGGGGGGGGGGGGGGGGGGGGGGGGGGTTTATTCCCTGGATTTGGGCCAAATGGGCTTGAGTTATATTATTTCCCCTTAAATGACCCTATTGGACCCCTTTTTGGCTATTGGGGTTGCCTTGATGGCCCCCTAGCAATGAAATTTGTAGGATAGGTGCCCCATGGCCCAATGAAGGGCTGTGCAAAAATTGAAGGTAAGCGGATGCGTGGTTTTATCGTATGGGTCCGACCTTCAAATAGCCCTGTGGGGTCCATTGCTGGCTGTTAGGGCTCCCTTAACCCCCCCTGGTGATGAAATTTATAGGATGGGTGCCTCATGGCCTGATGAAGGGTCGTGCAAAGTTTGAAGGCAAACGGATACGGATTTTATCACAAAGGACCAATTTGCGATCAACGATGACCATTCCACGATCAGGGTTCAGATTTTGTGGATGGGCGCGAAGAAATGTTTTCAGCCTTCAGTGTAAATTTAGAATAGATTCGACGGCTGAAATGCCCCATTTCTCTATTTTAATCAAAATGGCAATTGAATTAAAGTTTAGACTTTAAGCTAAGGCTGGGGCGAGTCGCACACGGCAAGTGCCGACTGGACAGCGTAGATATTTCATTTTTAGGTGTCCTCTAAGTCCGTAGTCCATGATGGACCACAAGCCCAGTGAGGCCCACAACCTCCCCAAGTTTTATATTTTTCTGCCCTTCCTTGGGCGTTGCACGGCCCGTACAGGCAGTTGCCAAGTACAATCAGGCGAACCGACTTTACGGCCCACACTTGGTCCAAACATAATCGAACTCGTCCCCATTTATGGGATAACCCGAGTTAATTTTTTGGTGGTATCCCTCACATGAGCGATTTAATCGAGCGGTCTTTTGGCAAATCCCATGTGGACACCTCAGGACACTGTTGTGGATGAGCCGAGTGTTACAGATACACACAGTCGTGAAATCCGAGACTTCTGGGGAGTTGTATGGCCCAGACCACAGTTGGATGACTAATCAACCATCCAAAATCTTAGGAATGGGGTCTTTACCCCAACCATGAAGCCAAAATCAGTTCTTGAAACGTACGCTGGCCGAAAATTCCCTCCAAACGCGAGAGAATACGTCTTCTGCTGTCGCTGCGCAAGTTGCATGAGTGCGCACGAGTTACGCACACCGACACCAGCTTCTCCACCATCTTCCTACTATCTATATAAAGGAGAAGAGAAGAGAGAGAAGGCATTCATTTGGGGACATGAACAAGGAGGAGAAAGAGGAGAGAGAGAGAGAGAGAGAGATCGTGGCCGGCCATCTATCTTCCTTCCTCTTTGGTTTACTTTGTTTATGTTTTTCCTTTAAGAGTCTTTGGCGTCATCATGTCGATGATAGGCTAAACCTCTTAGCTAAGGCTAAGAGGTGAAGCTTGTAGTGTGATGGAGCGTTTTCTATGGCTTTGATTCATGTTCAATGAAATATCTTTGATTATAGTTTGATTATAAGGAATGTTTTTAGTTTTTAATGGTTTATTGTGACTGAAATTAAAATGGATCTACAATAGCTCTGAGCATGTCCTTTTCATTATTATGAGTGTGAAGTTAGGAAGCCCTATTGTTTACCATCGTCTCATGGACATGGTTGGATGATGAAATCTTTCTTAATGTTCATAACTCTCTCAAATTTGATGTGGATTGGTTAAATTTTATTGTTTACTTTATCTCATTAGCATGGTTTTGTGATGGAATTAATTCTAACTCTTATACCTATCAATTATTGAAAACTAGATCAAAGTAAGTTCAGATTTGGATTTTAATGAATTATCTTCCAATTGGATGAAGATGGGATTTTGATTCCAGTTGTATTCTTGAATTAAGCATAGATCTCCCTGATCTCTACGAGTGGATCCTTGGCACCCTAGTTTCCCACCTTTGAATTTAACAAATTTTAGTTAATTAGTTCACCATTAGTCTCTTAATTCTCCCTGATTTAGATTACATCTTCTTCAGATTTTATGCCCAGTACATGTGAGTAAACATGAGCATAAAAAAATAAATAAATAAAAAAGGATGCACAGGTGAGTATAATGGACACTCTTTCTATATCACATGCTTGAGAGGGCAATTCTCCAACCAAGGGAAATAGTCTCGACTGTACAACCGTACATGCAGATGAGAGAGGAAAGGAGATGTCTTTTACTAGGAAACGTCTACCGGTGAGAGACTCCTATATATATATATATATATATATATATAGAGAGAGAGAGAGAGAGAGAGAGAGAGAGAGAGAGAGTCCCGGTCTCCTACGCACCATGCCGCACGAAGCTTAAATATAAGCTCAACTCTGAGCCGTTAGATCTCCTTCATCGGTTGGAATTCAACAGCCATGCGCAGGAGAGAGTCTCCATATTTGATGACTCGCGGTAGTTTTTTCATTGTCTCATGGGCTCCTCCTGAAGTGACGTCACCAAGTTCTGTGGGCCACACCATGATGTATGTTTTGTATCTACACCGTCCATTCATTTGGAGAGACCATATTACGGCATGGTCCAAAAAATGATTCAGATCCAAAACTCTAGAGGACCCCACCACAAAAAACAGTGGGGAGAGTGACGCGCACCGTTAAAAAGTTCTGAAGGCCACGACAATTTTCGTTCAGGCAAATATTTATGTTTTCTTTCTTTCATGTCTGCTTTAACACATGAACATCCTCATCGGCTGGGATTCAGCAACCGTGAGAAGGATATGAATCACATACATCACAGTGGCCCACGGTCAGGATCACACCCACCTGTGCCAACGTCATATGATAGTTATATGTCCCAAATTTAGTCTTTTTTGTTGAACAACCTTTGACCGTCAGTCAAAAAGTTCTTCTTCTTTTTTTTATGGTTAGGATTACTTGGTCGTCGTGATTTAGAGGTGTGCTCCATCCATAATGGCCCAGGATTTGGATGGTCTAGATAGCCATGCATGATTATCACATCCACTCATCATAAATGGGGAAGTTTGCAAGAATATATCCCCATGTATCAAAGTAGGATACATTAAGACTTCAAACGATTTGATCCAATCCGTTTATGTGATGGGCCTCACATTGGACGAGGACAACTCACAAGGGCGCGGCTTCAATGGATCCCTGATTTTAGGGCCCACCGTGATTTATGTACCCTACATCCACTCCATCCATCAGTTTTGATAGCTCATTTTAAGTCATGATCCCAACGATGAAGCAAACCCAAATCTCAGGTGGACCATACCACAAGAAATATTGGTGATTGACCATTAAAAACTTCTTGAAGGCCACAAAAGTTATGGATCAAGCTAATATTTGTTGGTCCCTTCATCTAGGCCTTTGTGACCTTATCGATAGGTTGGATGAAAAATAAACATTCCAGTGGCCCCGAAGAACCTTTTAATGGTAAGTATCCAATTAGCACTGTTTCCTCTATTTGGTCCACTTAAGGTTTGGATCTGCTTGATTTTTAGTATCATGCCCTAAAATGAGCTACCGAAATGGATGGACAGCGTAGAGTAGCTATAGAGCACATACATCATAACATGCCCCACAGTGGATTGGGCATCCTAACAAAACACTAGGATTGATGTTATATAAATTCTTTGATTATTCAAACATCAATGAGGCCACTCACATTCAAAGGAAAAAAAAAAAAAAACAGTTGAATGGTTAAAATATTCCGATTTAAGAGATTCTGCCTCATCTCATAAACTTGTTGGATCCTTAAAAGATGGTCTTAGATGCAACGTAGGAATTAGTTCAGATATATTCTAGGAAACCTTCGTCAATGAAGTCCCTCTCAATTATTTAATACATTATTACATTATTAAGATAGTGGTGTGTCATGACCTACCGTCTCCACTTCATCATCTAATGTTTCTTAATGCATATCAACCTCATCATCTGATAGTTCTTCATGCATATCAACCTCATCATTTGATGGTTCTTCATGCATATCAACCTCGTCATCTGATGGTTCTTGACGCATATCAACTTTATTCATTGATGGTTCTTGGCACGTGGGAGATCTTATTCTGCAAGCAAATCATTTTAAAAAATGAAGAAAACAAGGACATAATAATTTAACAAACAAAATTAAAGAATGAATCAAATATAAATGAATTAAATACTTACGATTTTTTCTATATTGGACAATTACGTTTGTCATGGCTAGGACCCCACTTCCCACATCCATTGCATTTTCTTTTATCTTTCTTACGAGCAACCTTTTCCCTTTCAGAAATTAATCTTTTCCCACTTCCTTTAGTTTTAGCACGCATCGGGTCTTTAATGATTACTTTAGTAATTTTCTTTATTTGATTCTTATTTTTAGGCACCAATGTCTCACCAACAACTAACTTCTGATCTTGAACTCATTTGAGAATATCTTATAGCCCTTCTTTACACATGATATGTCTCTTTAAAATTAGCGCTTTTTTTGGCAATATTTTTAGAAATGTCTAACAAATTGCTATATCGAAGAGCATACGATTCATGTTTCTCTCTGTTTAACTCCACACCACTCACATCGTAAACAAAATTCAGTTTAACATCCCTTATCCATCTTTTCAAAATATAGTGGTATGGAAAATTGGGTATCCGAGATTGTCGTAGTATATATAATATGTGCCTACATGGTATGCCCTCAAATTCAAATTTCAAACAACTACATTTTGCTTGTTTAGATTCCATCTCGAATTCAACTAGCCATTCGGGAGATGTTCCTTCACATACTCCAACAGTGTAAATGCAAAGGCCTTCCATCTTTTGTAAAAGAATTGCAGTATAAATGGTGCTTTCATACAACTCTTCTTGAAATTTATAAAAAATAGGCCGAGTATAAGTCTCTCCAAGCTCTCTCTCCATGGCGAATAAAGTTTTCAACTTCGGCTTGCTACTGATCGTTTCATGATCGGCGACTAACTCATTGTATCTCTGTCGTGCTACTCCACGATCAAAACAAATTATGAAATCCATTAACGAGTTATTCTTCGACACATATTTACGAAAAAAGCATTCGTGTTTTCACTTCATTGGTTACTAGACATACCCGTAAAAAAAAAACATGTCTTAGATATGTTGGTCCCCATTTGTGACGAATGTTGAATAAAGAGGCAAGCCAATCATTATGATCTAACTCATTTTGTTCAATAACTTTGCTCCATTTTACTTCGAAATCTTCGAGCTTATCAGAATTCCATATGCTATTATAAAAAGGTACTTTAAATTCATTTTTGAAAGCTATGTGACTTAACTTTTCAGGAAACTTCTGCAAAATATGTCAAATACAATAACGATGGAAAGCATTCGAAAATACAATAGCAATGGTTTTTGTCATTGATGGATCTTGATCTGTTATGATCACTTTCGGTAGGTCCCCTGGCATTACTTTACACTATTTCTCAAATAACCAGATAAAAGATTCAGTGGTCTTATTATGGATAAAACCACAACCCAGTATAATTGATTGCCCATGGTGATTAACCCCTGTAAAGGGTGCAAATATTAACCCATAGTGGTTTGTATTGTACATGGTGTCAAATACTATAACATCACTAAAGTGATGATAAGCTTTACGTGAAATTGAGTCAGCCCAAAAACAATGTGTTAATCTATGTAACAGCTCGAATTTTCACGGCCAGAGTATGTACTCATGCCCGAGAAAATCAGGTGTTTATAATGTACAACTAGATGCTCTGAAATCACACCCTATTTTTTTTCGTTTGGTGTACATCTAGATACATTCAAGAAGGTACTTATTCACAAGAACAAAATCAACTGTATTGATTATATTTCATCAGAGTTAAAAGAATAATCAAATGGCCTCAGAAAGAGGGTTTTATTACAACATCAAAGTTCATAACGGAAGTATAAAACTAAATAATGAAACTGTCTTCTTAATCTTTCAAGATAATCTTCTATGGAAAAGTAGTCCTCTAAGTCTTCAATCTATATGTCACTTGCATCAACTGTACGGTTGAGAGAGGGTCAATGCCCTACTCATAGTGAAGGTTATCCTTCAACATTAACAATAATTCAAGAGATTCATAAAAGTAAAGTGCACTGATACGTCTCGTACTCCACTAATACATGAGATATCAGTATGCACAAACAACCTACATGAGATGCATGCCTAGCATAGTGTGTGCGGCTCATCATACGTAGTGATCGTCACAATGTGGAATATAATTCATAAGAAACCCGGCTTGACCCACATCCCATAACTACGGATATTCGCCAGCATGGCCAACGCTAACGTGGATTTATTCAAACATCTCAAGGCAACACAACACGTGATTAGAGAATTTACGTAACACGATGTGTTCATGGAGTGACTAATTGTGACATCTAATCCCGAAAAATTGATGTAACACGTATACCGATTTACATACATCGATTATGCACCACGCCAACCAACCCACGAAATTACATGCCAACCAAGAGGGCCGTTACCCGTAACGCATTACGTCCATGATAAGATATCTGAATCACTAGTTATGATACCTCATAACACATCACTTACACTTATAGAAAATATAGTTGAAATCATCAAGAATATAAACTGAATCATGGAGGTTCTGAAATAACAAGACACATGCCCATTCCTTGAAAGATAAATGACACAAGGCCAATATAATAAAGAGAAGAGTGATAATGGTCAACTCAACAAAAGTGACAAATATAATAAAGAGAAAAGTGATAATGGTCAACTCAGCGAAAGTGACAATGGCCAACATAACAAGAGAAGAGTTACAATGGTCAACTCAACAAAAAGAGAGTGGCAGAGCCAACTCCAATAAAGAGACGAGTGGCATAGCCAACTCAAATATAAAGACGAGTGGGAGATCCAACTCAAATATAGACACGAGTGACAGAGCCAACTCAAATAAAGAGATGAGGCAGGGTAAGGCTCGCATCCATGGCCTCACATAAATTCAGAGAAATTCACATGTATTTGACATCATGGCATAATCCCAAAATGGACAATAATATAACATAAATCGATTGAGAGGATAATTCCAAAAACATGTAATCATGAAAGGCATGATAATCCAGAACATCAAAGGCATGAAAAGGCCAGATAAATAATAAAACCCAGAATGAAGGCAGGATAATCCTCATCCTCAAAACAGGAAGAGGCAAAAATAGGTAAAAGCATAAAAGGCAACGTCATGTACATGAAAACGTGAATAGAGAGAGTGTAAAGATCAAACTAAATTAAAGTAAGCCTAAAGGATAAAACCCTCACCCGGCCTCGACTCTAGTCTTCTTCCTCTCTTTCTTTCTTCCTTTTCTTTTCTTTCTCTTTTCTTTCCTCTTTCTCTTTCTCTTTCTCTTCTTTCTTCCCTTTCCTTTCTTTCCTTTTTCTTTCTTTTCTTTCTTCTTCTCCCATTGGACAGCACTGGCCGTTAATCCCTTGTTTGGGCAAACGTCAATCCCAACTTACAACTAGTTTCTCTCTCCCTTTCTCCCGATTCTCTCTTTCTCCTTCGCTATTACTTCTACACGGTGGGGTGGATGTACATATATAGCAACGGGTGAGGTTCTTGAACCTTCCGTGCATGGCTCTTACGCACAGCGTGCTGTTTACGCTGCTTCTTTCGCAGCGAGATGGGGTGGTAGCATGACGATGCACCGACCAGCACCCCTTGGGTCAGATTTCCTCCAAAAAAAACTCCATGGATGTGGTCGAAAATCCCTAAGGATGACCCTGAACAGTCTAGATTGTACGCAGCATCGATGGATGGGTCGTGGTGCTATAGTGTTAAACGGTCTATAGATTTTCCTGCAGACAGTTTATTTTCACCACTGTTTGCATGGGTCATCGCCGACTAACTTTTATTAGTCAGAATTGAGAGCTCATGTTGATGAACGGCTCAGATTCTCCAGATCAGGTGAGATGGTGGCCCACTGTCATCCCTGGGGACGATCGTCCGTTCGATTGCGAACGCGGAAGAGCCATGTTTGAATCCCATCGGGTCACGACAGTGTGGCTCATTTTCTTATTTTGGTGTTGTGAGCCTGCCCTGGTTGTGTGCACATGCTATATAAGGTGGGGTCCACTATGATGCTTTCTCAAGGAATCCACTCCATTCATCAGCCTAGATGCAGGGAAAATATAAATCGTAGATGGGTCGCGAGTTTATAGGAACATGGAGTGAAAATCCTTATTTAACCTGATTTTTTTGCCCCTGTCATGTCGTGTGGACGGATGCTATATGGGATGGTTATTTTGAAATAGATCAAGGGTCCATTTGTGATGATCTTCTGGAAGATCTACTCCATTCACCGTCTTCAACACCCCATGCTAACCCACAACCCCAAATTTGAAGTAGATCCGATCTTCCAGTGGGCCTCACGATCCATGGATGCATGACCCGTAACATTAACCTTCTTTACATAACGACATGCGTATTGTCATTGAGAAGTAACGTGAACTTAAATATTTTTGTGGAGTTCCCTGTATTGATTGAAGTGGTATAATCCACACTGTTCACCGAGGTTGGCACAACAAGTTAGGATATAGGTCCGGAAATGGAGCAGGTCTATTAATCGGGTGAGCCACGAAGTTCAATATAAAGTGCCAACAGTGGCATGTAATAGAAATGAGTATTTACAACTTTGCCATCCACTTCTCAATCAGCTTCTAACGTTCATTACATTGAAGTGCGTCATCCGAATGTCTTGAAATTTGGCAGGCATTCATCATTTCTTGTGCTCTTTTCATCGGTTAAGTTTGGGTCACGGTCTCCCAAGGATGTCCAAGATGCTCTTTTAAGTGGCTAACATACTCTGTACTTCAGGGCTGAGGTTTCACACATCTAGTTGAAATATTACCTGGTGGTTTAAACACATAACCTGAGATCTTCAAAATGATTGGATTATCCTAATATTCTGATGTCCCATTTAGGAGATTCAAACGCGATGACCAATCAGATGACGTGCTAAAAATGTAAAAACTACATGGTTGGTACTCTAATATTTTATACAAGTACTTATATAGTCAGTTTCGTAAACGGACAAACACAGGGTGGGTTTCTGAAGTGATTAGGAGTATGACATGTATATCGCCAGATTAGAGTGTCTCATTCACATGTGTAGGTTTCTCAGATCGTAGTTCTGATAGTGGGTTAAATATATTTATAGGTGATAAACAAGATGAACGAATCTGAATTTTGATCAGATAAGTATACGAACAGATGTAGAGGTCAAGTAGCTGATTTATTATGATTTAAGGGCTAAAATTCGACGTGTATGGTTAACTTATGATAATTAGGCCTGGTATAAAATTTCATATGAAACGGATCATGGGAACTACGCGATCTAGAATTCAAGGATCTAGGTTGATGGCGTTTTCTTAATTATTGTTGATTTAAGGATTTTGTGAAATTTAATGGTTCTACATGGTCCCATGCTCATTTCTAAATAATTCTTATAAAAAGACTTACATCTAACTCATTATGATAAAGAGTGATTCACCAATTTAGTCAAAGGGAAGTACGTATATCAGACCACATGATCAACGGACGAATGACTTGATCTATGAATGAAGATCATTTCTAACGATTAAATTTGTATCAGGATAAAGATGTAAGGATAGGATAGCTGGATCGGTATTGTATACATGTACATATAAGTTAATTTTTAGGTAACACCCGAGAACTTTTAATACTTGGATATTGAAAAGTTTGGGGCTTTATAATCTACCCTCCACATCAACCTTCACATTATATGCGAACAATGGATCCAATTCCTTCATTTCAGAAAAATGTTCATACAATAGTTGAGCATCATGGTCCTTGGTTTCTTTTCTTTTATCTCTTTCATAATTTCTCACGTCTTGTTCAATGCATCCAATATTTTCGTAACCACCTGATTTAATTGCTAAAATATTCATAATTTGCGAAATGTCAATGCCTAATTGAGTGAATGTATTTTCCAAATTCTTCTGCGCATTACAAATCTCACGATGCGATCGAAGAAGATGTTTCTTTGGAGGAGTTGCTAACTCATGACTGTGCTCCTCAACAAACTTTCTCAATATATAGTTTGGTCCACCACCATCTTTTTTAATTGTCATACGAGCTTCACAACTTTCTCGAGTAATACTTTGTCGCCTCTTTACTACACTATGCTTCATTTGTACTTTATTATCCATCATCCCCTACTTCGAACATACAAATATCTTCCAGATATCTTCTTGATTCTTATTATATTTATTTGATCCTCTACGAACACTGAAGCCTGCCTTCTTTGCATAATAGTTGTAGAAGTTAAACGCCGCATCAACTGAAGAGAAAGTAGTTTTCTCAATTATTGGTTTCAACCCCTCTTCTACTTTTGAAATCCAACGACAAATAGAAGTTGTGCCAACTTACGCCATTAAATTCTCGTGCATTTCTATAAGTACTAAGGCCTCTTTGGTTATAATGTATTTTTTATTCTACAAAAAAAAAAAAAAAAAAAAAAAAAGTCAACAACAACAAGACAATTATACAGTCCAAAGTCAACAATAACAAGACAATTATAAATTATCAATTTCCCGATTAATATGCCCAGTTAGGAACTCGGGATGCCTAGTAAACAATTGCATATTTTACTTGCCATTCAAACTGGACCTATTTGTGGAATCCAATTTTCTACAGCAAGTATGGAAATTATGATTGTATATTCACTACATTTTTTTTATAAAATACTCACAGACTCCATGTATCCTAATGTGTCCTTAAAGTTATTCCAAACAGAAATAATCTTCTGCTTGTAAAATGTTATTTTCCAGGAGATTCGTGCAGGTCTTTCACTCTTGCAGGATATTTCATCCAAGATATAATAGTGGCAGTTGTAATTGGAATTGTGACAGGATGGTGTTTTGGTCCAGTAATACCTATTGTGGGTCATTGGTTAGGCAGCTCATCAATCATGTAGTTCTTGATTCATGTTACTGTTCTTGCCATGGCACTGTCATCGCAGTTCTTCCCATACAGCAATGTTACGCCAAAAGAACTTGTGCTTTAGCATGCCTTCATCACCACAAGTATGCTAGGGATTGATCAGGAAAATGATGAGTATATTCATTTTCATGTGCTATATGCATTCTCTAACTTCTTGCTAACAATTATACTGGCTCTAGTCTGTGAAATCGTTAAGGATTTTGTTGGAATATGACTCCATGATCAGGAGATAGGAAAATAAACCGTAAAGGTTCGTAGAACCAGCTTTAGGAATTCTCTCTAAATTTCTATGTGAGATAGGAATTCCTTTATTCACATTTTTTAATGATAATTTCTCTATGTAAAGATGGTTAATGGGGAAAGTTAAAATTGCTCCTTTTTTTTTTCTTTTTTTCTTTTTTTTTTTAAATGAAGTTCTAGGGATGGTATATATTTCCATGTTGCTTGAAAGTTTATGGAATACACTTGACTCTGAACGCATTGCTGCTTGTTATTTCTCTTTCTTGCTGTCATCCAGAGAAGTTACAACAATAGCTGGAGGCTGATTATTGGCCTATAAAGCACTCTATGGACTAAGGAAAGTCCACACGCATGGTTTGCAAATCTGGGAAACAAGTTTTGGTTGGGGAAAAATTAGGAACAATGTATTTTTCTTTTTCTTTTTCCCTTTTTTTATTATTATTTTTAGTTGGGCTAGTAGACAAATCTTAGTAAAGACTCCTTCCGTTTTCTTTTGGAGAATGCAGGTAGCAGGACTAGTGAATAAGAAGTATTTCATTTACTCGATTGATTGATAAACAACCAGAATAACTTGATTCTCTTTTGATCATTTCTTTAGTTTCCTTCACAAAGTTAAGCGTCTTGGTATTTTAAAAATGCTCTCGTTCAGGATCTTTCTTATCAAGAACAAGAAAAAACTATAGAGCTAAGACAACTTTCAGTCTAAAACAAAATGTATATGTTACAAAGTTATGAATGAGTGTGTTGATATAAAACTGTCGCATTTCTAATGAACATGAATGAATTTGATATATAAAAAGGATACTGTAATATCAGTAATTCGAAACAACAATCCAAAGGATTTAAGTCTTCTTACCATCAAGATTTCAGCACTATCAATAACGCCGTATGCAGAATAGTAATTTTCCAGGGCATGAAAAGCAATTGATTCATTCTCCCAAACAGAAATAATATAATTGTAGGCTCTAGGGAAATACTCTCCTAAAAGAATCTAATAACCAGTCAGCAATCTTTCACAGAAATGAGCCTAGATACAAAAACGAAAAAAGAAAAAAGAATACACGTATATGTAGATAATCCTTATAAATAAGAACTGCTTTCAAAACATCAAACCATGCTATTCTACAGAGGATTCATTATATTCAAAATTGAGAGCTGAGAGAGGACAAAAAGTACTTCAATTTTTATACACAAGAAATGGGTCAATTAATTATGTTCAAACCTAATTTACACAATTAATCTTCTGAATAAAATTGGTATTTAAGCGGAACTTCTTACAAATCTATGGATTGGAATAAAATGGATGTCGTTTCCACGAAGATGCGGTCAAAAGATGGAGAGAGAGAGAGAGAGAGAGAGAGAGAGAAGTAGATTGCTAAAGAATGGCAAGAGAATGGAAAAGTAGATTGTTAAAGAATGGTAAGAGAACGAGAGAAATTTTTAAGAGCATGAAGAAGAGAGGTTTTAAACATGGGTGAACGGTAATCCGTTCAGGCTGAGATTTGTGAGGCCACCATGATGTAAGTATTTTATCCATGTCGTTCATCACTTTTATCATATTATTTTAAGATATTATCCTAAAAATGAGGCATGTCCACGGGTCCAGTGGACCACATGAAAGAAAGCTGAAGTGATAATTACACGCCGTTGAAACCTTTCTAAGGGCCACCGTGATGTTTTTTTTTACCATCCAACCTATTCTTAAGGTCATGTAGACGTGGATGAAGTGAAAACACAAATATCAACTTGATCGGAAACTTCTCCCGCTCTCAAGAAGTTATTAAAGGTGGACGTTCAATCCCCACTTTATGGTCCACTGCAGCTATGGAACTACTTTATTTTAAGGATCAAACCTTAAAATGATTTGACAAAAGCGATGAACGGCGTGGATAAAAAACTTACATCACGTTGGGCCCCACAAAGACCTACCGTCCAGGCGGGGGTAGCACGCAATCCGCGTCCGGGAAGGATTCGTGCGCGAGGACGGGGATTGGATTCTGACAGGCTGGCTACTGAAGTGACGTTACCAACTTCTATGGGCTCACCATGATGTATGTGTTGTATCAACACTTTCCATACATTTGGAGAGATCATTTTAGAGCATGGTCTAAAGAACAAGGTAGATCCATGGCTGGGGTGGACCCCACCATAGAAAACAGTGATGAGAGTGATGCCCACCTTTGCAACCTTCTGAAGCTCCACTACGATGTTTATTTGAAATTCGACGTGCTCATGTGTTAAAGTAGACATGAAAGAAGGAAAACAGAAATATTCGCCTGAATGGAAATTGCCGTGGCCTTCAGAACTTTTAATGGTAGGCGTCACTCTCCCCACTATTTTTTGTAGTGGGGTCCTCTCGAATTTTGAATCTGAATCATTTTTTGGACCATGACGTAATATGGTCTCTTCAAATGAATGGACGGTATAGTTACAAAACATACATCATGGTGTGGCTCGCAGAACACGGTGACATTACTTTAGGAGGAGCCCGTGAGACGGCGAAAAATCTGTAGCGAGTCATTAAATATGGAGACTCTCTCCTGCGTACGGCTGTTGAACCCCAGCCGATGAAAGAGATCTAACCGTTCATAGTTGAGCTCGTGCGCAGGAGACCGAGACTCTATATACATATATATATATCCGTACGATGGATGACTTCATAACGTAATATAATGGAATCATAACATTACATGTTGCAAAAGAAAAACAATCACACATATCCCACCATCTCTTTTCATCTCTTCACGTGATGTACGTGCCACAACTTTTAATCTGTACTGACCACAGTAATTTTTAAAATGCATATTGTCGGACTCCTTTCGATCCTATACCCTCTCCCTTCTTTCTGCTCTCCACGTGTTCAACGACCCTACCTTGTCTGGACCAGATTATTTTTCGTACGTACAACCGTTCATTTTAGACGTGACTTGCCAGTGTCCTTGGGACTCGCAAGAACTAGGAAGGTATGTTGGCCTACAGAGATTCCCGTGACAAATCCACTCCATTCATTAGTTTCTCAAGACTACAATTGTACAGGTATCCAAAATCAAGGCTGATCCAACACTCAGGTGGGTCACGCGGAAGAAACAGCAATCAATGAATGCTTACCATTGGAAACTTTGTGGGGCCACAGAATTTTTAATAGGGAACATATTTGTATCCACAGTTCATCTGAGTGGCATAAACCCTATGAACGGTTTGGATGGCATATAAAGATCATGGTCAGCTCTAGGAAAGTTTCAAAGGTGGACATTTCCGTTCTAACCGTTTCATCTGGCGTGGCCCACCTGAGGGTTTTATCTGCCTGATTTTTGGTTTTCCTAAATATTGTAGTCTTTTGAAACTAATGGACAGAGTCGATTTATCACTGGAATGTCTGTGGGCTCCAAATAGCTTCCCATCACAGGAACTTCACTTCCATTGCTTCTCCATACATTCCGAAAGAACGTTCAAAGCTATTCCTTTTCATGGGATGCGTTTCGTGTGTTTCATGCACCACAGCCTCCAAATTGGACAGGACAGATGATGTGGATATCTTTTGTATGCATTAATTGTCTTTTAAAAAAAAAACATTTACACACGACTCCGGATCCTCTGTTATTGGTCAACAGAGAATTTCTGATATCCTATTCCTCATTGGTCCACATCACTACTCACTGAGAAAATAAAATAAAATAAAATAAAAGCTTTCTAAGCCAAACCATTAGGGTAACAGGAAATCCCTGTTGACTCGATAACAGAGGATCCCGACTCTTCACACATGTTCCCTGCATCTCCTTTCCTCTCTCCACGTGGGCACGTACCACAGCCAATATGTTTTTTACGACAGGAGCAGAGATATTTTAAGTAGAATGCCTATATAAACTGAAGCATAGCTCTTTATTCTTTCAAAGAGAAGCCATGGAAGTGCAGCAAGTTCTTCACATGATTGGTGGAGCTGGCGAGAACAGCTACGCCAATAATTCAACACCCCAGGTCTCTCTTTGTATCTCTCTCTCTATCTCCATCTCTCTCAAACTACATGGTAGACTTGGACAGTCTACAGCATAGATCTAAGCCATTCATACGGAGATACGAGAATGGGAAACTCTTATCTTACACGGCAATATGGATTGTGCAGTGTGAGAGTTGTTGGGCGTGGGAATGGGCCTTGGGTTGTAACCATATGTGGGTCCACTGATGGGCCCTCTCTAATTAGGGTTTCTCTTTATGTTGTTTTTTTAATTTATAAATAAAGGTGTTGTACATAAATATGTCTATACTTTCTCTCTTCTTAGATTAATATGGTATCAAAGTAGAGATATCATAATTTTTCATTTCTATATTACATGTATTACTACATATGTTTTATAACACAGGTATCAATGGGCTGGGTTAGCTCACTTACCGAGGCTAGGCCAAGCCCAACGATTTAACTAATTGGGCTGAGTCGAGTTGTGTCTAAGAGCTAGCTTGTCAGACCATCTATCTTGTTTAAGGTGTTGAGAACATTTTTGTCAATAACATGCATGATGTGGGCACACCGAATAAACGGCCTTGATCTTGTAAAAAGGATGGTGGTCCCTCTGGCCTTTGGGCTTGGCATGCATAAGGCCGGGCCTTGGTGAATACAAGGCCTAAGGGCTGGACCCAGACCTAAAATTTTAAACCCGTTTATTGATTGAGCTGGGCTAGAGCTGTGTCTAAGAGGTTTTTAGCCTGGCTCGAATTCGGCCATGCTCTTAATGTATACCAGCATGCATGTGATAATTGCATTAAAAAAAAAAAATCATATTTTCTTATGAACATATGCTTTTTGATGTGGTATGTTAGATGGTTCAGATCATCAGTTCAGATGTGGCATGTTTATGAACATATGAACATCTTTTTTAGTGACTCATCGTCTCATCAATCGGATGATCTGACCATCCAATTGGGTCAGATATTTGTGTAGGTGGCAAATAAATTTTGTTATTGGATAATGAAGTTTTCTGACGTGATGCATCTCATGAACGGGTTGAATTCTGTAATTTCGGTGGTCCCAATATTACGCAGGTCTTTTGTGAGGCCCATGATCTATTGGTTGTATCCGACCCGTCCGTTTATTTTTTTAGATCATTTCAATGCATGAGCCAAAAATAAGTAGATCCAAAGCTCAAGTTTACCACATCACAGGATGCAATGGTAATGACAACCACCACACAAAACTTCTTAAGTGTTTATTTGGCATCCTACCTGTTTAAAAGGTCATACAGTCATGTATGAAGGGAAATTCAAATATCAGCTTCATCGACTCTTCAAGGAAATTTTAAGGGAGGGCATTCAATCCCCATTGTGTTGTCCGCTTGAGTCTTGAATCTACCTAATTTTTGTGGTGATTTAAAATAAATAAATAAATAAAATAATGAACCGGCAAGATGGATGGACGGAAAGGATAAAACCCATACATTAAGGTGGGCTTCATTGAGCCCTTCCTTTACAGACTATTGATGTGGCAATCCCTTCGCAAAATATTGGACATTTTAGTAAATAACGCAGTAAAATACAAAAATAAATAATAAAAATTACAAAATAAGACAAGTATAGTTGAAATATATAATAAATGATGGGCTTTTAATTCGACACCTGGAAAACGACTTCATGTTGCTGACGTGGATGATACGACTTCTTGTTACTGAGGTGCACCGTGATCGGATAGCGTATGGAGTTACTCAGTAGGTTTCGGACTAACTTTGCATGTATGTGGTTTATCCACGCCGTCCATCCGTTTTTTCAGATTATTTTAGTAATTTGATATAAAATTGAGGTATACTTAAATCTCAAGTTACCCACAACACAGGAAAAAGTGGAAATAATGATTTACACCATTGAAAACTTTCTAGGACCCACAGTGATATTTATTTGTCATCCAACCTCTTCATAAGATCACAAAGACATGGAGGAATGAAAAAAAAGAAACAAATATCATATTGATTAAAACTTCTGTGGCCCTCAATAGTTTTTCAACTGTAGATGTTCAATTTACACTATTTCCTGTGGCGTGGTCTAATTGAGATTTGCATATGTTTTATTTTTTGTTTTAAACATAAAATTATTTTGTAAAATGGATGGATGGAATGGATAAAATATTTAAGTCACGGTGGACCCCACAGGGTCTACTTAGCACGCAATCTGCTTCGAGATACATCCACCCGCGTGCCGCCATGTGTTTGTAATCGAGCCCAATCAACACTTAAGTGGGTAACCAACGCTGATTGGGTTCTAACTGCCTGTCTCTAGCTGGGAACGGACAAGGGCACACTGATGTATGGGTTTTATCCACAGTCCATTTATTTTTCCATAGGTACCGGCCCAAAAATGAGTGGGCCATGCCACGGGAAGCAATGGTGAAATTGTCACCCAGAGGCTTTCCGTGATGGTCAATTGCTATCAAACCTGTTGATAAAATTACATAGATTTGGATGAAGGGAAAATACGAATATAATCTTGATCTAAAATTTCTGAGGCCTCAAAAATGTTTTCAACTCCGTCGGCTATGGCAGCATGGGAGACCATTGATACGAGAAGTCCAACCTTTAAAATCGTACAATTTTCATGTGGGGTCCACCGTTGTGGTGCGTAAATTCCATCTAATCCACTCATGCAACGTAACCATCAGGATAAATGGATTCCCCAAAAACCAGGACATTCCGGTACTCATCTGGGCCATATGCACCACATGAATTTATAAGTTTCAGTAATGATTTTACACTATTCCCTATAGTGTGGTCCGCCTAAGTCCTGGATTTGACTGATTTTTAAGATCCATGGTGTGGAAAAGTCATGAGATGGATGGTGCATTTTATCCTACATAGCCATTAGCTAGTGTAAGTAATGCGTTGGGCGTGCCTAGCACAATTCTCTACACAACCGCTGGCAATAATTCAAGCCAACTGATGAACCGGCCGGCTCGGGCTAACCTTAAACCATCATGGCATGCCAGGTTCCTCCAGGACTAGAGAATGGACCGGGTGGCGTTTTAAATAAAGGGAACATCTACATGGCCAAGACCAGCCCTCCTGCTGTGTTTAAAGCTTACTTGGAGCAATTTGAGAGGGATTTCTCGCTGTTTCTAAGGTTGCGGTCCGAAGAAATGACATCTGGTGGGTGTATGGTCCTAACACTCATGGGCCGGAGAAGCCCGGATCCATCTAGTGGAGAGTGTTGTTATCTTTTCGAACTACTGTCACAGGCACTCATGGAGATGATCTCATAGGTAATACCCGATGCCATTGTGTTATCATGAAAGAGTAATACTATCACGATCACTCATACTGGATATATATATATATATATATATATATATATATATATATATATATATATATATATATATATATATATAGTGTTACAACCGAAATAGGAAACAATTTACACACTTATGCAATTCTGCGTGCATCTTCAATGGGATCTTCAATTGCATCGACACCACATTGATGATTTGTCAATGGCATCGAAATCTTTTGATTCCGTCTAATAGTAATACCAAAACATTCTAGCAACCAACATGAATTTTCTGAATTTTTTTGATAGGATCGAGCATTTGTCAATAGAGTGAACATCTGCTCGATGGCATTGAGTATTCTATCAATGGCATCAAAAAACCTCTATTACTGACAGATTTAAGGCATCAACAACACCCAATGCAGGTAACATAATTTTTTGTGGTGTCACCATGATATGTGTGTGTGTGTGTGTGTGTGTGACATTCAATAGGTTGGTCACCTAAGATGACTTATTTTAGGAGGTAAGCTTGAAAATAATGCAAATCAAAAACTCAGTAAGCCACACCGCAGGCAAATGTAGGAATAGATATATCCACTGTTGAAATCATTTAAAGGCTTACTATGATATTCATATGATATCCAACCAGTGAAGGGAAAAACCAAATATCTGCTTTATCGAATACCTCAGTGGGTCCCAGGAAGATTTTAATATTGTGAGTACTTTCCTACTGTTACTTGCGGTGTAGCCCACTTGACTTTTGGATGGACCTGATTTTCGGGCTTACCTACTAAAGGGGTTGTATTATGTGATGGACGGTTTATATTTCACATATATGTCATGGTGGCCCATGGAGATTTAGGTTGCCTGCTCACTGAGAGGAGAGTTTGGGGCCAGTCCATTTAAATACTGGCCTTAATTTTCGGCTTAGGCCTATCTTCTAATGTTTTTAGGGTTTAAAGGAAGCAGGCGTACGTGGCCCAGCCCGGCCGATCGTAGTAGTAAATTGAGCTGTTTTCAAGCGAGGGAAGGGCCTTGGTAGGAAAGGTAATGTTTTCAATGAGTCAAGCTTAGGCCTAGGAAAATCAAATATTTGAATAACTTGGCCCAAGAACCATGCTTGACCAGCTTAAAACCAGGGCCAGGCAGCGCCTAAAAAAAAAAGGAAAACACTTGGGTAACTCAAGCTAGGTACCTACCAGGGTTACTTTCATTATGAAATCAATGCTATCCATCACATACACCGTTTTTGGTCAGAGCCTAAAAAATCAGGATGACTAGACACTTAGGTGGGCAACCTCAAAAAAATTATACTTGCAACCTCTAAATTCATTAGGTATGGTCTAGGTTTTTTTTCGAATACTTTGATTTTATTTTATTTTTTATTATGTAGTTCTTTTATCCTAACAGGACATCAGGTGAATGGATTGATGGCATATCAACACCACAGTCAGTCCTACACAAAACTAATGGTGGGCTTTGCCTTCGATTGTTTCCTGTGGTGTGGCCTGCCTGAGCTTTGGAAGATCATGATCTTTTAAGTTCAATTATTGGAACGACGAGGAGGATCTCATGAAAGTTCCAAGCCTACAAAAGTTAGCTAGCATGTATGTTGGAGTTTTGCCATAAGGTATCATAATTAGTGTCTCCTTAAAACCCTAACTTCTCATAAATAGATCTTATTTCAGCAGGGAGTGTACAACAAAGAAAGCCACGTCTCCCTTCAGTTCTATCATGTGTTCCACACACGTGGGTCCACCTATATAGACAACTCTGGCGCCATTTTTGGTCCTATTCCAAAGGTTGACATCGTTTGGCTTTTAGTTCTTTTCCATCTACGGTGGATTAGGAAGAAACTTTTTGGATAGTAAAATGAATTTTATCTACGGTTTCTTAATAGCATTGATCAAGTAAATCTCTATCGTAGGATTTAAGTTTTTTTTTTTTTTCTAGAAACTTGATATATCTAAATGGAGAT
The DNA here is from genome assembly GCA_037074715.1 of Magnolia kwangsiensis. NCBI lineage: Eukaryota > Viridiplantae > Streptophyta > Magnoliopsida > Magnoliales > Magnoliaceae > Magnolia > Magnolia kwangsiensis. The sequence goes on along the minus strand of CM073571.1, from coordinate 187,905,066 downwards.
CCGTAGGGCTTAATCTCAATGCCTGAACCTTTGAAAAGTTTTATTTTCCACTATGTTTTGAAAAACCTGGCAAAATACTCAGGCAGAAGTTACCTAAGCGAAGCTCTTAGAAAACCATGCCTAGTCATGGTTTATTTATTTAGGAGGCCTACTTTTGACCAAAGCATGGCATGTGTCTTAAGGACTGAGTCCAAGAAATTGTATACTGTGGTGGTTGAATTAGTTAAGTTGATTGAGCCATCTCTCTCTCATTTTCATTCATTTAGATGGCTTAGCCGTGGGATATGTGGAGGCTCGAGACAGGTTAATGTTATCCAGGGCTCATATGACCAAAACAAAAAAAACAAAATCTCACAAGAAGAGATCCTTGACTGGAGGGAAAACTATTCTTGCCAGCTAGAGACATCCACCTGGTTGACGAGGATAGTTTGCCTTTCGGTTATGGGCCTCAGCTGCTGCCTACCTGTCTATCAATTTCACAAGCTCACTATAGGACATGGCCGAAAAATGAGGCAAATCCAAAACTCCAGTGGGCCACATTACAAGAAATGGTGGAGATTAAACACCCACCATTGAAACCTTAGGTGTTTTGTGCATGGATTTTATTTTTTTTTACACACGCACACATACCCCTACATGCTCATGCCGTAGTGGAATTTCACCACCTAGTACTCGAACCCTTGACCATGTGTTGAAACTCCTAGAGAGTTGGCACATGGAATTAGATGGTATTATAAGTGGGATGGAACTTTAAATTCCTTGGTTTGAAAAATCAGGCCTTATTTGGTTCATTATATGTTTCCAACATTGGATCCTGTGCAGTAGAGAGGATTGGGGAGGGCTTTCCGCAATTCAACAAGGATTTGGATTTGCAAAATTCTTGAGATTTCCTCGTAAAAGCATGAGATAGGAAGTTCTTATGCTGGGAAGGGAGGTGGGACTCACCTTGATATTTGTGAGGAATCCACTTCATCCATCTGTTTTACAAGATCATTTTAGGATAAGCGACCAAAAATGAAGTAGATTTAAAACTCAAGTGCGCCACACAAGAGAAAATTGTGGGGAATGAGTGACCACCATTGAAACATTCATATAGCCACAAAAATTTTGTATCACGATAAATTTTTCTATGTGTCAGTTCATCCAACCAGGAATGAACTTATTAATGGTTGGGTTGACATAGAAACATCAAGTTGAGCTTGGGTAGGTTTCTATGGTAAGAAATTCTTTCCCCACTCTTTCCTTCCATATGGCCCACCTGAGTTTTGGATATAATTGACTTTTGGTAGCATGTCCTAAAATGATCTCATAAAAAAGATGGACGGGGTGGATTACTCACAAACATTAAGGTGGACCCTACCTTACTTCTCACTGTAGTTTTCAAACATGATTTTCAACATTGGTAGTTGTTTTCCATGTACAACCAAACACTACATGAACCAAAACATGTATTTAAGCCTTACATCGTACATTATCCAAACACTGAAGTGAATAGCTCACTCCCATGGCATTAAGAGACAATCCACCGACAAGTGCATTTATTGCAAAAAAGCAATTCCATCCCACTTAATATCATCTAATTCCATGCACCAAACACCCTATTAGTGAGGCCACAAAAGTTTTAAATCACACAAATATTTGTTTTTAGTTCATCCTAGTGGGAATAACATTATAAATGATCTATTGATGACATATATCCATCATGATGTGATCTAAAAAGGCTTTAATAGTGAGTGTTTCCATTCTCACTCTTTTTTTTGTGTCACCCACTAGAGTTTTGGATATGCTTCATTTTTGGGCTCATGAGTTTATGAAATTAATGCATGTAGTAGATTTTTTATGGTCATCATGCTGGGCCCACAGTGGGGAGGAACTATGATTAGTTAGGTTTAACAAGTCTTACATAAGACAGTTTCTCATTTGAACTAACATATGAACATCACAAATTATTATTATTTAAGATTATGAGAATCATAAATAATCTATTTTCCTTTTAATTCAAGGAATCATCAAAGAAGCAAAAGTAAATTCTTTCAATCTTCCTTATTACACACCTTATGTTCAAGAACTAATGACTCTAATTGAAACTAATGGATTGTTCCATCTAGATAGACATGACGTTATCGAATTAAATTGGAATCCTAATGACAATGACAATAATGAAGACTCTGCGTTCGATAAACTTACAAGAGGGAGGAATGTAGCAAAGATAATAAGAGCTGTGACAAAATCCATACTTGCAAATCACTTTGGAGTGGCAATAGTGGACGATTTGTTCAAGTATGGAGAGAATGTGGCCGAGCACCTGACCAAGGAGAAGACCAAGCATGTTAATCTTGTAATTTCTATGACTAAGAAATGAATGGAGATGTGCATGTGATGCAAGGTTAAATAAATGAGTGGAGCTTGGTGCATTCCACCCAATTTGTAATGGCCCTTTTTAAATTCAATAAGAAAGAAACTTTGGCTCAATGGTATAGTGCACTGCTAGATTTTTTAGATAGTTTACACTTCCCAATGATGTAATAAAGTTCTAGGTATTGTTTTTAGGATTCAAACCGAGCCTACACTCTTACAAAATCCATACCATATCTAAAATCTAGAATAGTATCTATTACTAATTTATACTGGACTATCGTATCAAATACACTTATAAAGAAAGGTAAAGTAAAATATAATAATTACATTTCGCATTATAAAACTATTATTTTACAATAGTTTTTGGGTGAAATAAATAATATAATTGTCATGCCCTCATACTCGATGCCCAAGTTGGCCAAACCCGACTCTAAATCCAAGCCACGATTTATATTTTAAATATTCATAACCATAATTTCATAAGAATTATATAAAAATACACCACACATTCATAAAATATATTAATACATTGAATGTTTTTATAATGTTCTAGATTCTCTTTCGAGTTTCCACTACACACACACACACAGACACACACACACACACACACACACACACACACACACACACACACACACACACACACACACACACACACACACACCCCATTCATTCATTCATTCATTCATTCATCGTATACAATTAGAGTAGAAGACTACGGCTACACAACCAACCAGAATTTCATTCTGCTTCGCTACGTGATTAAACTCCATGCCCTATAAAATTATTTAAATTGGGGTGAGAATAACATCTCATTAGGATCATATTTTTCCAACTTCTGAATACTGTTAGATTTATAACGTTAACAAAATAGAGTTGAAATAAAGCAAAACGAGAGTAATATCATGAATTGTAATGCAAGCGATGCACAAGATGCAATGCTTTTCATGAATCAAAATTTAAATGATCATCATTATCACTTTTCATAATCCCTTATCAATCCATCCTTTTATAAATGTCCAGCATAGTGCACCCATGCACGACATTTTAGGGTAATTTTAGAAAAAAGCATCAATGCTACGTTTTAGGGAATATAAGACAGAGCATCGTGTTCATTTTAGGATGTTTAAGGCATAGTACTAAGCATGTCATTTTAGGACAATCCCTGGGTATAGCACAGTGTTCCTTTTTGGTCCTAAGGAAGAGCACCCATGACATTTAAGAGAACCTAGGACAGAGCACTAAACACATCATTTTAGAGAACCCATGGCAGTACACCTACGATCTCAATCTCAATTCTAATAAATAAAATTCTAATGTAGTGCACCAACCAAAAACAATTTTAGAGAATTTGTATAATTCACAATAAGGGAACCCAAGGCAGTCTACAAACCGAGATAATTTTAGGAAACCCGAAGTAGTTTACCTTTTACAGAATCTATAATAGTGCACCAAGATAATTTTAGGAAATCCAAGGTAGCACATAGGATGATAATTTTCAATTCAAATTCAATGGTCATATGCACAGAAATGAATGCAACTTCCAACATATCAAAGTCAAGACATAAACATGCAATTCATAATATAATATTATAAAACAAGATGAAATAAAAGAATTTTGGAATAATCTTTGAAATTTATAAAAATTCTAATTGACGTTCGAATGAGACCCTCAAGATCACAAAAACTGAACACTCTAGACATAAATTGACATGCTAACCATATCTTTTCAACCGTCCATCTGACAACTGTCATGTGGATGGTCATAATTGCTAAAGCATTTTAAATAAGTGATGATTAAAATAATTTTTCTTTTAAAAGGAAGGGTTGCAGGCCTGACCCATAAAATCCAAGCCCACTAAGGTTGTCGATGGGCTGGCTAGCCCATCAAGCTCAGGCCTGTCACACCTCAGGCCTGTTTCATAATCAATCGGGTTTGTACCATGTACAACAGCCCATCAGCTAGCCCATTACAATGTGTAAAAATTCTCATTTACTCATAATACTACTCCAACCCACACCCCATCTCTCTCTTTCTGTGCTTCAACCGGACCAACCTTTGGGCTCGAGCTAGACTATTTTGTCATGTCATGAGTGTCGGTTAGGCTCAATCTTATGTTGAACAATGCACGTTAAACACAAGGAAGCTTGGTTGTGCCTTAACCCGACTTGTTGACAACTAGAGCTGTACACGAGCAGCAAAAGCTTGATAACTCACTCGACTTAGCTCGAAAAAGCTCGACTCAACTCAGATCGAAACTTTATTCGAACCGAGTCGAGCCATTTTTTGGAAGCTCGGAACATTTCAAGTCGAGTTCGAGCTAGAATTAGATCGACTCGTATACTGCTCGAACTCGGCTCGACTCAGTAAACCCTACCTCCCTTTTTAAAATACATCCTGCCCGCACGACCCTAACCCTACCCCACCTCTTCTTCCCTCTTTGTTAGTTTGATCGGCGAAGCTCCTCTCTCTCTCTCTCTCTCTCTCTCTCTCTCTCTCTCTCTCTCTCTCTCTCTCTCTCTCTCTCTACTCTTTGATTCTCCCTCATCCCCCCTTACCCGCACGGCCACACCAACGCACAGTCGTCTTCCTCCCTCTTTGTCAGTCCGGCCGGTGAAGCTCCTCCCTCTCTCTCTACTCTCTCCCTCATCCTCCCTTACCCGCATGGCCGCATTGACGCACGGCTGACGTCCCATCTTCCTCCCTCTCTTCCTCCTCTGTCAGTTCAAAAACTCGGCTCGAACTTGGCCGAGCCAAGCACAAGCTATTGTTCCGAGCTCGAAGGTCGAGCCCAGCTGAGCACGAGCTGAGACTCGAGCAATCCGAGTCGAGCACGAGCTGGGCAAAGCTCGGCTCAGCTCGACTCGTGTTCACCTCTATTGACAACTATAGGCCTCGCCAAAGTAGTTTGAAGGTTAGGCCCAACTAACAATGGCCCACTAGTTTGCGATATCCATGTCGCTCATCAAGTGGGTCACAACATCACCCTGTGGCACAAATGCAAGTTGGTCCACTTGTTGGTTGGTGGCAGATGTGTATTGAATATTGGTATTTACTCACATTTTTATTTTTGGGCCAATTTTCATTGTGGACCACCTAATGAGTGGGCTGGATCTAACGAGTGTGGTCTAAACAACTTCTTCAGCCTCTGTTTTTGTGATTTCCCTATGAGTGCACCGCATGTGGCAACTAGAATTAATGTACGATATCTGGTGGGTTCATTAGGTGGGCCCCATAGTGAATGCATCCCTAGATGAGTGAGGGATTCACCATGGTTTTTGTTTATCTGAATGGTCCACATATTGCAATGTCCTGAATCCTTGTTGTGTATTCAATGTGAAGGTGGGTGACCAGAAGAAAGCATTTAATTACTTAAGACGATAATTATAGCCTGTTTAGTCGATCCCAACCGTCCACATAATGTGCCCTACCTTTGATGGGCTATGATCGGAAGTAGGTTGGTCCAATATCATGGTTTCCATTTTTTTTTAACTTAGTTTGAGCAATTGATTAATTTATCTTTAGCAGTCCATTTGAACACAACCAGCTTTATAGTCAAAAGAATATTCAATTAGCCCTATCCTTAGTTAGTGGCCCACCTAGATGCCCTTTAGATCATCACTAATCTCAGGTTGATGCACTAAACCTTGGAGGCTCAAGGGTTGTGATCCGACATTAATCCAATGTGTATTACCATCCAATTGATCCAAACCATCCATATAGTGGGTCCTACCCATAGATGGCCCATGATGCAACCCTAGTAAGTATATAACATAATCAACTCAGGCTGGGTTCGGCTATGGGCAGGGTATACTCATATCCAACCTGATAATTAATCAAGCTTAAATTAATACCTAAACCCACACCCTCACCCATTTAGCTACCCTTAGGGGTCGTTAGACAACATGGATGTCATGTGAATTGGAATCCAAATCACAATTACGTGGAATCCTTGTGACTTAGAATCCTTGGTTGTGTTTGGCATTGGGCATATAAATTTCATGTGGTTTCAAAATTTGTATTTGACACCTTTTTACATGCAATATGCTAATGCTCTATAGTGGCTCACTGTAAAGTTTATATGGAATCCACCATGATCACCAGCTTTATGACTCCATTTTGGCTGTAAGGCAAAAAAGTCAGCTCAGTCTGTGATTCAAGTATGCTATATGATTAGGAACAATAGGCAAGGCATCCATCTCCCAACTGTTTCTGTAATAATCCATGTTCGGGTAGCCAGTCATATGCACTTGTACGCACATGAACCTACCTTACAATGAACGTAACATTAGACACGGTGTGAATTAGAGTATCCTTATCATTATACATAGAAGAAGTGTGTCAATTTTGAACATGAAATTCTTTTTAGAGGGGGTAGATGGCAACACGTTAAACTTTTTAATACTCGGGTACTGAAAGTCCTCAGGTGTTATCATGAGAATTTAATTTAGAATGTAATGACCCAATATTTTGGTGCATGTACACACGCACCCATGCAAGTACGTACACATACAAGCAGACATGTGTAAGTCCATCAATCTGGCTCATTTTAACTATCCATCTATACTCTAATCTTAATCTAACCATTGAGAGTAATCTTTATACATAAATTAAGATATATGACCATTAATGTTCAAGATAGACCATCATTATCATCATGAAATATGGTATGGTTATGATTTAAGCCTTTAGACCCGATTATCAATAAATTTGAGCGTTAGATTGTGATCCTAATATATATATATATATATATATATATATATATATATATATATATATATATATATATATATATATATATATATATAGTGTTGAAATCATATTCTAATGGGTAGAAATACACCATCGATTATTTATAACTTTTTGTGGTGTATAAGTTCATACCCAATATCAAACTTTAGAAGACTTATTTATAGAAACCCGATCATGGCAAAATTCATACAATGTTTAGTTAGCCCGTTTGAGCCGTACATTATCTATTTTGTGACCTAACTCACTAGATCCACCATCCATCGGATTTCACATAATATTCGCTGGATAACCTGCTTGAAAATCATGTCATAACCATCATTGTGATCTACGAGAGATCTCCAATGAATTCATGAATTTAGTTTTCATGTCAGACCATGTTTGGAACTATTTTTGGAGCTCTAGACTAATTAGGAAGAATCATACGAGAGTCCCGTACTTTCTAAAATCCAAGAAAAATTCAATAATCCTACGCACACCTTACACCATGCACACACATGAAAAAAAAAAAAACATGATTTAACCATTCATTTGAGCGCCGAGCATACGATTCCATCTAGACCCTAAAGAATACCATGGACCACTAAAGGTATGGACGATAACTCTTTGACCTTTTCCACCTTATATAGATTACGGGGAGACCTATATTGGATGATCGACATTAATGGCTAGATTTTTCTCTTCGTGATCAATTGCAAGAAGGATTTAAACCATCCTTCTATATAATTAGATTAGTTTGGAAATCCTATATGATATAGATAGAAAATCTTATGAGACATTGTGAGATGGCTTTTGTGAAAATATATTCAATTCTGCCATGAATTCACATAAAAAAAAACCATCCGTCGCATCCACCCTATCAATGGCTTAAGTAGGGGTGTACATTGAGTCGAACCAAGTTGAGCTGGCCTCAGCTCTACTCGGCTCATCCACTAGCTGACCCCGGCTTGAACTCAGCTCAATTCGGTCAGTAGCTCAGGCCAATTCAAGCTGAGTTCGAGTCAAGATTGAGCCAAGTTCACCTATGCAGCATTTTTACAAATACATGGACTGCACCTTCAAAATCTCACTGTATGTAAAATAGCAGCAATGGTTTTATAAGTATTTTATCAAACACCTTCTAAACAACATAAAAACCAAGAGAAAAAAAAAAGATATTTGTTTCATATACATACCTTCCTTGCCACTAGCCACACTTCATTGAGTCATTTCATCAAATACTTGGTGACTAACATCAATATCAAAGTAACCAAGTCATTGAACTAGTTCAATCTGAGTTCAATTCAAGTTGGGTTTGATCCAAGTCAAGTCGAGCGGGGGCCAACTCGAACTCATTTTTGAGCTCAAAAAATCAACTCGACTTGGCTCAAACTCAGCTTCAAACCGAGTCGAATCATCCTTTTTCAAGTCAAGTTGAGCGAGCTAACCGAGCTAGCTCGGTTCGTGTACACTCCTAAGCTCAGAGTAGCCCTTGAACCCTATAAAATATCTAGGAGTGGTTATCCTCCTCTTACTTTCTATTTCAAAAGATCAACAATAACAAAAATTTAGCCATTTCTATTTTCAAGTATAATATTGTGTTTACGTGTTTTTGCATCTTAGAAATATGGAATTATCAAAATGAAAATTCATTAAGGTTAATCTAAAATCTAAACTTTTTTAAATTATTTTTTATGATACCCCGAAATTCGGGTACCTGAGTAGGCTACTTAAAACCCGAATACTAGGCTCGCAAATAATATTTTTTTTTTTTACAAAAAGCACAATTTCCCAAAAGCTAAATGTAATTAAGATTTAAAATAAATAAAAATTCTCTAATTGAATTACCATTCACTAGACAAATAACCATGGTTTCTGATCATTGATAATTGGGAATCAAATTAATCGAATACACTGGAACCAATTAATAATTAATATGCAAATGATCTTTTACATCAACGACTGAAAATCAAACTAAACCTAATGTACTCGAAGAACTAAAGGTGGAGGCTTGCTTGCTTGAAGTAGTCCAACTCGGCACCTAAAAAGAATAGTCAAATGAGTGAGTATGACAGCTAAGCGAGATCATATCCCTCCAATCCTTGAATTTTTTTGGTTAGAAAATAATTAATAGACAGCCTTAAATCAATATACACACCATGCACGTAGTGCTCAACACAAAATTTATATATATATATATATATATAGAGAGAGAGAGAGAGAGAGAGTCCTAGTCTCCTGCGCACAAGGCCGCACTGTCCTTAAATGAGAGCTCCTCCTTCAGCTGTTAGATCCCCTCATTGGTTGCGATTTAGCAGTCGTGCACAAGAGAGACTCACTTGAAGGAAGACTCGCGCGGCACCTTTTTCAGAAAGAGAGGGGCACTATTTTTCGGCAAGAGATGGGATCGGTTCTAACAGAGATATAGGGACGCAGTGTGGCTGGTGACGCTGCATCAGCTATGGCTAGTGGTCGGTGCTATACGGACCCCATGGTGTATATGTTTTATCCACGCCGCCCATCCATTTTGAATGATAATTTTATGTTTTTATCCCAAAAATTAGGTATATCTAAATCACATGTGGACCACACCATGGGAAAACAGTTTTGATTGAATTTTTGCCATTAAAAATTAGATATATCTAAATCACATGTGGACCACACGATGGGAAAACAGTTTTGATTGAATTTCCACCAATCAAACAAAATCAACGATTCAATGTGATTCTTGGGCCATGGCAGATCAACCAGATGAACAATCTAGATCTTTCACACGTGTTATGCATATGGTTTTAGATTGAGGTACACCAACTTTTATGTGTTCCGGAAGTAGTTTACGACAAAGGTAAAGATTAATAGATAAATAAATAAATAGTAAATAAGGAGAAATGATCAAGTGGTGTCAGTGCGTGGGAACCTTTCCATACACCCACTTGCATTTGGACTGTTGGTATCCGTATCATCCATCCATACCATCCATTAGGCTCAGTTCACTCTTAGTGGCTAAACTGAGCAATCTGCTCGTGCTAAACATATGTGACTTAACCTATCTTCTAAGAACAATTTTCTCCATCCATTTTTTCACCCCACTCACTCTACGGTGTAGATCATCTGCTCAATATAAGTTTTTCAAGGAAGAAGAGTGCACTGAATCTGATGAATGCTTCAGATAGGCAACGAGGATGCCAAATAAGTAAAAACGTAACTAGTTGCATGAAAAAGGTTTCCCTATACTGTAGTCGGGAAAAATAAATAAAAGCAATGGTCAAACTAGGTCACTTGCAAGTGGACGGTCCTTATTTCTGTATATTGCATGGTTACTTTGTACACTACCTTATTAATACGAGATGCCTCACATTCTTCACCATTAGATGATTTTACAGCCCATATCAATCTCTATTAAATCAGATGGTGAGGATCATCTATAGTGTAATCCCTCTGTCTATGTTGAAGACACCATATGGATGGCTACCATCATCTACGTACAATTTGGTCCCTGCATTTGTTCATTACACGTATGCCACTCTGGCACACATGGTGGTTTTTCTTAGTAATCTATGATTTGAACTCCAGATACATGGTCTGATTCAACTCATCTGAGTCTACTCGGATTTGGTTAAATGCCCCTACTCAGCCCCACATGGGCGAGTCGAGCTAATTCAGCCCTAGCCATGTCTCAACTCAACTCGCTGTTGAACGAGTCTATTCGAGTCTCTGAGTCTTTTCGCCATGCATACAACACTCCCTTTCCAGTCAGCATGTCGCTCGTGCGGAACATCCAACCCGTGGAAAAGGTGGGCTATACAATCAAAATTGCTTAGGGTGGAAACGGAACCGATCCACTGATTAGGTGAGTTACATCCTTATATTTAGTCAGACCGTCATTTCTGTGGTGTGGCATGTGTAATGAGTCAGACATTCCGATTTTCTCACTGAAAGATTTTCCTACTGCGGCCCACCTTCTGTACGGTTTTGATGTTCTACGTATGTGACCTGGTAAAGAAACGGAAGCGTTGTATGCGGAAGTTCATACAATAACAACTCCATCGGAAAAGATGTTGCATGTGAAATCTCTATTTTGAATGATAATTTTATGTTTTTAATAATCGTAATGCAAATAAACTATTTTTTAAAAATAAAAAAATTTATTAAAATTCATTCAAATAATCATCAACTACTCTTGCATTTCATATGCATGGTTTTTTATAGTCATAGTTACATAATTACCAAGTAAATGGGTAATTAAAAAATTATTATTGATTACATTATTAAGATAGTGGTGTGTCATGACCTAATGTCTCCACCTCGTCATCCGATGGCTCTGCATGCATATCAACCTTGTCATCCGATAGTTCTTCATGTATATCAACCTCGTCATCTGATGATTCCTCACACATATCAATTTCATTCATTGATGGTTCTTGGCACGTGGGAGATCTTATTCTGCAAGCAAATCATTTTAAAGAATGAAGAAAATAAGGATATAATAATTTTAACAAACAAAATTAAAGAATTAATCAAATATAAATGAGTAAAATAAATTAAACACTTACAGTTTTTTTCATATTTGACAATTACGTTTGTCATGGCCAGGACCCCACTTCCCACATCCATTGCATCTTCTTTTATCTTTCTTACGAGCAATCTTTTTCCTTTCAGAAATTAATATTTTTCCACTTCCTTTAGTTTTAGCATGCACTGGGTCTTTAATGATTACTTTAGTAATCTTCTTTATTTGTTTCTTATTTTTAGGCACCAATGTCTCACTAGCAACCAACTTCTGCTTTTGAACTTGTTTGAGAATATCTTGTAGCCCTTCTTTACACATTTGATATGTCTCTTTAAAATTAGTGCTTTGTTTGGCAAGATTTCTAAAAATGTCTAACAAATTGCTATATCAAAGAGCATACGATTCATGTTTCTCTCTATTTAACTCCACACCACTCGCATCGTAAACAAAATCCATTTTAGCATCCCTTGTCCATCTTTTCAAAATATAGTGGTCTGGCAAATTGGGTATCCAAGATTGTCATAGTATACATAATATGTGCCTACATAGTATGCCCTTAAATTCAAATTTCAAGCAACTACATTTTGCTTGTTTAGATTCCATCTCGAATTCAACTAGTCATTCGGGAGATGTTCCTTCACATACTCCAACATTGTAAATGCAAAGGCCTTCCATCTTTTGTAAAAGAATTGTAGTATAAATGGTGCTTTCACACAACTCTTTTTGAAATTTATAAAAAAATAAATAAATAGACCGAGTATAAGTCTCTCCAAGCTCTCTCTCCATGCAAATAAACTTTTCAACTTCGGCTTGTTATTAATCATTTCATAATCGGCGACTAACTCATTGTGTCTCTGTCGTGCTACTCCATGATCACAATGAATTATGAAATCCATTAACAAGTTCTTCTTTGACACATATTTACGAAAAAAATACATTCATGCTTTTACTTCGTTGGCTACTAGACATACCTGTAAAAAAAAAAAAAAAAACATGTCTTAGATATGCCAGTACCCATTTGTGACGAATGTTGAATAAAGAGGCAAGCCAATCATTATGATCCAACTCATTTTCTTCAATAAATTTTTTCCATTTTACTTCGAAATCTTCGGACTTTTCAAAATTCCATATGCTATCATAAAAAGGTACTTTAAATTCATCTTTGAAAGCTATGTGACCTAACTTTTCAGGGACCTTTTACAAAATATGTCAAATACAATAGCGATGGAAAGCATTCAGAAATACAATAGCAATGGATTTTTTCATTGCTGGATCTTGATCTGTTATGATCACTTTCGGTGGGTCCCCTGGCATTGCTTTACACCATTTCTCAAACAACCAGATAAAAGATTCAGTGGTCTCATTATGGATAAAACCACAACCCAGTATAATTGATTGCCCATGGTGATTAACCCCTGTAAAGGGTGCAAATATTAATTCATAGTGGTTTGTATTTTACATGGTGTCAAATACTATAACATCACCAAAGTGATGATAAGCCTTACGTGAAATCGGGTCACCCCAAAAATAATGTGTTAATCTACCCTCCACATCAACCTTCACATTATATGCGAACGATGGATCCAATTCCTTCATTTCAGAAAAATATTCATACAATAGTTGAGCATTATGGTCCTTGGTTTCTTTTCTTTTATCTCTTTCATAATTTCTCACGTCTTGTTCAATGCATCCAATATTTTCATAACCACCTGATTCAATTGCTAAAACATTCATAGTTTATGAAATTCCTCTACCTGATTGAGTGAATGTATTTTTCAAATTCTTCTGCGTATTACAAACCTCACGATGTGATCGAAGAAGATGTTTCTTTCGAGGAGTTGCTAACTCATGACTGTGCTCCTCAACACACTTTTTCATTATATAGTTTGGTCCACCACCCTCTTTTTTAATTGTCATGCGAGCTTTACAACTTTCTCGAGTAATACTCCGTCGCCTCTTTACTAGACCATGCTTCATTTGTACCTTGTTATCTATTGTCCCCTCCTTCGAACATACAAATACCTTCCAGATCTCTTCTTGATTCTTATTGTATTTATTTGATCCTCTACGAACACTGAAGCCTGCCTTTTTTGCATTATGGTTGTAGAAGTTAAACACCGCATCAACTGAAGAGAAAGTAGTCTTTTCAATTATTGGTTTCAACCCCTCTTCTACTTCTGGAATCCAATGACGGATAGAAGTTGTGCCAACTTGCACCATTAAATTCTCATATATTTCTATAAATCATAACAAAAAAAAAAAAGTTTTGATATAGTTTATCATGAAATTGTATAAAAGTTAGTAAATGAATACAACTCATAACAAAAATCAATATTTCTATTTCAGATTTATGAAAAAATTAAATGGTCTAAAGTCAACAATAACAAGACAATTATAAATTATCAATTTCCAGATTAATATGCCTAGTTAAAAAGACATGAGCCCAACAATGACAGATATAATGTGAAAGTAATAGGGATTGAATTTCCACCATTAAAAACCTCCTAGGGCCCACCCTAATGTTTATTTGACATCCAACTTATGATTAGGTCATACATATCTCGATGAAGGGAAAGACAAATATCAGCTTGATTTGAAGCTTTTGTGGCCCCTAAGAAGTTTATAATGGTGAGCATTCAATCAAAACTATGCAGTCCACTTGAGTTTTGGATCTACCTTAATTTTGGGCTCATAAAATAATGAATGGACAACATGGATGAAACATATACATCATGGTGGAGTCCACAGAAAATCGAACACTATCACGAATTGGGATCATTAAATCTGTGAGTGAAATAGATAACTGGTCTGGATCAATCCATAGCACGGATTGTCCAGTCTGTCCATGGTGGTGCCCAGCACTTTTTACCAATCCATCAATTTGGCCTTTTCAGCAATCTAGATCGTTGATCTGGGCCGTTCAATTTAAATGCCATATTTTGTCAATTTGTACAACTTGTTTATACGATTCCAACCATTGATCTGATGAGGCCTCTGTGGTTGGACGGTCACTATGGACCCCAGTCTTTGAGACAAGGCATTTACACAAATACAGCGTCTCCAATCTCACACTTGTGCCTATTTTCTAATAATTATAGGTTAGCAAGAATTTCTAAAAGATTACATGATTTGGACAGTCTACTCAAACAATGTTAGTGTATAACAGGTTTTGGGAATTTGCATGGACCCAAAGAGCTTTTCTTTACATGGGCTCGTATAAATCAAGGCCAAACACACCCTGCCCACTGCATAATCCATCATCTAACCAAAAATTCAGGCCTAGCATTTACATAGGAGAATGTGATCTGTAATTTTACTTGTGCTAGTAGCATTAGAAAGTGCCACATGGGCAGGCATTGAAAGAGAATTCTCTGGGCTAAATATAGACTTCAAAGCCACTCTTCCACCATATAACGTTGATGAGAAAAGAGAGACAAACGAATGACCACTAGCGAGTCATGTACATCGATCCTTCCTAATAGCAATTTAGAAAGTTATGTAGCTAGCCCAAGGACACGGATTTCCTGCAAAAGCCTTTCATAGGAAGTCCTGCACCTGAAACTTAGGCGGGGTCCACCGCGAAGCCTGTTAGAAATCCACTCTGTCCATCCGTTTTGTGAGTTCATCTTAGTACAATGGGTAAAAAATGAGCCAGATCCAATACCCAAGTGGGCCAAAAGAGTGAGGATTGAACTCTCATAGTTGAAATATTCGTGGGGCCACAGAAGTTTTGAATCAGGGTAACATTTGTTTTTTTCAGTTCATCCCCTTAGGAATTACGTTATGAACGGTATGGATTGTATTTAAACATAACTATTGACCCCAGGGAGGTTTCAACGGCAGGAATTTCCCTAGCTACGTTTTCCTTTAGTGAGGCCCATTTGAGTCTTGGATACTGCTCAATTTTGGTCTCAAATCCGAAAATGAGCTCACAAAATGGATGGATGGGTTAGATTTCTCACAAACTTCACGGTGGGCCCCACCTAGGTTTCCAGCGCAGTAACTTCCTACCTAAGGCTTTCGCAGGGAATCCTCGTCCCTGGCCCAGAGGATGGACAGTTTTGATATAACACAAGCATAGATACTCACCACATGATCCATCCAACCTAAAATTCAGGCCTTAGCCAGCTATAATGTCAGATCCAGCCCGATTAGTTCTGGGACTCAATTCTAAGACCCAAAGTCCAAACTACTGGACTTCCACCGTAAGTCCAACGCATAACTTGGGCCACATGGACCTACTTGTAAGGTCATATATCATGCCTCATGCTGTGATGTGAGTGACATCCACTTTATCTATTAGCTATGCCATTTCAATTCAGGAAGCAAGCTTAAAAATAGGAAGATCAAAAAGCTAAAGGAGGTCACACCCACCATTGAAAATTTCTTTAGGCCCATGGAAGCTTTGGATAAGCTCATTGTCAACAATAACAAGACAATTATAAATTATCACATGAAAATCAACCACACAAATGAGGATGCAATTTGAAATTCCTAATTAGGGATCGAAATTGACAATCCCTAATTTGGGATTGTCAATTTCAAAAAATTTAAATTTTCTAAAATTTTAAATATTAAAAAAGACCCAATTGGAGATTGCCAATTTCAAATCCCTTGTTAAAATCGGAAGAAAAAGACAAATCCCTTATTAAAAAGGGAAGAAGAAGAAAAAAAGATGGGCAAATGAATATGAGAATACCTTCCAATCGAAGGTAATTCACCACTCCCTCTATCACCGTGATTGGTGTATGGGATTGGCCCCCGATGTCGCTACCCAATATCTTCTTGATGTCGTTCTCAATGTCTTCCTGATGTCATTCTCACAAAGATGCGGTTAAAAGATGGAGAGTGAGAAGTAGATTGCAAAAGAATGGCAAGAGAATGAGAAAGTAGATTGCTAAAGAATGGCAAGAGGACAAGAGAGATTTTAAAGCTCCCAAAGAAGAGAAAGGTTTTAGACATGCGTGAACGGTAATCAGTTCGGGCTGTGATTTCTAGGGCCACCATGATGTAAGTATTTATCCATGTCGTTCATCACTTTTATCAGATTATTTTATGATATTATCCTAAAATTGAGGCATGTCCACAGCTCCAGTGGACCACATGAAAGGAAGCTGAAGTGATAATTACACACCGTTGAAACCTTTCTCAGGGCCTCCATGATGTTTTTTTTAACCATCCAACCTATTCATAAGGTCACTGGTTGTGGATGAAGTGAAAACACAAATTTCATCTTGATCTGAAATACAAATAGCCAGCAATGTGCTCCCAAGAATTTTTAAAGATGGACGTTCAATCCCAACTTTGTGCTCCACTGTAGCTGTGGACCTGCTTTATTTTAACAATCATGCCTTAAAATGATCTGAAAAAAGCGATGAACGGCGTGGATAAAACACTTACATCACGGTGGGCCCCACAGAGCCTTATCGTCCGGGCGTGATTAGGACGCAAACCGAGTCCGGGAAGGATTCATGCGTGACCGGGATTGGATACTAACAAGTTGTGGCGTCACCAACTTCTATGGGCCCACCATGATGTATGTGTTGTATCAACACCATCCATACATTTGGAGACATCATTTTAGAGCATGGTCCAAAGAACAAGGCAGATCCAAGGCTGGGGTGGACCCCACCACAGAAAACAGTGATGAGAGTGACGCCCACCATTGAAACCTTTTAAAGTTTCACCGTGATGTTTATTTGAGATTGTAACATCCCGAAATTTCACGGCCGGAGTTTATACTCGTGCCCGAGAAATCCGTATGTTAATAAGGCCACATGAAAACGTCTCGAGGACTTGCCTTGAGACTTCTCCCAACAATGTTGCATTTCTTTACACTTGTGATGGAATCAGTCATAAGAATAAAATTAACTGCAGTTCTTAATTCAAAAGTAATTAAACAAATTGTCAAGACTCTCACCAAAGAGGTTCAATAGTAAAATTAAATAAACAGAAATCTGATAACACCAAAAAAAGAAAAAAACATAAAGAATCTGAGTCCCATTTTCCCAGTTATACAGCAGGTTCCTCCTCAGGATAGTGATCCTCTGGTTCTTTGGTCTGTTCGTCACCTGCATCATCTGTATGGTTAGGAGAGGGTCAATGCCCTACTCATAGTGATGGTTATCCTTTAAGATTAACATTAATTCAAGAGATTCATAACAAGTAAAGCGAGGGTATGATACGTCCTGAGATCCACTGACACGAGGGTATCAGCATGCACAAACAATCTACGGGAGATGCATGCCTAGCAAGTACGTGGGGCTCACCATACATAGTGATTATCACATTGTGGAACATGATTTATAGGTAATCGGCTCGACCCGTACTCTCACTATACGGATATTCGCCTGCATGGCCAACGCTACCGTGGATTTACGATAGGACCTCAGAGCGCACAACAACATGAGCTGGGTGATTTACGTGACACGACTTGTTCACGGAGCGACTATTTGCGACATCCAATCCCAGAGTGATGTGACGCTGTTGCGACTTACACACATCAATTTGTGCACCACTACCCGAAGGCTCAAGGACTTACGTGCCCCAAGAGAGTCTCTACCCAGAGTGCATTACGTCCATGATAGATTATTTGAATCACTAGTTGGGATACATCTTACACATCACTTGCATTTACAGAGAACATAAACTGAATCATAATAAGTATAACTGAATTCGAATAATAAAGAATATCAACTGAATTATGGAGGTTCTGAAATGGCAAAGCACATGCCCAAGTCATAGAGACAGATGGCACGAGGCCAATATAACAAAGAGAAGAGTGACAATGGTCAACTCAATAAAAGTGGCAATGGCCAATGTAATAACAAGAAGAGTGGCAAGGGCTAACTTAATAAATTAATGAGGTAGAAGCAAGGCTTGCATCCATGGCCTCACATAAATTCAGAGAAACCCCTTATAATAGACAACATGTCGTAATCCCAAAAGGGCCAATAAATCAATCGATAGGTGAATTCCCAGGGAACATGTAAGCAAAAAATACAGGACAATTCATATCATAAAGGCACGAAAGAGACCAATAATTAATAGTGAAACGTATAGTAGCATGAAAGATTTAAAGTGTGATGTAAAGGAACCCATGTAAAGGCAATATCAAATTCATGAAGGCATGTATAAAAGCCAAGATAAAATAATATGGAGACAGATAAAATATAGGAATGCACGTAAAGGACAGGATAAATAATTCAACTTGGATTACCGTAAGCCTAAAGGATAGAATCCTCACCTTTGGTTATCTGTCTGCCTACTACCAAAGTTAAACGTTCAGATGCACGCCTTTGGATTACCTCTTCTCCTCATTCACAAGGCCCAAACAATTAAGATTAAGACTTGATTTATATTACTATTGAATTCAATTTAGTTTGGTAAGTTAAAACTTTAGCTTTATATCTTTTAACTTAGAGTGTATATATATCTATCTAGATATACCTAAATTATATGAGTGTTATTCCACCGTGTCGACTCAATTTGCCTCGGTGGAATTCTCCACCTCTGTTGTTGGAATAAACTAAATCAGCAACTCACCTGGCCTTGAGTCAAACTTAGTGAGTCGACTCAACTCAACTCTGTTCTCTCCCTTCCTTTCTTTCTTCTTTCTTTTCCTTTCTCTTGCTTTCCTTCTCTCCTTCTTTCCCAACAAAGTTGCTAGACCAAGAACCGAATCCTGGCTCGATCAGTGACTCAATCGAGTCAGCCCACACAGCAGCTCCCGAGTCGAATCCTCTTTCTCACTCTCTCCCATTCTCCCTTAGTTATTTTCTTTCGGGTTCCTGGCGAGGGCTTTCTTTTATAGAGCTTGGGAGTTTGCTAGGTCGGTTGCAGCCTTTGCACCGACTTCGTTTACGCAGAGAAGATTCGAGAAATTCCCTTACGCAGCCCCTGTTTTGGTGTGGAGTTTCTTGAAAACTGACCCGCGTTGGACTGGATCTGGGTCGGCTGTTCGCTTCATCCTTCCAATCCGACATCTTGGACGGGGACGAGACTCACGTATCATAGTTTTGAACGGTTCGGATCATGTCCCCAATATCCGATCTTGATGTACATCTCGTCAGATTTCCCGGATCTCGCGGATGCTCGCTGTCTGCGGGACGTCATTTGCGGTGATATTCGTGGGCCACATTCCTCAATCCTTGGGTAGATCCACTCCTTCCATTGGGTTCCCTTTGAAATACCGATCCCAGAAATCATGGTTTGGATCGGATCTGAGGGAATCTGCCACATCTTCTTTGGCACCGTCTATCCCCCGTTTGAACGGTTTGCGGTCAATCTTCCTGTTCTCGCACCCACTTTTCTCCTAGGCTTGGATCAGCCAGTCCATAAACGCTCAAGGGACGGTCTGGATTTGATCTTCCGACCCGGGGTGGTGGTCCTTCAAGTTAGCCGCAGGTCCCTGTTCTCCGCATGGCGATCCCACTGGCAAGAGGATTCTCTGTCGTTGCGTGAGGAGCACGGTTCGAGCTTGGTTTGACCGTGCTCCCCGTTCGGTGTTGTGCGGTGGCAGTGTGTCGTGTACACTCACGATATTAAGTGTAGCCCGTTGTTTTGTACCCGGGAAATCTACACCATCCACTCGTTTTTCATCTAATTTAAAGGGTCGAAATTAATATTAAAGTGTATCCCTACCTTAGGCATGCTCCAAGCCATTGTTTAATGTATCACCTATCTGTTGGACCACTTTTCTAGTGATCCAGGCATTGAATTCGAACATGTACTTCTAACTTGTGACGCAACGGTACGGCGTTATGTTTTGGGTCTACTGGACTGTGAAAACCAGGTGGTCTGGAATCACGGTTTAATGTTAATGGCACCTTTGTATTTTATGTTGACACAAGAGTTTTATGAGCTCTAGTGGCTCCACCTGGTTCTGCACTCAACTCTTTATGGTAACGTTCGAGTATTTCAAATTTTGAGCATCGAAAATTTTGAGGCGTTACAGAGATTCCAGCCAGATCATGTGTTAAAGCAGACATGTAAGAAGAAAAAAATAAATATTAGCCTAAATGAAAACTGAGGTGGCCCTTAGAACTTTTTAACGGTGGGCGTCACTCTCCCCTCTGTTTTTTGTGGTGGGGTTCTCTCAAGCTTTGGATTTGATTCATTTTTTTTGGATCATGCCCTAATATGATCTCTCCAAATGGATGGACAGTGTAGATACAAAACATACATCATTGTGTGGCCGACAGAACTTGGAGATGTCACTTCTTGTCTCTTGCCAAAAAAAGGTGCCACGCGAGTCATCCTTCAAGAGAGACTCTCTTGCGAACGGCTGCTAATCCCAGCCAATGAGGGGATCTAATGGCTGAAGGAGTAGCTCTCATTTAAGGTTGGTGTGGCCTTGTACGCAGGAGACCACTGTTTTATATATATATATATATATATATATATATATATAGTAGCTTTTTTAAGGCAGAGCATCATATTTCTTTCAAATCTTCCAAGACAGACTGCAACACCCTGAAAATCGGAGGTCGTGCATACACTCGACTCCCGAGTTCTCGAGTGTCACTTATAACCGATTTTCATTAATATGCATTTAATCAGGTTTAAATGCGCAGCCTGAAATTTCCTGGTACATGAAGTACAACCACACAAATCTACTAAAATGAAAAAGATCCAACATATATACATGTCCAAAAATATAAATGGGTCGTACAAGGCGTTGCCCGACAAAAATATAAAAAGAATAATATGTCTAAAAGAATAAAGCTGAGTCCACAACTCAATGATCTAAATCCTACCTGTCAAGCCGATGGAGAGCCGTCCATCAACTGAAAGTAGGACAGCTCGTCCACCTTGTCTAAGCTCGTGCCACTAGGCTCCTCATACTCCTTGTCACCTGCAACTACGGGAGAGTCTGGTTAGTGTTTTAAAACACCGTCTCAAAGTGGGAGTGAGTGATCAACTCAGTGGGCGCTATTAGTTTAAGCTGTAACAAGCATCAATTATATTATAAATTTAATAAAAAGTAACCATTCATAAACACCTATCTAATCTTATTAATGCGCATTCATGACGGATGATATGATGCATGCCCTCGCCAAAATACTCCCTCGAGCGACTCCATCTAACGATCGCATAGGACCAACACTCCCTCAAAACAACTTCGACTGCTGAGTCGCCACCCTATTTAGTGCGATGCAATGTGATCGTGTTAGTTGAGTTCTTAGTTAAGTCCATTCATTCAGCAGGTTAGGGAATCTGATACACCCCACATATCAATGCCTCAACTAGTTGTGATGTCAAGGCCCCTCAACGCGCGAGGCCAGGGCACCATGATCCTTGATCCCGTCGAGTTCCTCATCCCCAACTTCAAGCACATGGGGAGTGTTGAGAACTGGGATCGCTCGCGATCACTACGGGGAGGTTTGTCACCCCAGCGTAAGCTAAAAGCTCGAACACAGTATCTCATTCCACCATACCTAGCTCACGAGTCGGTGGATTGGCTTCAATTAGTTATCAATGGGCTACAACGGTTGTATGGTGTTTCAGGTTCCATACATATGTGAGTAAACAGGGTTAACAAACAAGGTTGGTCAGTAAGTAGACTAGGTCGCACGAATTCGGGCGAGCATGTAACAGACGATATCGGGTACAAGTGACTCATGTAGTCGAACTACTGCCACCCATACACACCTGCCTAAATTCATGGGTTTAGTCTTAGGATAGTCCTACCAACAGGACCACCTTCACTCTCCTCATATTTCTGACCAACCTAAGGGTTTGATGGTAATGCGTAGCATGCCAACTAACAGGGTTATCAACTAGCATATGTAATACCATGCATTCACACTTCTCAACATAAAATTTATATTTTTCCTACCAAGCAAAGCTAACAATGTTACAAAATAAAGGTGCATGTGTGTTGTGTGGGTTAGTGAGGAAACTAAGTATTTCATATATATCATAGGATCAAAATGCACATGGGTTAATACATCATACATACTATAAGATAACATCATTCACGAATCAACAAAATATGAACATGCAAACATTAATTTATACCCAATCATGTGAACAATAACAAACACTACATAGCTATTCTACATTGATTGAAAGGATCAAGGTAAGGTCTTTCTTAAGTTCTCTCTAGATCCTCCAAATACATCATCTAAGCAAGAAAAATTATTAAATTCATACTAAAATTGGTGTTAGGTCACCTAAAGATAATAGTCTGCACCTATGGATCGTTGAAAACTTGAAAAATGACCTAGGAATGAGGGCTTTGAGGTCGATCGGCCGGAATCCCTAAAGCAAGCACTTGCATGTTAGAAATTCATGTCAATCCCTTCTCAACACATGGGTTTCAAGAAAAAGGGGATGAGGGATTTACCTAGACGATCAACGGATGAATGGGTGGTCGTGGTAGTGGGTTTCTTCTTGGAGAAGAGGTAGGGAGTTGCAAGATTGGGTTTCCTTGGCCCCACCTCGATCTAGGGTCCACCTTTGTTCTCCTTCACACTCTCCTTCTTCTCTCTTTACTCTCTTGCTCTCCCTTCTCTCTCTTTAGTGGTTGTAGTAAAGGGGAGAGTTATGAGAGAGCTAAGGCTTTATTTCCTAGATTTAGGCCCTTTAGCCTTAAGTTTCCTCAAATACCCACAATGGCCCTCTAGGACTCCATATTAGATTTGGGGTGGCCCTAACACCCCCTAGGCCACCAAATTTAGTGTGTAGGCATCTCATGGCCCGATGAGGGGCCATGTAAAATTTGGAAACGAACAGATGAACGGATATGGGGTTTGATCATACAATTTCGACCTTTAAATGGCCCTATGGGGTCCATTCTGTTGATTGGAGCGGTTCTGGTGGCCGTCTGGCCATGAAACTTATAGGGTAGGTGCTCCATGGCCTGATGAAGGGCCATGTAAAATTTAAAAATGATCGAATATGGAGTTTGGTCGTACGGGTCCGATTTGTGATCAATGGTCACCGTTCCACGATCGGGCCCTAGATTATATGGATGGGCGTAGAACAATACATTGGACCCTCACTGTAAATGTAGAACAAATCCAATGGCTGAAATGTCTCACATTTCAGTTTCATTCAAGAGTGTCAGATTTTCATTCTGGCCTTGGGTGAGTTGCATTTGACAAGTGCTACTGGAACGGCATGGATAATTAATTCCTGGGTGTCCACTAAGTCTATAGTCCACGATAGATCACAAACCCAGTGAGATGTATGGTTCCCCAAATTTTTATAATTTTCTAACCCTCTCGCGTCGTGGTATAACCCGTACAAGCTATTGCTAAGTGTAAACGGTCATCTGGCTTGGCGGCGCACACTAAGTCCTATCATAACCCATCTGGCCTATTCAATTGGGCTATCCTAGATTAATTTACTTGTGGTACCTCACTACGAGTAGTTTAAACGAACGGTCCTGCGGCAAATCCTACGTAGACGCCCCAAGACACTATACTAGTTGGACGGGACATTGCACAGACACCCATGTATATACTTTTAGGAAGTCTAGGGTAGAGCACTGTGTTCATTTTTTGTCATAGGACAGTGCAACCCATGTTAATTTTCCTTGTATCATGAATGCACCATAAACAACTAACATAATCTTCATTCTAATTCAACTCATGTAATCTTCTTTCTAATTCAACATAACTCAAGCATATACACAATTCCTTTTACATCCAAACTAAAATTTCAGAATAAAATATAACCATTTGGAATGTAAATGTAATGAAGGTTCAATTATAGTGCATAATACAAAAGTGTAACACAAAAACATATCAACATAACATTGTACATGATTTTAAATTAAATTCAGAATATTAACGTAAATAAAAAATTACAAACATTTAGAGGATCATCCACTGGATTTAGGTGCGAGATGGTTCAAGGTATTGCTAGAATTTGCATGCACTCGATTAGGATTCAAATCCACTTAGACTTAGACTTGATGAGACTCTGTGCGACTCTATAGGGTTTTCGACCCAAATCAATAGAATCTCTCTAAGAAAACACACCCATTGGTTATTCATTTCTTGCACTAGAGTTCTCGGTGTCCTGGATTGAAATCCAATGGATTAGCACGTTGACTCGCCAAGTTTTCAAATTCTACACTGATGGTTTATTTCAAATTGTAAACCTGAAAAGAGAGGTTTACGTATTAAACAGTGTAGATGGGCCTTGTTTTAACCCTAGAATCACCCGATTGGTAAATTAATGAGTCAACTCGATGGCTTTTTTCTTCTTCTTTTCCTTCTCTCCTTTTCTTTCTTTTCTCATTTCTCTTTTGCTTTACTTTCTTCCTTTTCCTTTATCCCTTTTCCTCTCACCACAATCTTAGTATTTGTGGCTGTCGTATTGCACTCCTCTAGGGAGTTCAGCAAGAAACTTGTATCTTTTTTTATGCTTGTGTTAAGTGGTTTGGATTGATTTCAACTTTATAAGAATGCAATGCGGGGGAGTACTTCTGGTTTTTACAATGTTGGGTGATTAGTTTCGAGCACTGCAAATCTTCAGTTACATTCTCTATACATAAAGAGTGGATGGCCAAGATTTTCCTAGGGAAGGACAGTGATATAATAAAATGGCCAATTGGATCACTACCGAATTAGATTTCTAAATGAGGAAGATGCAAAGAATACTTTCGTTTCAAATGCTATCAGGGATGTTCTAATTTCTTACTCATGCAAGTACATGTGCATGGTGCTTCACCTTAATCCCACACGTGTACATCATTTTGGGTTGGTTGTTGGTCGATTACAACTTACAATCATTAGTGTCCCACTAAGCATGTGTTTCAAATAGTTGAAAATAGATTTTAATTCAATCATTCCTAATTGAGAAATTATGAGTGTTGGATTGGAGATTAGTGGTCGGCCATGTAAAGATCACATATTGGAGGTCCTCGAGTTTCTTTTAGGATGTTACAATGTAGGTGCATGTTGAGGGTCAAATATTGTATATTAGATGTAAGACCCGTATCTTAGACCGTACCATTCCATATACTTCCGCGGTCTTTCCGGTCGAATTCTGTCAACCTTCGACGCTTAACTGGTATTTACGCGTGACCCTGATTCGTATGTCGTCAACCCGTATCGACTCAACCCAAGACCTTTACCATAGCGACCGCACAGTCGCTGCGGTTCCGATGCCGCGACTCGCGCGCCGAGGCGATACCCTGGTCAGGAGATATGAGCCAACATTCGGTGCGAGGAAAACGCTGCGCGTTGTGAAACCCAAGAGAATCTCTACCCAATGTCCCATCCATCAATCCCATCACATCCCATCAATCAAAGTACACATCACCTCACACTCTTCCCCAAGCAACCCCTAATGTTAACACTCTTATTACATAAGTACACATCTATCACTCACCCATCGCACCCATCTCTCTCTCTCTCTCTTACACCTCCCCCTCTCATCTCTCTCCCTCTTTTTCTCTCCAAGCAACTCTCGTCCATGGCTCTCCATGGGAGGAGCTTTGTGTGGCCACTCTCTACCATCCAATCCAATCTTTCAAGTCAATCTCAGCCGTTGAATCACACCCATTTGGGCCTTAGATTGCATTGGTAGAAGAAGGAAGCGAAGATAAAAAGTGGGTGCTTCTCTCTCTCCCTCTTCAGTTATATATATATATATATACATATATATATATATATATATATATATTTATGTGATGATTTGGTTGTGTGGCCCACTTGGATGGAACCCATCATGAAGTATTTTACCCAAGCCGTCTATAAGTGGGATCCGCCTTATGAGTGTTGTACCCATACCATTCATTGTGTGGTGGCCCACTCGAATATAGCCCACCTTTACTGTGAGGACTGTCCAGCGTCCAGGGACACTGGACGTCTCTGTGAAAATCCAAATATTTGCTTGGTTACAAGTTTGTGGGGTGACCCACTCATACATGCCCTACTTTGTTGTATGTGTTAAATCCACGCCGTCTATTCTATACACTAACCCATTTTAGGCGTTGAGCCAGAAAATGAGGTTGATCGGAGCATCTGATGGGTCATAACTTAGTAAATAGTGGGTGTAGCTACCAGTGAAGTGTGATCTAACGTGGGCCTAGCTCCACAGCTCAGGTAGTATACAGAGTGGGAGATGCCTCATTTCAACACTGAGGTCTTGGCATCCATCCCTAGTGGGGGTGGCTATCATGGACATCCAGATCCATAGGTTAACTGGTAGGCTGAGCGGAGTTACCTCATTTCAACACTGAGGTCTTGGCATCCATCCCTAGTGGGGGTGGCTATCATGGACATCCAGATCCATAGCTTAACTGGTAGGATGAGCGGAGTTACCTCATTGCAACATTGAGGTCTTGACATTCATCCCTTGTAGCAGTGGCAGTAGTGAAGTGTAAACTGACATAGGGACTATGGGACCCACCCATGTCATCCATCCATTTTAGGTGGTGTTGGTATACCTGGACAAGGTCTGAGCAGTGTTGGTCCTCTCTGATGTGCCAGGAGCCCCATGGATTTAAGAGTATGATGTTACATGTTATGATGGCCTGACTATAGAGAAGGAGTCGGTTCGGCCTACTTGTGTGTTGTTGGTTGCCAGGTCAACTCGGCTCGGCTCGGCTCAACTGTGTGTTGTTATCAGGTTAGCTCGGCTCGGCCCACCTGTGTATTGTTGTTCGGTCAGGTCAGCTCGGCCTATCTGTGTGTTGTTGGTTACCAGGTCAGATCGGCTCGGCTCACCTGTGTATTGTTGTTTGGTTAGGTCGGCTCGGCTCGGCCCACCTGTGTGTTGTTGTTCAGTCAGGTCGGCTCGGCCTACCTGTGTGTTGTTGGTTGTCAGGTCAGCTCGGCTCGGCTCACATGTGTGTTGTTGTTTAGTCAGGTTGGCTCGGCTCAGCCCACCTGTGTGTTGTTGTTCTGTCAGGATGACTCGGCCTACCTGTGTGTTGTTGGTTGTCAGGTCAACTCGCCTCGGCTCGGCTCACCTGTGTGTTGTTGCCAGGTCAGCTCGGCTCGGCCCCACCTATGTATTGTTGTTCGGTCAAGTCGGCTCGGCCTACCTGTGCGTTGTTGGTTGTCAGGTCAGCTCGACTTAGCTCGGCTCACCTGTGTGTTGTTGTTTGGTTAGGTCGGCTCGGCTCGGCCTACCTATGTGTTGTTGTTTGGTCAGGTCGGCTCGGCCTACCTGTGTGTTGTTGGTTGCCAGGTCAGCTCGACTCGGCTCACCTGTGTGTTGTTGTTTAGTCAGGTCGGCTCGGCTCGACCCACCTGTGTGTTATTGTTCGGACAGGTCGGCTCGGCCTACCTGTGTGTTGTTGGTTGCCAGGTCAGCTCTGCTCGGCTCACCTGTGTGTTGTTGTTTGGTCAGGTCGGCTCGGCTCGGCCTACCTGTGTGTTGTTGTTCGGTCAGGTCGGCTTAACCTCCCTGTGTGTTGTTGGTTACCAGGTCAGCTCGGCTCGGCTCACCTGTGTGTTGTTGTTTGGTCAAGTCGGCTCGGCTTGGCCCACATGTGTGTTGTTGTTCGGTCAGGTCAGCTCGGCCTACCTATGTATTTTTTATTGCCAGGTCAGCTCGGCTCGGCTCACATGTGTGTTGTTGTTTGGTCAGGTCGGCTCGACTCTGCCCACCTGTGTGTTGTTGCTTGGACAGGTCGGCTCGGTCTACCTGTATGTTATTGGTTGCTAAGTCAGCTCTGCTCGGTTCACTTGTGTGTTGTTGTTTGGTCAGGTCGGCTCGGCTCGGCCTACCTGTGTGTTGTTGGTTGTTAGGTCAGCTCGGCTCGGCTCACCTATGTGTTGTTGTTTGGTCAGCTTGGCTCGGCTCGGCCCACCTGCGTGTTATTGTTCGGATAGGTCGGCTCGGCTTACCTGTGTGTTGTTGGTTGCCAGGTCAGCTCGGCTCGGCTCACCTATGTGTTGTTGTTTGGTCAGGTCAGCTCGGCTCGGCCTACCTGTGTGTTGTTGTTCGGTCAGGTTGGCTCGGCCTACCTGTGTGTTGTTGGTTGTCAGTCGGCTCGGCTCGGCCCACCTGTGTGTTGTTATTTGGTCAGGTCGGCTCGGCTCGGCCCACTTGTGTGTTGTTGTTCGGCCAGGTCAGGTCGGCCTACCTGTGTGTTTTTAATTGCCAAGTCAGCTCGATTCGGCTCACCTGTGTGTTGTTGTTTGGTCGGCTCGGCTCGGCCCAACTGTGTGTTGTTGTTTGGTCAGCTCGGCTCTGCCCACCTGTGTGTTGTTGTTCGGTCGGCTCGGCTCGGCCCACCTGATGTGATTGTTCGGTCAGGTCGGCTCAGCTCGGCTCAACTCAGCCCACCTGATGGTGTTGTTCGGTCAGATTGGCTTTCCCCTTATGATATTGTTAGATTATGTAGTGTGGCCCATTTGTTATATATATAAGGTCACATGTGAGACTCATTAACTCGGCCAATTGTATCGGCCCATTTGATTAGCCCAACTGATTCATCCCATTCGACTCGGCCAAGTGATTCAACCCAACTGAATCAGCCCATTTTGACTCGGCCAATTGTATCAACCATTTGACTCGGCCCATCTGTATCAGTCTATTTGATCGGCCCAAATTGATTCGGCTCCTTTGTACCGGTCCTTTTGATTTGGTCTATTTTTGTTCGACCCATTGATACGGTTGGCGTTATGTACATTGGCCCATGAGTGAGGTCTAATGTAATGTGTATATGCCCCGTTGTTGAGGCCCACCTTGATGTGTATGAGGCCCGTTGTTGAGGCCCATCTTGATGTGTATGAGGCCCGTTGTTGAGGCCCACCTTGATGTGTATGAGGCTCACCCTGATGTGTATGCGGCCCGTTGTCGAGGCCCACCTTGATGTGTATGAGGCTCGTTGTTGAGGCCCACCTTGATGTGTATGAGGCCCGTTGTTGAGGCCCACCTTAAATATATATGAGGCCCATATTACAAGGCCCATTGTGATGTATGCAAGGCCCATGGGTCATGGCCCATTGCAATGTATGTAAGGCCCAATTGGTGCGGCCTATTCGATATATTTATGAGGTCCATGTCATTAGGCTCATCCTACTGTATTGGTGACCCGTCCATTGAGGCTCACCCGTGGTATATATTTGAGGCCCATGTGTAGGGGTCACCTATTGTTTATTTAAATCCCATGGGTTGTAGCCATAGTGATGTATATTAGGTCTATGTGATGTAGCCCATACTGATGTGTATTAGACCCAGGTATGTGACTCACCTGCGAAGTATATTTGAGGCCCATTGTGATATATCTGAGGCCCATGGGTGCGACCCATCCAGATGTATTTGAGGCCTATGGGCAAGGCCCATTGTGATATGTATTAAGCCCATGACCAGGGCCCACCTGTTTCGTATATTTGGCCCTTGTGTGAGGCCATGTGCCCATTACATATTTGATTCTATGTGGGCCATTCCTTGGGGGCAATGTTAGTTAAAAGTCCACATTGTCGATGCCGGTTATTGATACCGAATATGAGTATGTGACTGTATAGCATCATGATACATGCCCATTTGCATCATCTGCATATTTTTTATGAGATGTGATTGACCATTGCATATGTCATTAGGCAGAATGATGTGAGACTCCTTAATAGGTGGAGGTTATCTCACATGAGCACACAGCATGCACAGAATTGATGCATGATTGGATTGTATGACTCATGCATCTTGCATTGTGTTGTGACTACTGTACGCCCTAGTGATATCAGGGCCGTAGCCTCCACAGGCATATCGTGGATGGCCAGATGGGACACCGAAAATCTGTTCGAGCATCGGGCCGCTATAGATGGCCCTGGGTGAAAATCCCTAAATACCCTCTTGGTTCCAGAGGATGCTCCAACGTCTAGACCGAGTGGGTAGATGGGCGTTGAGTGCCGATTACCAGATGGCTGCGCTCTCCACTGTGCCGTGGTCAGTTGGAAGGGAGTGTGGCCTTACCCGCCCGAGCACAGGGGGCAATACTAGGCTGAGTCTGACCAGCTCGAGGAATGGGTCCGCTATCGACGTGTCGAATAGGTATTGGCAGACTATTGGCCAGGCGAATAGTGAGGTTTCTTATGTTCACTTGGACTATGCGGCTAGGGAGAGCGGCAGTGCCATTTGGAGTGTACTAAACTCCGGTGATGATCCCAGAGATGAACCGTACTGATATGTGGACTTATTGAGTAGGAGTTGCATGCTCATTCAGTCATTCATTCATTCATACACTATCCACTCGAGTTGGTGGTGCGCAACTAATTGTTGTGTATCTTCATTATGGCAAAGATTTCGGTTGGATGTGCGACTAACCTGAGATCAGGAGTTTACCACGTTGAGTCAAACTATCTAAATTTAGGTATGGGACTAGTTTGGATAGAAGTTCCTTGTGGTGGACCCTGTAGCCTGCGATACTACGTACTATCATCCTAACTTTACACTCCAGCATGGTCATTCCATTCGCACTGCATGTTGCATTACATCCGCGGCATATGGTACGATTGACGTTGTATGTGCTATTCATCAGGAATGTATATTACATTGCACCCTCAGCATCTGATATTTAGCTCCTCATAACTCCTTATCGCATAGCTGTTCTATATTGCATATTCTGATATGGATTGACTTATGGACTTGTTCATACTTCCGCTTACTCTGTTATCATACGATTTATAATCTTGTCAACATTTCTGCTTACTCTGATAATTTTTGCTCTTGTCAGTGTTTCAGTTTATTCCGACATTGAATGGTTTATGCATTAATAGTTTTTTTGGTATTGTATGATTATGATATTGCATTGAATACTTGGCACTTACCTCGCGCACACACTTACACCACCCTCTAAGCTTTCCATAAGCTTATGCACGATAGATGCGTGCAGGTGATGTTAGGTTGCAGCAGTGTTGAGATTGGAGCGCACGGCTGTCTTCTGGAGCTTTGATTTCGTTATATGTATTTCCCTTTCAACATTGTATTTAAATAATTATATTAGTGGATACGTGATGAAGATGTTACCTTTGTGAATTGGGTAAACTTGTTGTTATGCTTACTATGAAACAAATGTACAAAAAAAAAAAAAAAAAAAAATCCTCCTGGTAGGATCCCAGGTTCGGAATCTGGCATTTGAATGCTAAGAGTCGAGAATGGGGTACTACGGAGGCTGTTAGTACCTGGTTCGGTGATCGGGATTCCTGTGAATCCGATTTCTGAGTTTGGGGCGTGACATTAGACCCTAGTTATTGCCGAATTTTATGAGCATGACATTGTTAAAGTCTACTTTTAAAGTGTGTTTGTGTTGAAAGGTGAATTCATGAGCTTAAACTACAAAAGAGTGCTAAAAGCATAAATTTAATGCTCTGAAGACACCAAGGCAAGGGGCAGACTCCAGGGGACCAAGATCAACGGAATTACATACCAAGGATTTGTGAAAATTGAGAAATTAAAGCTCAAGTGGCTCGAAAATCATCCAGAATGCAAGATCAAGGGTTTTCACCATCCATTCAACTCGAAACTTTATACATGGCTTAAGGACCATAAATTAACTATAAACATCAAATTTTAGCCATTGGATCCCTGTAGAAGTGGCCTAACAAATAGATCAGCCCGTAAACCGTCAATTTTGGGGCCCACCTGATCTCTAGATATGACTCAATTTTGGACTCAACCATTTAAATTAGACGAGGAAGTGGATGAATGGAACGAATTCTCAAGATACATCATCATGGATCCCACATGTACAGAGGGTACACGTGTACAAGATGTGCACCGGACGGAGAGTCCGGTCAAACAATAGGGCTGACCGACAGTTTTTTAAAAAACCATCTAGCGTCTTTACACATGGAGGCTATTTTTGCGTAATAGGCCCCACTCATCGTCTGGATCGGTGATCTGGACCGACCATTCATTCCATATGGGGGGATCGACCCTCGCCTAGGTGGCCGTTTGGCCCCACGAACGCAATCACATGATTTACATCGTTGAACGCAAGATGGATGGATGGGTTACAATTCAATGGGCCACACCAAATTCAAGCCAGACAACGTCAACTCCAACTGGTTTTTCGACAGAATTCCAATGGTTGGATTGGATTTCATGCCGAGTTTCGATCATGGGCCTCACCATTCATCAGCGTAAGCAGAGTTACGTAAACGTTGTTTTGTGAACACCCGAATAGGGCACTACGCATGATCTCTATGGGCCACCATCATGGTCCATATGATGCATCTAGACCGTCCATGAAATTCACATGGCCCCTACCACTCAAGCCTAGGTGGTGAAATTTCACAAGACATTGGATATCGGTTTTCGATCGTCCAAACGGAAGACGGATGGCGGCTTTACAGATGCCGCGGACCACATCAATGGCAATTCAAAACTACCCTTCACTAAAATTTCGAGAAAAATCTAAGGAACGGGATGGATTTTGCTGTTATCATCATCCGTGGGCCCCACCGACGTCGCAGCGTAATCAGATACGCACTCTGTTACAAGATCGTCCGAGACCCGGACGCTGCAAGCTGTTTTTGCGAATGGGTTGGATCTCGCATCAGATGAAAGATTTTGCTGAAAATCACATCAAACCATAGTTGTGCTGCGTAAAGGAAGCTTCCGTCCGAATTTCCACAGCCTCCAGCTCTGCGTAAGTTGATCCTCCTTCCTGTGCACATGGCGACAAGAATTCCCACTGTCCTTCCCTGCTTATAAGAAAGAGAGAGAGAACGTGAAGAGGATTACCCTAGATCAGGAGTGTGGACGTGGAGCAGAGCAAGGGAAAGTTTGTTTTATTTACTGATTTATTTTTTTTTTTGGAGAAATCTAGTCCATCCATGTCTGGCTAAACCTCTTAGCTAGGGCTACGAGGTGAAGCTTTTAGTGTGATGGGGAGACTTTTGCTTATGTCTTTTGTTTAGACTGAACCGATATTGATTTTAGTTTAATTAAGAGAATTTTTTTGTTTTTAATGGCCTGTTGTGACTAAAATTATAATGGGTCTGCGATGGCTTTGAGCATGTTCCTTTTCTTTTTATGTTTATGACGTCAGGAAGCCCTGTTGTTCACCATCGTCTCCTGAGCATGGTCGGATGACAATACCCTTCCTAACCTTCATACATTGATTGGTTGGTAATTAGTTTAATTTTGTTGTTTACTTTGTCTCCCGGGCATGGTTTGGTGATGGAATTTATTCTAATTCATATATCTTTCATCTCTTTAAAACTATATCAAAGGAAGTTTAATTTTAATTTTCATGGTCACACCCTTCGATGGACTCTAGTCCAGTTGAATTTTTTATACAGGCATAAGATTTCCCTGATCTCTACAAGTGGATCCTCTGAATTCCTAATTTTCTTTTTCTGAATTTCTTAAGTTTTAAATTAATATTTCACCATTATTCCTTCACTTTTATTCGATTTAGATTTCATCTTAGTCTAGTTCTAGTTCTGCTTAGTTTTAGATAACGTACAGGTATCAGTCTCTTGGGATTCAACCTCGATCTTACCGAGTTTATTACTACATCACAACCCTGCACTTGGGGAGTGAACAGTGCACAGAGGTACCATTCAATTGGATGTTTAGGTCATGACCGATTAGGTGGAGGGTGCATGATGTGAGGTTTACATGCAGTTACAAAGACCTTTTTAATTTTAAAAATCATAGATTCTGTGGCATTCTCCCCGAAGGGTCTGGAATATCTGGAAATAGGTCTAGATGGGACCCAATGTGAAATGTGAGTCAAAAGATTAGTTGGGAGTTTTGATCAAGGAATGTAATGATGGTTTTTTTTTTTTTTTTTTTTAGCTAACTATCCAACAAATATATGAGAAAACTAATGGATGCTAGATTCTGTGAATTAGGTTATGATATTGATGATATACAGTTCAATCAGGTTAAATATGCATAAGTTTTCTTCATGATCGGATTCCCACAAATAGGTTTTCCAATGAATAATGTAGGATAAGATCATGTACACCATAGAAACTTTAGGCGATCGGTAGATGTATTTGTAGCTATTGAAATCAGATTGTAACGTAGTATAATATTCAGTGAAGTATCAGGATGTGCTGAAGGGTTTTGATTCGAGGATGATAAGATGTAAATGGCTCAGATGATATCTTTGTCTATTTTATAGTGATGTGATGGTCTAGATCATAATCAAGCGGTTGAATAGCTTAATCAGTTCATGAAGAGTAATCTCAATGATTTAGATCGATGATAAATCAAGTGGGTTATGATATATAAGCTCAAAATATTTAGAATGATGTGTATTTGTGCATACTCGTGAGTTAGATAATAATCTCCATGGATAAAATGAATGGGTCAAAATTACAAATGATATGTACATGAGTAGATGTGATGATCTCAAAGTTGGTTTATCATGATCAGGCAATCCAAAAGTGAAGTGGACTCTGAATATTTTTCTCTAGTGATGCATAATCATTTTGACAGTTAGTTTGACAAACAATTGAATATATTATGTTCTATAAGGGCTGATCTAAGTCGTGGGTTCGATGGCCATTAATGATGCAAATCTACATTGGCGATCAGGGTCAATTGAGGGTGGATTAACATCTTATTTCACAGGTTGGTTATGGGTCCTTATAGCTTAAGATTGTACGCTTTAAAATGTGTTAATTGGGTGTATAAGTGGGTAAACTACTTAGGAAGATTTTGTGTAATTACAAGGTCTTGATTGAGTGGTTCTGATACATGTGTCATGGGTCATGATAGGGTAGCTTTAGAATATGTTCAACGGTTAGATTCAAGCTAGTTTATAAATAATTGAGTATTCTAATGAATGTAGGTGACGAGAATGCAAGTGTGTATGTACACTTGCACCAAAATCATATGATTATTAATCACGTATATCAGTGGTTCACATTAAGCACATAAATCACACTACCAGTTATCAGTACTTGTATAGATTGATGGATGTATATATGCATGAAAGTGTGAATGGATGTATAATACAAATAAACGCATATACACATGAACGCATATACATCAAAACCCCAATGTCATTACAATTTTATTCCACAATGTTTTAAAAAATGGCAAGTCGGACACTCAAAAGTGATTCACAAAGTTGGGGAGGATCGTCCATCATTCAGACCTTCTCTTTATGTGTAACCTGACCTACTGCCTTTATCTCCTTTCGTCTCTTCACGTGCATTGTACGTGACACATAACCCAAGTTTATATATTACTAGCAGACTAAAAATGTAACATGATGATATGGTTCTGTGTTTCCAAAAAAAAAAAAGAGAACAAAATAAAATCGCTTTCGTCTCACTCACCTATCTTCCCTCCATGCATGTGCATTGCACATGCCATGTCTCCTTTAATTTGCATGGCACTGGTACATGACTTCAAAATTCTTCTCTCTACATGTTCAAAAAAGCAACCGTATATATCCCTCCTATCTTTTTTCCTCTTTCCACGTGTGTTGCATGTGCCACTGCTCCTTATTTGCATGGACCCATGAATGTTAGAAATGACTCCTCAATGCACTAAAAAAAAAAATGGGACATAATATTCTATTTTGTATGGACCCGATTTCTTTTGGTACGTTGGTGGGTTACCACAAGGTCCACGACCCCCTGACACACCCAAGAAAGTGCGGCCCTTACGTGGGACCCACCTTGAGGTATGTATTATGTATCTACATTGTCTATCCATTTTTCCATACTATTTTAGGGCATTATCCTAAAATTGAAGCGGATCCGATTATCAGGTGGACCATACCATAGTAAACAGTGGTGACTGACCATTAATGGGCCACACAAGTTTTGGATCAAGCTAATATATGTTTTTTCCCTTCATCCAAGCTTATGTGACCTTATCCACATATTGGATGGCAAAAAAACACCACGGAAATATTATGGTGTGGCATAAGAAGATTTTAATGATAGGGCATTTATTAACAATTATTTCCTATCATATGTCCACCTAATTATTGGATCTGCTTTATTTTTTGCGTAATTCTATAAAATAATCTGTAGACACGGATTGACGGTGTGGATACATAATACATACATCAAGGTGTGCCCTAGTATGAGCTGCACCATCTTGGGTAAGGCCTAAGAAAATCTATAATATTTATTTGCTATCCAACATCTTCGTATCAATATACAATATTTTCACCAGGGTGGGCCCAAACGGTAAGGGTAATACCCACTAAAGTGTGACAGGCATAACACCTAATCGGCTCCCCATTCTTTTTGGGACGATGCATTTTAAAAGAACGTTCACACCTTATTTAGTTTTTGTTAGTACATTAGTACGTACACACCCCACTTGGGAGCGATACTCAGATTCTCAGGTAGGGGTGGGAAAAATAGATCCAATCCGGTGGATCTGACTCAATCAGACCCGATCCGGTACATTTTAAAACTCTTTGAAACTTTGTATTGAATCTAGACCGCGCGTCGAAAGTCCGATACCTACAATCTTAGACCGTTATGACCGCTTAGCTGGACTTCACAACCGTTTCAAAAATCAAGGCCAACCGACGTTCAGAGACTATTTCATTGAGCCTGGAGTGAAGAGAGTGAGAATAGGGTTAGATTTGAAAATTTTAATTCAAATCTGGCACGTGACTTGGCACGTTATTATTAAGCGTTCTGACCGTCAGAATTCAGCCAAATTACACCCTCAGATCAGGAAAAATTTCTCTTTCATATCATGAGACTTATATACCTGATCTAGGTGCGATGACCGCTGAACTGAAATTGGACCACCACGTGCGATCTGCGAACTCTTTCGGTTTAAAAACTTGATGTGTGCTAGATCCAGTATGCATGAACTTGGCTCCGACCGCGTTCGGCCAGGGGACCTCCAGAAATGCTCTTTTGGACCAGAACAGCCCCGATTTGGTTATAACCCAAGTAAACATTGTTCTCAAGCCTCATTTGGAAAGAAATTAGGTTATATAAGGGCTTTAAACCCTCACTCCTCTCACCCATCCGAATTTGCTAGAAAGTCTAGCAAGAGTGAGAGAGAAAGTGAGAGTTTGTGAGAGAAGGTGAGAGAGATTTTCCTGCCACCTGCTGCTGCTGCTGCACGTGCTTAAGCGACGCACTCCAATCACTTTTTCGACGATTCCAATGCACTTCTAGGTAAGAAAAACCCTAACCACTTGCTGATTTGGGGATTTCTTTGATTCAAATGGCAAAGTAGCTGATGTACGTGTGCATTAAGTCGCCTGTACGCCATTAACGAAGCGTATACGCTCCGTTCGAAACGATACACATATAAAGTGTGCGGATTTTAGATGCTTTGATTGGCTGATTTCAATGCTTTCAATGTCGTTTAATAGTATATTATCGACGGCAACGCCGTTTGACATGTACAAGATGCTGTCCGTTTCCTGTTTCGTAAGCAGACGAAAAATATGAGATTTAGGGCATTTTAGTCATTTGTAGGAAATATTGTTTGCATCCATATTTTGCTGATATGATTGACATGGCTTTTTGTCGCCTTAGGATATTAGGAATGCGTGCGCAATCAGTTTGGCGAAGAGATTCGCCCAAATGCGCACTTTGAGTCGACATACAATATGTAGACTTAAGTGTGTAGACTAAGTGTTTGTATAAATGTTTGTATTAGTATTTATTGAATTAAATGGTGTTGTAAAATAGTTTTGAGATTGAATTCTCAAATAAAATGCTGATGTAAATGATTTTCTTCATGTTGGCTATATGTATGATTTCATCATATGTAAGAAATGCATGTGCTAGATGATTTACTTAAGTTGTATGTTATAACATGTGTTAACATGCTCACATTGTTGTAATGCATTTCCATTACCTTTGTATGATTGTTGATGTGGATTCATAAATGTTTGGGACTATACTTAGTCCAGGCAGTCGGTAACCGAGTAAATTCGTGGTTGGCTTATCTTTGCCACGAAGGACGCATCGATGAACGCGAGTCGTATTTTGAGTTGGCGGCAGTGGTTAGGCCACACGAAGTGTTTCATGCACTTCATGTCGCTCAGCTTGAGATGCGCTCGTGCTAGTCGAGCCCGTCAAGTAGCCCGAATGGCCATTGTATGTTCACCATGTATGTGTCATAACTGCTTGAACCTAGGGTACTGAACTTACCATTGAAAATCCTGTTAACCATGGTACCTTGATCTATAAAGACTCATGAGCCGGGCATGGTGGCATGGGACACCGTGGTCGAGCTGTCGGCCTATGTTGGGGCCACAAACCTCCCCGTAGTGATCAGTGAGCACCCTACTCTGAGCAGATTATGGTGGTATGGGATACTATATTCTTGTTGTCGGCCTACACTGATCAGGTGACGAGCCCTTTGTAGTGATCTTGAGTTTATCCTGACACCGCATGGAGGCGACGAGTCCTGATGTAGTCTTAAGGATATAATGGGCCTGTATTGATAAGGTGATGGGGGAGAGGTGCAACGAGTGCGAGCAACAGCCCTGACAGCCCTTGAAGCAACCTACAAATATAACATCGTATGAGATTGCTAGGAGTGACGACCCTAGACAGGATCTGTGTTGGGATTGATATAAGGAAGGTACCTTAGTTTCCCAATATTGCTTTATGAAAAGGACTAATAATAACTCGGTAATCATATCACCATCACATTGCATGTGCCTGGAAGATGTGGAGCACTGTGGGAAGAAAGCATGTCGTGGGCGTAAGATGATGCCGTATGAGGGAGATCGTCGGTGAGGGCATCCATCATGTTACGTCATATTGCATTAACAACAGTATTTAGGAATGTTTGATTAATTGCTTTACTATTATCGCATGATTGATTTGAGAACATGCTAATCTCTGCTCCATTATTCCACTAAGTTGATCACTCACTCCCACGTTACGGGACGGTGTTTCCGGACACCCACCAGTCCCTATTGTGATTGCAGATGATGGCGCGGCCTGCGAGGCAGAGCCGGACTTGATAATGATGAGGAGGATCCCTCCTTTATGCATGTTCTGATCGACGGGATTACAGGGAGATTCATTAGATGCCATGACACTTGTCATTTTATATTTTCAGAGCACTTATGTATATTCTTTCTTTCTATTTTGAGGTATACATGTATATGTTTAACCTGGTAACATGTTCACACTCTGGAGACTTTCCATCAATTATATATTATATGTATGTATCACAGTTTTCCGCTTACTAATTTAACTGTCTCTGGAGTATGATATATTATTCTAGCGTAATCCCACTCATGTTTAATACATTAACATAGACAACATTCAATCATACACATTTATGTTGCATAAGTGATGTTCTGAAACTCGGGAGTGGAGTTTTTACTCGACCCCCGATTTTCGGGATGTTACAGTTAGATGCACCATTCCATGGTGGCCCTCGGGCTTAAAAATCAAGTCAATCCATGACTTATGTGGGCCACACCACATATAAAGGTTGGAGAGGGGTTACCTTCCATTAAAACATTCACAATCATTTATTGGGCTCATCAAGATGTGGTTCACAAATTCAGCCCATCCATTATGTGTGTCCCACCTGGATGAGGGATTAGACCAAGTTTCAGACGCATTCAAATTTTAGGTGGGCCCCACCTAGTGCTTTAATATGTTTTAGGCATGTCTTCACATGATTTTACATGGTATGGCCCACCTTAGTTTCCTATACGGCTGATTTTTGGGATATCCCATAATTCAAATGCACAGTATTAATGTTCAACACACATCATGGTGGGGCCCACACAGCTCGACCTCATGGGAAGTTGCCATGAGGTTGAGGTCGAGAGAATATATATATATATATATATATATATATATATATATATATATATATATATATAAGAGAGAGAGGCATGCTCACCAGCAAACCTACGCACGTACATACCTTTACACACACACATGTTTGTGTGTGTGTATAGAGAGAGAGAGGCATGCTCACCTATGCACCTATACGCACATGCGCACCTTTGCACACATGTCATGGGTGATGAATCCGAACGGTCCATAAGATGCGGAATCCCATGAAACCTTAAGGGGTGAATTTTCACCCTAATCTAAGATTCTGGTGGGCCATAGAAAAGAGAAATTCAAATTAAGGGAAGAAAATGTTTGCATTTTTCATGGCCCACCGAAGTTATGGTTCAAAGTAAAAATTGGTAGCAGGGGCTTTCATGAGGTTCTGCTTCATATGGACTGTTCAAATTTTCGAGATTCATCGGGTATGATGAGTTCTCAAAAAAGTTTGTATGTAGTCCATGCGAACTGGTTCGCAGGTGTGTGTGTGTGTGTGTGTGTGTGTGTGTGTGTGTGTGTATATATATATATATATATAGAGAGAGAGAGAGAGAGAGAGAGAGAGGCATGCTCACCTGTGCACGTGTATACATGTGCCTAAAATTTGAATGGTCCATATAATGTGGCACCCCATGAAACGTTAAGGGACTAATTTTCACCATGATCCAAAACTTTGATGGGCCATAGCAAAGAGAGATGTAAATCGAGGAAATTGTTTTCTTTTGCCAGTGCCCACAAAGTTTTGGATAAGGGTTAAAGTTGGCCAAGGTTTCATAGAGGTGCTGCATCACGTGGACCGTTTAGATTTTGGGCTCACATGTCAGATGAGTTCTGGAAAAGTTCACATGATGGCTCGTGAGAACCATAGGGCAGAGAAATGGTACTATAGGGCCGAGCGCATGTAACTCTAATGTATGGTCGAGTCATGTCCTATCTTTCGTAGTCGATCGAATAAAAAATTTTTAAAAATATCATGTATATGCACCACCACCAATGTAAACAAAGGCAAAACCGTCGCAACTGACATTACCCATTTATTACTTACTGGGCAAGTTCTAGATTCCATGTGATATCCACACCGGCCGTCTGTCCTTTTAGGGTTATCATTTTTGGTCGTGAGCCTAAAAATGAGACAAATGTAAAGCTCAAATGAATCACACCACAGAGGGAAGTGGGGATAATGATGCCCACCATTGAAAACTTCCTAAGGCCCACCATGATGTGTATTTGTTATTTAACCTGTTTATACTGTCACATAAACCTGGATGAAAGGACAAACCCAATATCGGCTTGATCCAAAACTTCTATGGCCCCTGATGAGTTTTCAATGTTTTCAATGGTAGACACTAAATCCCCATTGCTTTATTTATTGTGGTCCGCTTGAGCTTTGGATCTGCCTTGTGCTTGGGTTAATGCCACAAAATAATCTCACTAAATGAATGGATGGTGTGAATATAACACTTACATCGTGTGAGGCCCACAAAGGCAACACAGTAACACTAAGGCCAGTTGCATGTGGTAGACAAATTTGGGTGCTAGGTGGGACCACCGTGATGTTTGTGATAAATCCACCCTGTTCATCTTTTTTGCAACCTTCTTTTAGATTATGTGAAAAAAAAAAAAAAAGAGCCAGATCCAAGACTCAAGTCGGCTATACAAGAGGAAACAAGGGCGATTGGACAACCATAGTTGAAATATTCGTATGTCCATAAAAGTTTTGTATCAGCTAAGTTTTTTGTGTTTTCAGTTCATCCAAATAGAAATGACCTTATAAACAATTTGGATGTCATGTAGACATCAAGTTAGAGCACAAGAAGGTTTAAATGGTAATCATTTCCCCTATTTTTCCCCTCTCGTGTGGTCTACTTAAGTGTTAAATTAGGCTCATTTTTGTTCTCGTGTCTTAAAATGAGCTCACAAAATGAATGAACGGATGGATTCTTCACAAGCATTATGATGGGCCCCACATAAGTTCCTGATACGACTGGATAGCATGGAAACAGCTAAGCCACAACCATCTTCGTGTAAAGATGGCTGGAGGGCAATCATTTCCACGTTAGGTATCTACAAATGCCTCTTTTTGGCAGAGGTTGAGATACAACCGAATGTCAAAGCGAGTGGACACACCACCTAAAGTAGATGAAGAGGCGATTGGTTCCTCTACTTGCCAAATTGGCGTGATCGAGAAGTTTGTTTGGTTAGAAACTTAACTAAGACAATTCGTGAGGGTGGGGAAAACATTGCAATATATGCAGATTGCAACCCTTTCATGTTGTTGATGAATGTACGCATCAAAGAAATCTACTGGGTTGGATGTTTAAGTAGTTATAGCCCATGTACACTCATGCCTTACGAGGATAACACACATTGAATATGGAAGAATACTTTTTTTATGTTGCACACTCCCCTATGATTATTTATCCACGTATTGTTTGTAATGGGCAATTTCCTGCACATTTTGCGGGTTTACAGATCCCCCGCATTACAATGCAATAATTTTGTAGGTGTCCCGGACTAGAGTTGTCGGAATTATGCTTTTATCCATTCGAGTTATAGATTTTATCATTGTGGTTTGTAAAAGCTCTTTATACAAGTTGGAGTGTGATTACACTAATCCAAGTACCAAAACAAAGTATTTTAAATCTATCCTTTTCCCAGAATGATCGAACTAGTACTGTATGTTCAAGCCAATCATCTTATGTCAATTTTTTTAATCTTTGGGTGAAATCCACTTGGATTAAACCAAAATCAAATTTATTGTTGCGTTGACACCCCACTAAGGAGTATGGGAATTAATCAGTGTATAGGATGTCAAATGCATTTGATATTTTTGAAATTTTTTTAAAAAAATTATATAGATTTTGTGTTTAACATACGTTTGCCTTCAGACTTCACATAAGTGTTGCATGTACAAAATGTGGTATGGCCTAGGATAGATATGGAACAAGAGTTTACTCAAATTTATGATGTGACAGCATCCGGATTCTCGGCAAGTCACAAAGCATATGTCTTTCGTAAATCTAGAATATTGTATGCTTAGTTGATACGGGCGATAGCATGTGAAAACCCAGATCCGAAGTCTATCCAGATCCAGTGAAATCCATAATTAAGACCTCCATACCCAAACCTTGTAAAGGGGTTGAGAAGAGAAGCATAATTTTGGGGTGCTTGGCTGACATGGGCAATAGCATGTGAAGGCCCATATCTAAAATCTATCCAGATACAGTTAAACCTATTGCTAAGACCTTCATACTCGAACCTCGTGGAGCGGTTCAGAAGAAAAGCCTAATAATTATATG
This sequence comes from Magnolia kwangsiensis, assembly GCA_037074715.1. NCBI lineage: Eukaryota > Viridiplantae > Streptophyta > Magnoliopsida > Magnoliales > Magnoliaceae > Magnolia > Magnolia kwangsiensis. The sequence goes on along the minus strand of CM073571.1, from coordinate 187,861,488 downwards.
TATATCATTCATAAACCTTATACAATGCACCCATGTCCATGTATTGATTAAGGTCACTACTAGAAAACAAGTTGAAGGCTACAGCTAAAAACTGTAGCTAAAAGCCTATGGCTACAGTTAAGATCCGTAGCAAGACCGTAGCCATTGGTGCCGCAGTCGTTGCTTCTGTAGCGCTAAGTATTTACAGCCACGGATTATATCTGTAGCCAAAAGTTGAACACGAACGGTAGCAATAGGCTTAAATTAACAACAGCTACGGTTAATAGCCATAGCGAATTAAACTATAGGTACGGATTAAACCCGTAGCAATATTGTCCGTAGCTTAAAATTATATACAACTACGGATTTTATCTGTAGCTAAAAGTAGAATGAGAACCATAGCAAAAAGCTGAATTTAGCAAGAGCTACAGTTTTCAACAAAGTGCTACGGTTAATAGTCGTAGCTAATGCCTATTATTAATATATATAAAATTAATTAGTAATGGCAGCTCTTACCATTGTAGTATACCCTCATAACTCATATAAGCTAATATAGATAAATACTTCATGGCTAAATCATTCATTCATTCAATCAATCAAACACAATCATTCATTCATTCAATCAAACACAATCATTCATTTTCATTTACAAAAGTACAATGCTAACATAATAGTTATATATCTGTTTAAAGTTCTCATTAACAGAAAGATCCAATGCCTTCTCATAGCCAAATAGCTTCTCAACAATCGCAAGCGAAAACTCCATGGATGTGCATCTACTGGTTATCAATTTGCAATCAACTAACACCCTATGCTCAGCTTCGCTTTGATCCGAAAGCTGACTGCACATGGATAATCATATACCTGTTTGATCTAAAGGAGAATCAATGTTATACATTGTCAGTCGTTCTTTTCGCTTGAGCACCTTATCATCTTCCTCTTCACTATCAACAAAAGTCGGCGTTTTCTGTTGAAAGACCCAAACCAAAAAGGCAATGAGAAGTCCACAAAAATAGGGAGATACTTGGGAAATAAGAAGTTTCAGGATTTGCAAGCACACTTTTCTAACAGGAGCCTTCTTCAGAGCTCCCCTGCCTTTGGGTTTTATCCCCTCGAAAACATGTCTTATGGAGAGAAAAAGATAACATGCATTGAGATGAATGAAATCTTCAAGATGGGAAATAAAATGGTAATTGACAATCCACCCATTTCGAGTTTCAATTTCTGTGCTGCCGATTGGCGTGTACGTTCAAACACACTAATCGGGTTTCAACTTCTCTGTTGTCGATTGGTGTGTACGTCCAAACACTGACTTACTGACAAAGATGATTTTTTATTCATCAGAAAAGAATGATGCCTACCAGTTTCAGCTGTAGTACTAAATAATGCTACAGATTCAACAACAGTATCAGCTTCATTGGCTTTCTTTGTGTTGTTCTTTCTTGGGTTCTTTCCAACTTGTCAAGAAGCCTTAGCGAGAGGCTTGCCTGCCCTACTCTCCATCTATCATGTCACCTCCTCCACTTGGGCTTCTTCCTTCTCATACCCCAACAACTGCTCCACACACTTCAAAAATTTGCTACCATTGTTTTGTACAACAATTGCATTAAGATATATTTAAACAACAACTGTCAGTTTAGAACAACAACTTCCATTGTTCCATTGTTCCATTGTTCCTTAGAAAATCTGCAAAAAGATTTTCAATGGTATTTAATGTATAGAAAATCTGCTACCATTGTTTTGTGGAACACAACCCTGTCTTTGCACTTCCTCTATATGCAACGCAACCCAACCCAACCAAAATTCAGGTTGAGGCAAAATTCAGGTTGATAGTGAAACCATTTCGGGATTGAGAGAGAGAGAGAGAGAGAGAGAGAGAGAGAGAGAGAGAGAGAGAGAGAGAGAGAGAAGAAGAAGAAGAAGAAGATGCATACCGAATTTTGTTCCTAGCAAGGTTCACAAAATTTAGGTTAACGGCAAAACCATGTGATCCTCCATTGATGACGTTAAATGCAGGCATAGGCAGAACTAGAGTTTTGTTCCCAGCAAGGTTCGAAATGTGCTACATGACAAAGAGTGCAACTTAACAAACATACGCTTCAACAGTGAGTGAAGGGCCAGTGAATAATCATACATTTTGAACTGTGTTTGGACAAGAGATGCCAAAAAAGATTATTTTCTGTTGATCTGAAGAGGCCAGTGAATAATCAGATATGATGCATCATGTGTTGATGAATTTGTACCTCCACCATTTTGCAATCTTGGATTAGCATGCACAGATGATGCTTGCAACCTTCTCAATTCCTCAGAAAGTTGGTGGGAGATGCGCTGGCCAGATTGGGCTTGAAGGACCAGTGAAATATTCATGTAAACTACAATATGCATAATAGTTCTCTATGACGCTATGTATGGGTAATAGAAAAAGAAATTTTGGAAGCAAAAACCTTCAAAAGAGTAGAACTTGTCTCTAGATAAAGATTCATGATAGAGCTGGAATGTTGAAAAGGATTGGCAGATGCATCATTTGTTACTACAAAAGGTATTTCTTTTAAGAACTTGAGGCAATCCCGGGAAAAAAGAAAGAAAGACATGTCCATGAGTGGACTCTAAACATTTTCATGTTCAAGAAGCTTTAAGAGAAAAAAAAAATGTAGCATATATTGAGGACAAGTTCATTCATACAATGGTAATGAAATAAAGCATGTGAATCACCTCAAAAAAAGTATCCTTGTATGTGCTCAGATTTTCGTTCAACCATTGCTCCAGATTTACGTGTTCCTTACGAGAAGCAACTGCAGCCAGTTTGATGCTGAATGTAAATGGAGTCATGTCCAATTAATACTGATAGTCTGATTGTAAGATCTATGAAATGACATGTACATGAGTACAAAAAGTAGCAAATGCAGAAATGGAAGAGAGTTGTAATACCTGTAAACTGCTTGTGCTGCAACCTTCAACTGTGACAATGCCACTGGTGATTGTTGCGCCTACTAGGAAATAACTCGCACTTGATGCATCGCCTTCAACATACGCATTTCCAGGGGACCTGTTTCTACGTTTTCTTCATGTTACTCCCTAGAGCATGTCTATCTCTGTGTACAAATAAAACAATCATGTTGATGGTATATATGTAGGAAATTCCTCATATGGCAGAATATACACAATGGTAAGGGTATATACATGTTCAGCTATATACACAACCATATGACTGTGTATTGAGCCCCATTATTATCATGTTACTCCCTAGGGTATACACAACCATATGACTGTGTATTGTTTGCCAATACATAGTCCCAAGAGAGTACACAACATATTATGATAATAATTTGAGTTATTTCCTATTTTATAGAGTTTTATCAATATTGTGGGAGATCCTCACCACTACTAATTACGCCAAGTGCATTCGCACTTTTGCCAATCCACACATGCTAGTTCTAGCAGATCAAAGGCAATGGGAGTTGTCCATAAATCAAGGGAATGGCTTGAATATAAAAAGGGATATGTGTACACAACTTACCTGCATAGGGAAATTTTCGATTGGTGAGTTGATACATCAGTTTCTTCTTTGGTGATTTGTATAGGGCTGCAAATCAGTAGATAGGCTTTCAATTTTGGAACAGTGATTTGTTTGGGGCTGCAAATTCCTATAACCCATATCAAATTTCGGGATCTTCAACAAACAGCGTAACTAGCAAAAAAATAATAATCTACTATGAGACAATGTTAACATTTCCATTTTTGGACTATAGTAGGAGAATCAAGTGACCCTCACTGAATCAAAAAAGAGAATTGATAACCTCCAGCCACCTCTACCACAATTTGCAGTACGGGTGTTCAGCCACGAAATGGAAAAAGTAAAGGAAAAAAAAAAACCTTTTTTACATCTCGGAGCTAAAAAATGCCTTGTACCGCATATAGCAGTATAGATGCCTGTAGGTGGTTAGTTCCGATTGAGAGAAGTCCAGGATTTGTTGCTAAAAGGATGCAACAAATCCAGGGGATTCTTAGGGCACAATCTGTCCACTGGGATGCGATGGATGAATGGTCTAGATTACTAACCCATGGGCATCACTTATCCTAATTGAAATTCGGCATGTAATAAGCAAAGTCGCGAGTTGCATATAATGTGTTACACTAATACTATGTTCTCGAAAGATCATAGATTTGTAACCAGGTCTATAGAAGGACATGATGGGGGACCACACCAAAGATCTCCTAGATGTGAAGATTCTGAAATTAAGATATTTGGCCCATTCCCCATTAAATGTGGAATGTTGCTCTATTTCTTTATTCATTGTCTATATCTTGTTTGCCAAAGATATCAAAGGGTTAATATCTTGCAATAAATCAGGCTTTTGAGTATCGGTCTATATCCAAGAAGGTACCCACAATATCAAAAAATAGGATCACTGAATCATGGGTCCCACACGTTTGGAATACCATGCCTAGGAGAGGACCAGCTGGTCAGGGCAAGAAAATGGCCAAAGGCCATCTACAGAGCCAAAAATTGAGGTTTACGACAATCATTTGTATTTACAGAATGAGAAAAGCACCAGAACAACAACAATGTAAAAAGTGGGGAAACCTATATTTGCACTAATAAAGCAACACAAACTTAACAGCATTTTTTAAGATTGGAAATGGAATGATTAAGTTGATTACCCCATCAGAAGATGTAGAAATGATAGAATGTAGATTTGGTGTGGAGTCTGCACTTTCAATTTTAACAGTTACAAGTATATCTGCACCACAACCCACAGAAACCATATCTGCACCACAGTTACAAGTATATTTGTTATTGTCATCTCTCAAAATTCTCCATCCACTGAAACAAAATCCCATTTGTACGGATCAGCTCATGTGAACACGCGCCACAACCTCCCATTTGTACGGTGCAGCTAACTTGTAGAATGTATAGAAACCTTTTTCATGCATTAAACATAAAAATAAAAATAAAAATAAAATTCCCTGCATCTCCCTTCCTCTGTCCACGTGCGCACGTGCAACAACCGAGAGCAGATGAGTTTTGAGTAGAAAACCTATATAAGGTGAAGCGTGGATCTTTTTTATGTAGGAGGAAGGCAGGCTTTCAAAGAGAAGCTATGGATGTGCAGCAAGTTCTTCACATGAATGGTGGAGCTGGCGAGACCAGCTATGCCAATAACTCAACACTCCAGGTCTCTCTCTCTCTCTCTCTCTGTCTCTCTCTCTCAAACTACATGATAGACGTGGACAGGATTCAGCATAGATCTAGGCCGTTGATGCAGAGAGATGAGAAGGGAAGCTCCATCTTACACGGCAGTATGCCTCTCTGTATATGAGTAGAGTGTTGGAGTTGTGAGCTTGGGCCTGGGCCGTAGCTTGTAACTAGTGGGCCCTCTTGAATTAGGATTTATCTATGCTATTTTTTTATTACAAGGGTGAGGTGTGTGGATCCCTGACTGTGGGGCCCACCCTGATGTATGCACACATTACATCCACGCTGACCATCTATTTTGATAGCTCATTTTAGGTCATGATCCCAAAAATGAAGTAGATCTAAATCTCAGGTTGACCACACCACAAGAAAAAGTGTGATTGAAGATCCACCATTAAAAATTCTTGGAGGCCATGGGAATGTTTATTTGCCATCCAACCTATTCTCATACGGTCACAAAAACCAGATGAAGGTAAACCACACAGATATCAGCTAATCCAAAACTTGAGCTTTTAATGTTATTTTCCTAATATTTTGTTCTACATCATTTTTTAGATCATGCCTTAAAATGAGCTCTCAAAATAGACAGACAGCGTGCATTTAAGGAACATACTTCATTGGTTGCCTTGTTAACAAAGGACTCGTAGGGACGCGGACTGCGTCCTATCCCGCCCGGACGGTAATCGGTCCAGGCAGGGGTTTGTGGGGCCTAACGTGATGTAATTGTTTTATCCACGCCGTTCATTGGCTTTTTCAGATTATTTTATTAAAATATTATAAAAATTAAGGAGTTATAAAGATCCAGTGGACCACACCAAAGGAAGCTGCAGTGATAATGATACCCACTGTTGAAACCTTTCTAAGGGCCACCGTGATGTTTTTTTTACCATCCAACCTATTCATAAGGTCATGTAGAAGTGGATAAAGTGAAAAAACAAATATAAGCTTGATCTGAAACTTCTTAAGCTCCCAAGAAATTTTTAACTGTGGAGGTTCAATTCCCACTTTGTGGTCCACTTAAGCCTAGTACCTTTCTCATTTTTTGGCTTATACTTTAAAATTATCTGATAAAAACTATGAAAGGCGTGGATAAAACACTTACATCAATGTGGGCCCCACAAAGCCCTGCCTAATCCGTCCGGGCGGTGTAGGACGCAATCCGCGTCCGACTCATAGACAGATATTTACCTTTCTCTTCTCGAATTCACGTGACATCAAGGCAGAATCTTTAACTCTCTCTCTCTATCGTGTAGTACTCAATGCCTGAATGGCATAAATGCAAGATGAGATACATTACAAGATTATGTGGGTCCCACTAGATCTTTATCTCTACGGTCATAGGGCTGTCAATGGGCCGGGTTAGCATGCTTAGGACTGGACTTGGGCTGAAACACTGGACCCAAAAGCAGAGCTGGCCCAACATTTAATTAGTTGGGCTGGGTTGAGTTGTCTCTAAGAGCTTGTCAGCCCGCCCACCCAACTAGTTTTGGGGCTTGGCCTGGTTGAATACTAGGCTCAAGGGCTGAGCCCAGACCTAAAATTCTAATCCTGTTTATTAATCAGCCCATCCCAGCCCTACCAGTTTTAAGTAATCAAGGATATTTTTCTTAATATCATGCATGATATGGGCCCGCCTAGCAAGCAACCTTGATCTTGAAAGGGGATAAAGGGTCTGGTTTGATGATTGGACGGTCCACAGCTCCAATGCAAGTCATTTACACTCATTTGATTATATCCCTTTTTTTTCTATAGGAAATAGCCATATTCAAGGTCAAAACCATAGTGGAAAAGAGCATAACAGACCTCTACTGCACCACCTTCCCGAAGAGCTTGTGCATTGTAGACATGGGTTGTTCATCAGGGCCCAACACATTACTGGCCATCTCTAATATTATGGAAGCAGTGGACCAGAAACGATGTCATCTGGGTCATTCATCGCCCGAGTTCCAAGTGTTCTTAAATGACCTTCCAGGGAATGACTTCAACACCATTTTCAAGTCCTTGGCAGGCTTCTATGAGAAACTCAAACAAAACAATGGGCGTGATTTTGGGCCATGTTTCATCGCTGGAGTGCCCGGTTCCTTCTACAGCAGGCTTTTTCCGGCGGAGAGTCTGGACTTTGTACACTCTTCTTATAGTCTGCATTGGTGCTCTCAGGTGATTATCTGATGAATCAAATGAACATAAACATACAAAAGGAGAGGAGAGTTTTCTTATTCAGGACTTTCTTCATATACATAACAGACTTCCAATGACTACACCCTGGGGGTTGGGATGGTAATGATACCACCACACAGGTTGGGGTACATGCAATGTAATTATATAATCCAATCCATTTATCTTATTCATCACCTATTAAAACCTCTAACATTAAGAAATTATCCTGATCTAATATTCATGTGGGAGGCAAGGAAGGGAATGAGCAATGAGAAAATGGCCGCGCGAAAAAAGAGTGAAATTTGGCATGATGACCCTTGAACGGTCTGGATATCCAACATGGTGAAACTCCACAATATTCGACGGTTGTTGCTCCCTCTCAAAATGTTCCCCTTGGTGTGGCCCATATAAATTTTCGATCCGTCCTATTGTTGACTCATATAACATCTACACAGTACCACCTTGGACAATAATCCATTGGCTCTATGGGCCCCACCGTGATGTATGGATTTTGTCCACACCATCCATTCATTTTTTTCAGATCGTTTTAGAATATGAGCTAAAAATGAGGCGGATCCAAAGCTCCAGTGAACCACACCGTAGGAACAAGTGATGATAACAACACTAGTTGCACTAGTTGCCATCCAACTTGCTTTTAAGGTCGCATAGACTTTTGAACGAAGGTAAAATACAAGTATCAGCTTGATCCTCATAGGCCCTTAATTTACTTGGTTCATACCAGATCTTGCAAAATGGATAGATAGAGTGGATTAAACCAATACATCATGGTGGGCCCCACAAAGTCATTTCTCAATAAATTATGCTCTGATACTAATTTGATGCAGGACAATTAACCATTTGCTTTAAAAAATCAAATTGATACTGCATGGCGAATTTATCTCTTTATCTTGTAACCTAGGTCCAAAATCTATGGGTTAGCTCCTTAGCCGAATCCTCTTTGTAAGCTCCAAATTCATGGGTTCCGCCCTCTCGTGGGCTCCAAATTCAGAAATTCTTCCTTACACAAGCCACCTGCTTCATACGAGCCCCAAATCCATGGGTTCTATAGGCCAAAGCGTCAATCGCCTTTCAAAATATGTTTCGCTATTTATGAGATTGAGATCATGCGTTCGAGTGCTCATTGTGAGTGTGAGCTGATGTGTAAAATAAATTTATTTTTATTTTTATTTTTTTTTTAATCCCCTTCTCATGTACTGGCCATTCCAGTAAATAATGCACATACAATGAAAAAATAAAATATTACAAATATAGTAAAAATATAAATGAATTTAGTATGAAAATTAAACTTTTTCATGAAGTTCTTGGACAAGGATGCTAGGTGAAGCTCACTCAAATGTTTTCGATAAATCCACCCTGTCTATCCATTTTGCGAACTCGTTTTAATAAGTGTAACAAAAAATGAAGTATGTCCAATACTTAACTGGGCCACAGCGAGAGGAAAAAGTGGACATTTAGTGAACACCCTTGAAGCACTCTAATGGCTATAAAAGTCTTGTATCAGGCTATCTTTTTAGTGTTTTGAGAATGACCTTATAGAGCGCTTAGATAGTATATAAACATAAGGTAGAGCCCAAGAAAGTTTCAACGGTATGAATATCTTTCTCCACTGATCCGTCTCATGTGACCCACTTGAGTTTTGTATCCACCTCATTTTTGGTAGCACTTACTAAAATGAGCTCATAAAATGGATGGACAGAATGGATTTCTCACATACATTGCAGTGGACCCACCTAGCATGCTTGAGTAGAAAAGGCCAGCGTCCTTTGGGACTTGGATGGAATAACTTTGTGTGGATGAGATCCACCCTTTCTAGGTTGCCGCTATGTATTTGTAATGGAGTCTAATCAACGCTCAAATGGGGATCTTTACTCTTGCTCAGGTGGTAGACTCTCGAGAGTTTCAACACCCAATCAAGGGTTCAAGTATCCATAGGTAGTGAAATTTCACTGGTGTGAATAGGGTTGTACATGAGTCGAACGAGCTTTTCGTGTGAGTAGGGTTGTACATGAGTCGAGTTAGCTCGAAAAGCTCGCTTGACTCAGCTTAGATTGAATCGGCTTGAAAGGCCGATTCAAAGTGAGTCAAGCTTGTTTACTAAAACTCGAGTTGAGTTCAAGCCAAATTCGATCATAGTGTATTTCAACTCGATTCGGTTCGAGTAATACATTTTAATAATATATATTATATATATTATATTAATATTAAATATATATAATATATATATTTAAGTTTTTAAAAAAAAAAAAAAAAATTAAAGCTTAAAAGTTTTTACTAAAAAACCCTACCTGTCCTCATTCTCTCTTTTTCTTTCCCTTACCCTACTGAGGTAAACTCAACTCAACTCGACTCGACTCGAAAGCTTTGGCAAACAAGCCAAGCTTCAATGTTGAGCTCAAGGGCAAGCTCAGGCTTGAATTCGAGTATAGCATGGACAAGTCAAGCCAAGCTTGGCCTACCTTGACTCGACTCAGCTCGATGTACAGCCCTAGGCATGAGTGTGTGGGGTTTGTGTGTGTTAAAAATAATAATAATAATAATAATAATAACTCTCTAATGGCGACGGACATGATTGGGTACTACCCTAGCTAGGACCGGGCAGGATCTCCGGGGCCACCTTGATGTAAGTGTTTTATCCACACCGTACATCCATTTTGTCATGTCATTTTTTATATATATACAAGCTCAATAATGAGGCAGATCCAACCCTAGCTAGGAACGGATAGGATCTATGAGGCCACTTTGATGTAAGTGTTTTATCCACACGGTACATCCATTTTGCCATGTCATTTTTTTTTGTATACAAGCTCAATAATGAGGCAGATCCAAGGCTATGGAGTGCACCATAGGAAGCAACGGTGATAATTGCCCCCACTCCCTCACTGAAACCTTCCTGCGGCCCACCCTGATGATTAATTGCCATCCAAGCTGTTCATGAGGTCACGTAAACCTGGATTAGTGAAAACACATATATCAGCTTAATCCAAAACATCTGTGGCCCCTAAAAGGTTTTTAACTGTAGGTGTTTTATCCCCACTCTGTGGTCCACATGAACCTTGGAACTACCTCATTTTTGGACTTATACCTTACAATAATATGGCAAAATGGATGGACGGTGTGGATAAAACCCAAACGGCCCCTTAGAGGCCTTGTTGGTTCCTAGCAAGGGATCGGCAGGGGTTATACCCAATTCACGTCCGTGGGCTAGAGCATGGGACACTATTGAGATGAGAAGTCCCACCATAAAATCGTACAAATTTAATGTGGGTCCACCTTGGTGGTTGGTACATGCCATCGAATCCACTCATCCAACGTACCACATCAGGATGAATGAATTTACCAAAAATCAAGACATTCCAATACTCATATGGGCCACACTACATGAATTTAGAGGTTCAATAATGATTTCACAGTATTCCATATACTGTGGCCCACCTGCGTTCTAGATTTGTCTGATTTTTAGGATCCATGGTGAAAAGGCGATGGTATGGTTGGTGCATTTTGTCCTACATAGCTATTTAGTTAGCATCAGTAATGCCTTGGGCGTGCCTACGCAAGTCAGGCAAGCATACTTCTTAATGGAGCTGGGCGCGCTCCTACTTGGGTGATTGACATGTTTGACTCGATCTGGGTGAGTTGTTCTTAACTGTGTAAACTTCTTTCAGTCCAAATTCAAACCGAGTCGAGTTCAGGTCACCCAGTGACTCGACTCGATCTGAAACCGACACATATATATAGGAATGCTCACCTGCAAGCTGTTTTATGTGAGCACCTGTGTGCACCTTAGCACACGTGTAATGAGTACAAAATCTGAACGGTCTAAGTGATGTGACACCCATTTAAACTTTATAAGCTAAATTTTTAGCCTAATCCAAAACCCTGTTGGATCATAGCAAAGAGAAATGCAAATCAAGAGAGAAAACTGTTTCCTTTTGTCATGGCCCATCAGAGTCTTATATCGAGCTAAAAGTTGGATAATGTTTCAAGGGGTGCCGCATCACGTGGACCATTCAGATTTTGTGCCCATGACACATGTGCAAAGGTGCATAGGTGAGCATTCATATATATACTCAGTTTGGCACGTGCATCTAAGTTTTGGCTTGCGATTTCAGTCTTTCGTTACCCGTTACACCCGACACAACTTGGTGCCTACTCGACCTGACCCGGTACTTGTGACTAGGTTGAACTCAGGCCGGATTAGTCCAAGCTAGAATTGGGCTCAGATCGGGTCAAGCATGCTGGACTCAGTACTGAGTCAAATCAAGTTTGAATTAGGTATATTTTAAATCCGGATCAAGTCAGGTCAGCCCTAACTTGGTCTAACTTGGCTTGATGCCTAACTCTAGTTCTTAACACAACCACTGGCCAGGTCGAATAATTCAAGCCAAGTGATGAACCCATGGGTTCAGACTAACCTAAACAATCATTGCGTGTCAGGTTCCTCCAGCACTAGAGAATGGATTAAACAAAGGGAACATCTACATAGCCAATAACAGCCCTCCCGCTGTGATAAAAGCTTACTGGGAGCAATATGAGAGCGATTTCTCATTGTTTCTAAAGTTGCGGTCAGAAGAAGTGAGGTCCGGCGGGCGTATGGTCCTAACAATCATAGGCCGGAAAAGCCCAGATCCATCAAAGGGAGAGTGTTGTCATCTTTGGAAACTATTGGCACAAGCACTCATGAGCCTGGTGTCACAGGTAATATCATACGCCACTACTCTTCTAACTTACATAATGATGCTTAGACAATCTACCCAGTCATGTTGTTATATATATATATATATATATATATATATATATATATATGGAAATGGTACTGTGAGGTCAACCTCATGGGAACTTTCCATGAGGTCGATCTGTTTGGGTCGCAATGTGATGTTTGTCGAATATCAACACCATGAATTTGATGGGTTCCTTTTAGGTTACAGGATATCTCAAAAATCAGCCGTATATGGAACTCAGGTGGGCCATACCATCTAAAACCATGTAAAGGCATTCCTAAAACATATATAAGTACTTGGTGGGGCCCACCTGAGTTTTGGATGAAGCCGAGACTTGGTTGACCCCTCATCCAAGTGGGACACACATAATGGATAGTCTAGATTTATGAACCACATCTCGGTCGGCCCAATAATAGATTATGAATGTTTTAATGGGAAGGTAATCCCTCTTAACTGTTGTATGTGGTGTGGCCCAGCCAATTCATAGATTGACTTGATTTTTAAGCTCGAGGCCCACCATGGAATGGTGCATCTAGACTGATGGGTAGATGTTCAACACACATCACGGTGGGGCCCACACAACTCGATTTCATGGGAAGTTCCCATGAGGTCGACCTCATAGTACCATTTTTCATATATATATATATATATATATATATATATATATATATATATATATATATATATATATATATTTATTGGAAAAGGTACCATGCGCTCGACCTAATGAGAAGCTCCCGTGAGGTCAAGCTGTGTGGGCCCCACTGTGATACATGTCGACCATCAACACTGTGCATTTGATGGGTACCCTTTAAATTATGGGATATCCCAAAAATCAGCCGTATAAGGAACTCAAGTGGGCCAAACCATCTAAAATCATGTGAAACACCGTTAAAACATATAAAAGCACTTGGTGGGGGCCACCTGAGTTTTGAATGCCGCTTAAACTTGGTCTGAACTCTCATACAAGTGGTACACACATAATGGATGGGCTGGATTTGTAAATCACATCTTTTGTGGGCCCAAAAAATGATTATGAATGTTTTAATGGTGCACGGCCCCTCTCCACTTCTGTACGTGGTGTGGCCCACAAAAGTCAAAAGTCATGGATTGACTTGATTTTTGGGACCTAGGCCCACGATGGAATGGTTCATCTGACTGATGGGGTAGATGTTCGAAAGGCATCACGGTGGAGCCCACACAGCTCGACCTTATGCGACGGAGCCGTGAGCTCGAGCGCATTGTACCTTTTTTCCTATATATGAGTCATGCTCCCCTGCGCACCTGCGCACGTGCGCACCTTTGCACAAGTGCCATGGGTGTCTAATCTGAACGGTCAATGTGATGCAAAATCCCATTAAACCCCATGTGAAAAATTTTCACCCCGATTTAAAATTCTGGTGAGCCATAGCAAAGAGAAACGCAAATCAAGGGAGAAAACTGTTTTCATTTTTCATGGCCCATCAAAGTTTTAGATCAAAGTAAAAATTGGGCCCAGGTGGTTTCACGAGGTGCTGCTTCACATGAACGGTTCAGATTTTGGATCCACATCACGTATGATGGGTTCTCAAAAAAGTTTGCAGGTGAGCGTTTCAGTGTCTATATATATATATATATATATATATATATATATATATATATATATATATATATATATATATATATATATCCATCACCTGAAACAATCCATTGTGCTTGTTTATATGATATCCAACCTATGAAAGTAAAAAAGACCAAATATCGGCTTTATCGATTACTTTGGTGCTTCCCAAAAAGATTTCAATGGTGTGAGTCCTATCCTACCGTTCCTTGTGGCACGGCCCAATTGAGTTTTGGATGGATCTGAATTTTTTCGTTTACTTCCTAAACATTGTATATTAGATGATGGATAGATTGAATTTCACATATAAATCATGGTGGGCCCATGGAAGTTTAGGTTACCCACACGTTGGGAGGAGAGGGCGCGTCGTTGTAATACGGCACCGCTGAGCGAGGTGTAACTACACTAGGCCTATTGTTTGGGCTAGGTACCTACTAGGGTTACTTTCCTTAACATGGGAGAAAGACCTAACATTCATGAAATCCACATTATGTATCAGATTCACCTCCCTTTTTTGTGCTATAGATCCTAAAAAATTATACCTAAAATCTCTAAATTCACAGGTGTAGTCAAGGTGCATGATTTTTTTTTTGTAGTTCTTTCAACCTAACTGGACAAATCAGTGAATGGATTAGATGGCATATAAACACCATGGTCAGTCCTAGACAACTAATTGTGGTGTTGCTTCCAATTGTTTTCCATGGTGTGGTGTGGCCTACCTAAGCTTTGGATGATCATGATTATTAAGTTCGATTATTAGAACGAGGCGTCATTCTCATGAAAGTTCCACCCACATGGTTTTAAGCCAGTGAAAGTAACCCAATGTTTTTATTAGAGTTTTGTCCAAAAAACCAACATAAACCTAGCATACGAAATGGATTTTCTTAATCTCATCCTCCTTATAAATAGGTCTTATTTCAAAAGGAGAGTTGCAACAAAGAAAACCGCAACCTTACTCTAGGAGTTGATATGTTTGGCTCTCACTTCTCCATTGAGATAGATTTGGAAAAGACTTTCAATCAATATCAACAAAATGACAATATCCCATTGTTTACTAAAGACTTGGATATCTAAATGGAGATCTATATGGCTTAACGAACCTTTAAAAAGATTCAATTTTCAACTATTTTGAAACCTAGCAAAATACTTAGCTTGAATTACCCTAGGGGAGCTTGTAGAAAAACGTGCCTAGCATGGTCTATTTATCTAGCGGGCCTACTTTTGGCCAAAACATAGCTTGTGCCTCAAGCACTAAGCCTAAGAAATTTCGTAGTATGGTGGTTGAATTAGATGGGAAGCTAATTGAGCCATTTTAGATGGCTTAGCTATGGGGAATGTCCTCACATGAAAAAATCATATCACAAGAAGATATCCATGATGAGAAGGAAAGCTATGTGGGTCTCACCACGTTCATGAAAAATATACTCTTGAGCATCAGTTTTGCAAGCTCATTATAGGACGAGAGCCCAAAATGAGGGAGACCCAAATATACTATGATTAGTTATGTTTAACTAGACTTACATCAGACTGTATTTCATTTAAACTAACATACAAACATTTGTAAATTATTGTTTTTAAAGTATGATTAGATAATGAATTTTCCTTTTAATTCAGGGAATCATCAAAGAAGCCCAAGTGGATTCTTTCAATCTTCCCTTCTACACACCTTGTATTCAAGAACTAATGACTCTGATTGAAAGCGAGGGATCGTTCCATCTAGACCGTCATGAAGTTACCGAAATAAATTGGGATCCTAATGACAATGACGATAATGAAGGCTTTGTGTTCGATAAATTCACAAGTGGGAGGAATGCGGCAAAGATCATAAGAGCTGTGGCAGAATCCATGCTCACAAATCACTTTGGAGAGGCAATAATAGAAGATTTGTTTAAGAAGTATGAAGAAAATGTGGCGGAGCACCTGGCCAAGGAGAAGACTAAGTATGTCAATGTTACGGTGTCCATGACTAGGAAATGAATGGAGATGTGCAGGTGATTTATGGTTAAATAATTGAGTGGAGCTTTGTGTATCCCACCCAACTTGTGATAGCTCTATTGTTAAATTCTTAGAGAAAGGTATTAGTTGTTCAATGGCACATTGTATTGCCGGTTTTTTAAGACAATTTTCGTATTGTATATCTGTTGGTGTTGAAATCTGGTCATCCCTACTAGCCCATCGCATACCTGCAAAATCAAATGAGAACGGGGCACCAGCTGTAGCCGGGGACACTTCGATGCCTAAGTGTAGGGTTGAAAAGGGTGTGGTTGGGCTAGGGTAAAATTGAGTGTACATTTTCCTATATGGAGGGTCCTTATTTATAACCCTTAAGGTCACCTATGTGCACGCCAATGAATATGCTAGATAGGTGTGTATCCCAAGGTGATTTTGTTTCCAGATATATTGTGTTTATCTAGGCGTGATTCTCGGCGAAGATCTTGAAAGGTATCATTCCTTTATACGGAGGGTATCTCCCCTCATCTCTTGTTGCAGTGGTCGGTAGTTGAAGTTGAGGTTGATAGCCGAGGTCGACCTCTAAGTTGATGACTAAGGCCAACCTCTAAGTTAATGGTCAAGGTTGATCCCTGAGGTCGGGCCCTTGGTAGAGGTTGGCCCTCGAGGTGGTCTCTCAAGGTTGACATACTGAGCCGTCCCCTAGGTCAAGACTACAAGGTGTCAACCCGGCGGCCGAGGACACCATTCCGGTCACCTCCCATCCAAGCCGCTTGACTTTGATATTTCCATTTTATTCCAGCCATTTCATCAGTCCAGTTTTATCTATAACATTATCTATTGTTGATTTATATTGGATTATCATCTCTAAACCTTGTTTAAGACATTCCGTGTCTCTACAAAAAAAAAAAAAAAACCTTGTTTAAGATATTTCGTGTCTCTACAAAAAGTTTAAGACATTCCGTGTCTCTACAAAAAAAATAACCTTGTTTAAGACATTTCGTGTCTCTACAAAAAAAAAAAAAAAAAACCTTGTTTAAGACATTTTGTGTCTCTAAACCTTGTTTAAGACATTTCGTGTATCTACAAATAAGCTTTCGTGTCTCTACAAAACAAATAACCTTGTTTAAGACATTTCGTGTCTCTACAAAAAAAAAAAACAAAAAAAAAAACAAAAACAAAAACAAAAACAAAAACAAAAAGAAGCTTTTGTGTCTCTACAAATAAGCTATGGTGGAGCGAACATATAGTGGTGAAAGATCACATGTAAATAATTATTCGATATACATAGAATAATATTATATTACAACCATGTATTCTTTTATGGAGGATTCTATGGAAGATAAATGTACGATTAGAGAAGGAAATGGATTGCGCCCTGTCCCTGCCTGGACAGAATCCGTCTTGGCATAGGTTCTGTGGGGCCCATCGTGATGTATGGGTCTTATCCACAGCGTTCATCTATTTTTCTAGATCATTTTAGAATATGAGCCCAAAAATGAGGGAGATACGATGCTCAAGTGGACCACACAATGAGAATTGAACGCCCCCATTACATACTTCTTAGGGGCCAGAGAAGTTTTGGAAGAAGATACTTGTGTTTTCCCTTAATCCAGATCTATGAGACTTATGAACAAGTTCAATGGCTAATAAAAATGTGGTCCACTTGAGAATTGGATTCGTATCATTTTTGAGCTCATACCCTAAGTTGATTGGGAAAATGGATAAATGGTGCAGATAAAAACACATACATCACAGTGGGCCCCACAGAGCCCCTGCCTGGACCGAATTCTGTCTAGGCAGAAGGTAAGAAGCAATCCGCTCCAGTTAGAGAACTCACATTTGAAACAGCCCACAACCTGTGCTAATTGAGCATGTATCCTCTGATCTTACAATCAGGTGGGCCCTACCCGGTTTAACTGTTGCCATTTGTTATTGCATTGAGGTCCACTAGAAGAGTGAGCTGGCCTGATTTCTGGTTAGGGCGTTTACATAGTCGTGATGAAGTATCAAGATTGATGATGAGATCCATTTTCCTATTATCAAAGTGAATTGTTCATTTCTCAGCAATTGATCAGTAGACCTTATCAAAGCAAATCTTGAAGACCACACGATAGTTAACGGTGTCATCTTGTAAAGGACAGTCCAGATTGATGAATCATCCATTTTCCTACAACATTTGGTTGGATGACTGTTATCATCCATTCAAATTATTCGTGAGAAACGCATGCAATCAAAAGTAAGAACCACGTGCTGTATGGTCCAGAATGATGGTTACACTCAGTTTCTTACGATGAATATGATTGTCAATTTTCTTAGGAAATGATTGAATGGTTAGGATCATCTAATCAAACCCATTGTTAAGTAAACAAAAATACCATTTTCAGCCTTTTGGATAGTATCCGTTCTTATCAGTTTTATATCTAAGACGTTGCACATTGGTCAAAACTAATTTCTCATGGGGATGGCCCACCTCAGTAGCTTGCTGGGGCCTCAAGCGTCGCTCGCCCATGTGTTGAACTGCCGCACGGTCCTGGCACACCCCCACTTTGAAGAGAGAGAGAGAGAGAGAGAGAGAGAGAGAGAGAGAGAGAGAGAGTAATGGAGCCTGCCTGTTGACTGGATCTCGAATGTGTGCCCCAAATTGCCTCGTACAATGGGGCCCACCAAATGAGTTGAGTGGATCTCAAACATGTATACCCCAGACTGCCTCATACAATGGGACCCACCAAACGAGTACTGGATCTCAAACATGTGTGCCCCCAATTGGGTGAGCTGATTAGGTGAGACCCCCAAACATGTATACCCCTGACTGTGGAGCCCACTGTGATGTATGTGACTGCATCTACGCTGTCCATCCATATTGAAAGCTCATTTTAGGGCATGATCCAGAAAATGAAGCAGTTCCAAATCGCGGATGGGACCATACTACTGAAAACAGTGGTGATTGACCATTAAAAGTTTCTAGTGGGCCACAAAAGCTTGGGATCATTATGATATTTGTGTGATCTCTTCATCCAGGTGTTTGTGACCTTATCAACAGGTTGGATGGCAAATAAATATTCCGGTGGAATCCATGAAGCTTCTCTGGTGGGGATTCAATCACGACTGTTTCCTGTGGTGTGGTCCACCTAAGATTTGAGTAAGCTTCATTTTTGAGATCATCCCCTAAAATGAGCTTTCAAATGGTTGGACAGTGTGGATTTAAGGTGGCACATGCATCACTATGAGCCCCACAGTCAGGGGAGCCCTACCCACCTGGGTGGATCAGGGGTCCCAGTGGTAATACCCTTTTTAATACAACGACCAAATCAACTCAGGCTCTTTCCGTTTCCTTTCTACCTATTAGAAGAAGCAAACATATTAAAAATAATAGATGAAAATGCCCGTCAAAACCGAATGGCCAAGCTATGGTTGGTAGCTCCTAATCAAGTTTTCGAATGGACGAGTTGAACATGACAGCTGATGAAAACACTAAAAATAGCATTTGCGCAAAATCAAAGGGTGCTTGAGTTGAACATGACAGCTGATGAAAACACTTGAGTCATCACCGCAGGTTATTGATTTGATCTATCCTATGAAATTCATAATCACCAAATGAAGAACAAGATTGCATAGCACGAAATCTGCAAAGGCACGTTCGGGTGGTAGATCCTGCAAGCAATTGAAGGCCCTCAGACAAAAGAACATGAATATTATGCAGCTATGAAGTTTATTCAGATGATCAGCGCAGGTTACCTTGAATTCCTTGTTCTCTTTGTTGACTTGTATGCGAAGACACACTGCATCATTGCACACAAAAGAGAGGTAAATAAGAAAGAAGTAAATGGCTCTCAAATCTAAATCCTAAAATTGAATTACTGACCGTTTGGACACAAGCGGATTATGTGTGTGCAACACACCACCACCCTGTGTTGACATCACCAAGTACTGTAGGCCCCACCATGGTGCATGTGTTATATCCATACTGTCCACCCATTTTGCAAGATCATTTTAGGATATGGGCCCAAAAATGAGGCACATCAAAAGCTTAAGTGGACCACACCACAGAAAGCAGTAGGATCAATGATGCCCACCTTTCTAGGGCCCACCATGATGTTTATTTGCCATCCAACTTGTTCATAAGGTCACAAATACCTGGATAAAGGGAAAACACAAATACCAGCTTGATCCAAAACTTTTGTAGGCCCAAGAAGTTTTCAATGGTAGGCATTCAATCCTCACTGCTTTCTCTAATGTGGTCCCACTTGAGGTTTCGATCTGCCTCATTTTTGGGCCCATGCCCTAAAATGATCTCTCAAAATGGATGGACGGTATGGATAGAAAACATACATCGTGATGGGGTCCACAGAACTTGGTGATGTCAACACACCACCAAGGTCAGTGGTGTGTGGCACACCACGCAGTCCCCTTCCGGTTTGGACACATCTCCTGCAAAAGGATTTTCGGCAGATCCCTTCTTTCTCGGTCGACATTTTCATTTTGAGCTTTTTAGTGTACATTGCAACGAATGGGAACCAAATGGGAGTTTGTGAAAGTGCATCCAAACACACAAGGCGAAATAGAGTTTGGCTCAAAACAGCATTTAGCCATCAAAAGGCCCTTTTGAGGGTGTGTCCAAACATGGCCCTAAGCATATTCATCTTTATCATGGAAAGCATCAAGGGTATTCTTTTCACCTGCAAGCACTGCAGTCCCTATGCAAGAAAGAACTCCTGAGAGAAAAGAGTTGAAAGGGAACGATCCAACTATTGCCATGTACAAGACCTGTTGCCACCAAAAATGAGTACAGAGAGATCATTCCAAAAGAAAATATACATAAAGGTTTATATGAGTTGTGTAAGAAATAGTGAAGCTTGTGAAACCTTTCTATTTTTTTTATTGAATGAAGTGTATTACAGCTAAAGAGATGGATTTTCATTGAATTGTCCTCTAAAAGACATGCTATCACACCATTCCGAACTACAAATGATTGCACATCAGAAATCGTTGTTTACACATTAGTGGGACCCTCAGACAAGGCCAGAGAGAAAAAGACGATGATCCTTGCCATACAATCAATGGCCTTTAAAGCAACAGTACATTAAAAATAGGTTAACACCTAACATAGCATACAGCAAGAAAGGGAACATTCATGGTACATGGGGCCAACAAAATGGACAATTTGATTTCTGTTTGAAACTAATGACTTCTCAAATTGGGCAGTTGCAGGAAGACAATAAACAGTGAGAACTTTACACCTCTACTTCCTCACTGGTCATTGCAGGCCCCAATTATCCTCTTTTCTTTTCTTTTCTTTTTCTTCTTTTTTTGTTTGTTTTGAAGATTGAAGAAATAGAGGCCCTGATATCATCATCATCTGTTTGAATAATAACTGAAAGATTTTAAAGATGGACTTAACGGAGAAGCAAATATGGTGAGAGATGGTAGAATTAGGGGATGGTTTTTCATGAGAGAGAGAGAGATGTGGGTAGTGGGAAGGAGAGACGTGCAAGTGGGTAATACACGTCATGAGAAAAAAAAAATGGGCAATAGAAGAAAAGATTGCTTTCAACACATGCAACACTGGAGCACTGTAGTGCCTAGTGTGGCGTGCATGTGACATCTACAAAGGAAATATCACCTGAACCACCTAATGTTCACCTTAGATGACAAAAAAGCATCTTGATGCAATGCTCATGCAAGCAGCAACACAGGAAAATTCTACAGTAACAACTGAAACCTCTATATTCAAATGCTTTGGCACACTTGAGTTTTGGAGTGAGGTCCTAACTTGAAGTTTCGTAACTGATGGACGGAGTGGATCTCACACAAACATCACAGTAGGCCCACAGAGCACAGTTACTGCATGCTCTTTTTATTCTACATCCAAATAGCAGATGTTTTAGAGGATGTCCTTTAAAAACTCTAAAAACGAACAACTCTTAGGGCCTATTCGGGTTCGTTGAAATATAAATTGAGGAAACATTGATTCCATTTTTTGGTAAATTCTTAAAAATTGAGGGTTAAGGGGAGGAAACAACCTCGTGCAACCGTCCATCTTCAAGCACCCAACATGCATCACCAACCTCGTGCAACCGTCTATCTTAAGGTGCCAACATGTGGCACATGCCAACATGCACTTTTCTCTGTGTGCCATGTAAGCCAGGCCAACCACCTTAGGCCTAATATATGCCATAATGTAAAATCATCTGTCTCTCTCTCACACATAGAGGGCTGGACTACTTTTGCCCATCACAGGCCCAGGCCTATGCTGAACAATGCAGGCCAAGCTTGGACACAGCTTGGCTCGACCCTAATCCGGCCCATTGACACCCTTAGCAACATCTACCGCTCTCATCTTCACACACCCTACATGTTCCACATGGCCGCCGTCCATCTTTAAGTACTTCACCTGCACGACATGTGCCAGTGAGTGACATTTGCAACATGTGCTACCAACCACCTTCACATGCCCCACATGTGTAAACATCCATTCAAGTGCCACACATGTGCCAACGTGCCACATCTGCCACAATCCATCTTTAAGCACCATACACATGCCAATGTACCACATACAACATGTAAAACTACCCATCGCCAAGTGTGCCAACATGCTACACACCCCAATGAGCCACATGTGCCACCCGCATCTTCAAGCAGCCTGATGTGCAAATGTACCACGTGCTATTGTGTTGTGGCACATCCATCTTCAAGCACTCCACATGTCTTGCATGTGTCAACATGCTACATGCGCGACATGTGCCACCATTCATCTTCAAGCATCTAACACATGCCAATGTCCCCCATGTGCCAATGTTTCATGTGTGACAATATGACACATTTGCTACACTCCATCTTCAGTGCACATGCGTCACCTAGCATCTTCAACTAAAACTTTCATGAAAAACTCTTTTCTTTATTTCCAAACAATAGATTTGGAAATAAAGACAATTTTTTCAAGAAAATCTTTGTTGAAAACAATCAAGGGAATGGCTTTTCATTTCTCATTGTCTTCTGGAAATGGCACTTCTTGAAAAATGATATTTTCCTCAAATATTTTTCCATGAATTCAAATGGGACCTTAAGAAAAAAGAAAAACGAAAGATTTACTCTGGAGTGCTTCAGTGAGGTAAGTTCTTTTCCAATTAAAAAAAAAAAAGAAAGAATCACGTGGGGATTACATGGGATTTGTGTAACCCTAGACAAGTCCAATGAAAAAGCATCATATACACCTGTCAGATGCGGGGCTGAAATGAAAAGGGTAGAGGCATCATTTCACCTTGTGGAATCTCCAAAGTTATTGTGGGCACCACATCTAACAATTGCAAATGGAGCTTTTACATTGGACCATGTCAAGGGGTTACAAGGGACTCCTGTAACCCACACTTATAAGAAATTTGCACCCAAAAGTAAAAGGCCAGAAGCTAATGGCCAATAGGAGAAAGAAACAGCTGAATGACACTCATATTTTCCTTTTTTTATGGATAATAAATCTCTTTGAAACTACATCACCAGGATATATAATTATTGAACAATATATAATAGGCAAGAAATGAAGAATACAAATACGGGATGATGAGAGATCATCCAAGCCAAGGGGTGAAGACCCCACCCGTCATTTCCAACATAAATCAGCAAAAGCAAGATTCCACAGATTGCCAGATCCTTCATTCCTTCGATCAATTTCTCTCAGTAAACAGGAAAACAAAACATTTAACCTTGAGGCGGATCCCTGATCTCATCACAAAGACAGGTCTCCAAGGCTTAAGAAGTTCCCTTATAATCCAATCATGAAGGCACATGTGGCACCTCATGCCTAAATGGGGCTCAACCAATTTTTAAAACTCAAAAACTTGACTTCACTCAAAAGGTTTGTCGAGTAGAATTAAGCACCAAGACGCAATAATATATTTTATTTAAAATATATAAATATCATAGAATCACTAGGTCTGTCAAGTCGAGTTTCATCATTTTTTTTCCTACCCTAAGCACTTCCGTGCCCACCTCAAACACATCCCCTATAGCAGCTGGACCTAAAAGAAAATTTAAGAGAAATGGCTTCAACGAAAAAGGGCTCCCTAAACCCTACGACCCAGAACTGCAGGAGAAGTGATAGCCAAAGACAAGATTTCAACCCCTTTCTGAAGTGGCATACCTCTCCCACCTACTCTTGAAGACAAGCGATAGAGGAATACAGTACTCCCGATGAAAAGGTCCACTTCCACCACTCCTTTGAATTCTTTATAAACAATTGTCAATCAAACTAACAAAATACTTTTAACATTGTGAAACAAACTTGTCGATAGAGACAGTTATCTTTTGAAACATCCAAAGACTCCTTTCGTACAAATTCCCATAAATTAGCAAAAGGACCATAAGTCCATAATTGAGGGTTGCCTCAAAGCATCGTCATCATGATCTGAGCCCCATCCTAAGCCTGATCCCAACTAATTGGTGTTGCTTACACAAATCCCATTCCACATTCCACTCTATCAAGGACCATATCTACAGTTAGGTCATCAAATCTTTTCCTCCCGCATCCACCACCCACATCCTTTTGGGCCTTCCTTTTGCCCTTTTCATTATAGCCTTCATAACTCCACTCCTAACCAGAACATCAATGCATATGACTTCAAATTCAAAACTTTCTCCACCAAGCTAAAAATATTACAAGTGGTCATCCACAAACTAGAGAAGGGAAATGGACAAACCAAGGAAGACGGGTTTCCCTCTAAGAAGATAGAATTAGATCCACACCTTCAGCGTGAAGGAACACCTTGCTAAGCCCTTCAACAATATAGTGAATAGGAATGGATACAAAGCATCACCCTATCAAGCTAAGACCTCTCAAGTTACAGAAGAAGCAAAGGGACCAGTTTAGAAAAAAGCATACAATCAATATGCATCTTGGGCATATCTTCCTCTTTTGTCTTTAAAGCCCATGCACTGGAGCATGTAATCGATGAAATAACATTCAATATGATCTAACAATTTTTCCATATCTAACTTGTATAAGATCCCTAATAATGAAGATCTCTTTCTAGAAGAGGGCCCAATTCTTTTACTTAATTCTTCCCACTCCAATACCCCCTTCTCTCACCAGTTTCTTCCAGTTCATGGGATTTATTCTTGGAGTCCTTCCCTTCTCAAAAGACATTCTTTGAAGCCTCATCTTAATCTTTAAGACAATAACTGCCGGACTCCCGAAGTGAGACATAATTTAAACCAGAAGATTAGAAAGCAGACTTTAATGAGGGATGATTCTGCCCCCAAAAGATAATATGACCCTATTCTCGCTCAAAAGGAATAAGGAGGTGCTGATCATGATGATACGGCCCTTTACACCTCATCGGCTTCTTCTCAATTCAACGAAGATGAGATACCAA
This sequence comes from Magnolia kwangsiensis, assembly GCA_037074715.1. Taxonomy (NCBI): domain Eukaryota; kingdom Viridiplantae; phylum Streptophyta; class Magnoliopsida; order Magnoliales; family Magnoliaceae; genus Magnolia; species Magnolia kwangsiensis. The sequence goes on along the minus strand of CM073571.1, from coordinate 187,836,498 downwards.
AAGTGAGTCATAGTGGGTTTGTCCCCAAGAGGGAGACCAAGATAGGTAAAAGGAAGATAAACCTTTTTTACGTCCCAATAGGCCTGCCAACTCCTAAATTATCTCCTCATTAACTGCTACCCTGCCATAGCTCTCTTGGTTACCCAAGTTCAAATGAAGGCCAGACACAGCTTCACAGCAATGTGAGATGCCTTTATGTTATTAATTTGCTTCAAGGTCACCCCACAATAGAATGGTATCATCTGCAATAGGAAATAAGACCTAGGGTTGTCAATAGGTTAGGTCCCATGGTACCCATACTCGGACTAACCAGGTTTAGGTCCCATGGTACCCATACTCAGGCTAACCAGGTTAGGTCCCATAGTACCCATACTCAGGCTAACCAGGTTTAGGTCCCGTGGTACCCATACTCGGGCTAACCAGGTTTAGGTCCCATGGTACCCATACTTGGGCTAACCAGGTTAGGTCCCATGGTACCCATACTCGGGTCATCAGGCTTTTGGATCCTAGGTTTTAAGTTGGTTTGGGAAAAATAAGAGCATTTACATAGTTAGGCCCACCTGACGGATGGACTAGACCACACAAACATGTGCCACTTTGACACATGCTTGGTGTATAAACAGGCTCTCTTACATTTGTATGGCTGATAAAACCTCATTCTTCTGTTAGAATGATCAATATATACAATAGTGCTACTAAGATTAACTGGACCCAACACAAAACCTACCCGATTCTAATCAAGTCCAAGTTACTGGACCTGACCCAAACCCGATTCGATCCAATTAGAAAGACCCAGACCTGACCTGATTTCTTAGGTCTAAAAGAAGTGACCGGGACCATTAAAATCAGGTCAGGTCCATCAGGTGCCCATCAAAAGCCCCAACATACCACCATTTTTGGATTACAAATCTCAAAGCTTTTCAGTAGCCAATGCCAGAGGCACTATCCAAAAGCAAGCTCAAACCACTAACAAGTAGAGGAAAGGAGACAATGGATCCACTTAACAAAGACCTTTGGAACTACAAACACAAACAAGGGACTTTCTATATTATTTAGCATATTCAGCTACATATGATGGAAATATCACAAGTACTGATTGATGCCTAATCACTCTCCTGTGTTCCTGAAGGATGGACTACAGTGGCGATGAAGATCCAGGAGGATGAACTACAGTGCAGGATCATAAGAAGTGGCTTTTAAGCATATTTGTCGCTAATATCCCATTCAATTTTCTGGTGGCTGATTTGAAGGTATTCGATTTTGGGACATTGCAGAAATTTTCATCACCAGGAATCACTCTACTGGTAAAAGACATGGTTTTGCGTTCATGCAATTCTGGTATTTGATTATGCGAGAACAGGCATTGAAGTTATGAATGGAAGAAAGCTAGGATGTGGGGTTATAACAGTAGCAGAGGGAAGAGAGTACTACAGATGAACAAAAGAAATCGAATGTTGCATCTTAGTAAGTTACCATCAGCTCAGATATTCACATTGTGGGGAGAAATTTTTAAACTAATACAGGAGTGATAGATCTTTCAAAGAAGCTTTAAATTGCACTGTCAGTACACATGTCAGAGTGGGAGAGGTGGTTCAAGTGAATAAGGCTATGGTTGATAAAGAAGCAGCAGACCCAGAGGACATTGCATGGCGGTGTTTCTACAGTGGCTGTTTCCAACGGTCTTAGACTCTCTCCTTATGGGGCTTCAAAAATGTTTGATTGCTAGGTGACTTCTGTGTTTCTTGCTCTCGTTTGGGTCCAGAAAGGAGATGTTTGATTCTACTCTGGATGCATAGTTGCAGCCAACTGTGTCCTCGGCAAAGATTGATAGATGGCCTCTGTCAGCGGTGGCATACTGGCATCTAATGGGGTTTATGGATTCAGTTGTTCAGGATTCCCCTACATGCTTCGACCAATGCAATGCAGGTTGAATTGGGCTCTTTTGCTGACTGATCAGATGACAGCAAAGAAGCATTTTTTTATATGTTCTCCTGGGGAAAAATTCTGCTCTGTCATGAGGCAATTGTCAGACATGTTAGAGATTTGGTAGTGGGTAGTCTTTCATTTCCCTTTTTTCAGTTCTGGAACCGGTGACGGTGATCTCGTTCCTCCTTTTTCGAACTTCAGAAGGCAGTGACTAAAGATCCATCGTCTTCTCAAGTCATGCTGTGCAAAGTTCTTTCAATGGATGGTGGTGGAAGTAACTCACCAATGGTGGTTCTGGCAGTCCATGGAATCAAGAGGCAACTTGGGTGATACTTATGTGGCAATATGCTTCCCAGCGCCTATCCAGATTCAAGAGTACACATAGAGAAAACACAGTATTATGAGAATCAGCCGATACGGCCGATACGTAACGGAAACGGTGGTGACCGTTACACGTTTCAGGGCCGTATCAGCCAATACGTTTTTTTGTACGATACGGGGCGTATCGGCCGTTACGAGCCGTAACAGGCCCGTATCGACCTTTTTCCATTTTAAGCTTTGTTTTTGCTGTTTTTTTGAAACATCTTGCTTCTAAATTGTTTCTCACTCCTTCTACTACTAATTTCGACCAACCTTGGCTGAGTATTTGAGATAAAAACACATTATATTATGAATTTTCTTGAATCAAAGCTCGGTGGGCCATTTTTTATAAATTCGTCAAAAATAGGTATTTATACTTTTTTTAATATGTTTTGTTGTTTTAATCATACCATATGATGTGTTAATCATAATAAAACATGTTAATGTGCATTTTACAGATTTAGGGTACCATTTAATATTTTTTTAATATTTTTTTCTATTTACGCATGAATTTTGGCCCCTTTTTTTAAAATTCGAAAAATCAATTTTTAATGGTTGTATTGCTGTTTTAATCAAGCCATTTGATGTGTTAATCATAGTAGAACATGTTAATGTGCATTTTACAGATTTTGGGTGCCATTTTATATTTTTTTCTATTTACGCATTTATTTTGGCCCTTTTTTGAAAATTCGAAAAATCATTTTTTAATGATTCTTTTGTTGTTTTAATGATGTCATATGATGTGTTAATCATAGTAGAACATGTTAATGTGCATTTTACAGATTTGGGGTGTCATTTTATATTTTTTTTATATTTTTTTCTATTTACGCATGAATTTTGGCCCTTTTTTTTAAAATTCGAAAAATCAATTTTTAATAGTTGTTTTGTTGTTTTAATCATGTCATATGATGTGTTAATCATAGTAGAACATGTTAATGAGCATTTTATAGATTTGGGGTGCCATTTTATATTTTTTTCTATTTACGCATTTATTTTGGCCCTTTTTTTGAAAATTCGAAAAATCATTTTTTAATGATTCTATTGTTGGTTTAATGATGTCATATGATGTGTTAATCATAGTAGAACATGTTAATGTGCATTTTACAGATTTGGGATGCCATTTTATATTTTATTTTTTATTTTCTATTTACGCATTTAATTTGGACCTTTTTTTGAAAATTCGAAAAATCATTTTTTAATGATTCTTTTGCTGTTTTAATGATGCCATGTGATGTGTTAAACATAATAGAACATGTTAATGTGCATTTTACATATTTGGGGTGCCATTTTATTTTTTTTTTATTTTTTTTTTCTATTTACGCATGAATTTTGGCCCTCAAAAATAATTGCAAACACCTAAATGTAAGATATTTTCATATTACATTCATTCTAATATATCTATCATTGATAGTAGATAGTTAGAAAATTAAATATATGAATTTTGTAATCAAATTCAAGTTATCTGGTTCATAAATTCATCAGACAGTCCGATACAACTTCTGACCAAAGAGTGGACCGTTACACCACCATAAACATGTTCCAATTTATAAATGAATGCATATTTGGAATGCTTAGAATATTCCGGATTTAATCCATATTTTTTTGGCAAAAAAAAAATTTTGCGCCGTTATGGGCCGTTACACCCCCGTATCGCCGTTACGCCCCCGTATCCGTATCGGTTTCGGAGGGCACCGTTACATCAACCGATACCGATACGGGACACCTCGCGTGAGATGGCACACATCGATAGTCACATTTAGCTAGGATGGATGTGGAAGATGGATTTCGAGTATCTTCAAATCTATGCCTAACGAGAAGCTGCCTCAAGCAGCACACAGCATCTTCTAGGATTTGTTTTAGACAGGTGTCTAATTCTGACTCAATGCATCTCTTGAAGATGTGGTGGGCCAAAATGAGGACATGTGCAGCATGGTGTCCCCTCAGCCAGGAGAGTCTCTATTCGCAGCAGATGCTTGCACACAGTTTGTCTGAGAGGAGCTTGGGCCCATCTGCTCCACTGCCAGGAAAGAGGAGCAAGGGGCACATGTTCGAACAAAGATAGACCGGTGAAGCAGGAAGAGTTATCCTCACAGTTCGATGCTTCTTGTACTTGAAAGGCAAAACACCCATTACAAGCTTCCAAAAAAAAACATTACTGCACATCCTGAATTTCCTCCCTTTACAAGTCCTTCCTATTTCAAGCCCTTTCCTAGTGCAATGTTTCTCTCAACTTCCTATTGATGAGGACGAGATGCGGAATTCCTATGATGATAATCAAAGTAAGCCAGAGACTCTACAGTGCTAGATTCCTCAATGCTATGGGGGGACGACAAATCAATATTGGAAATGGATACTTTAATGGTTCTAACTCCAGCAGAAGGGGAAGATGGAGCCAACGCCACAATTCTTGGTGAAGATTATCCTTCTTGCTTGATATAAGGATGTCAAATCTTTGCTTCCAGTTCAGTATAATGGTGCTCGTCAGATTCCAAGCAGGAGGGTCTGATGCAGGTGGACGACAGAAGCGGAGGCAGCTCTGTTTTGGTTGTGGGTGTGAACTCAATGTTGATCATATTCATAGGCTAAGAAAAAACTTAAGAAGATAGCTAAACAATCTGGGGTTGGGGTAGAAGGAGAAGAAAGACACTTTTAGAATGACTTTGTTTGGATTGATGAGGAGAGAGAGATGACACACTCTGTATCTCCAAGGTCGACAGCTTGAAAGACAGAGGTTAAAGGAGTTTCATCATCTTAAATCATCTATCAATTATGACAATGGGCAAAACAAAGCTGAGGTCGTTGCAGCACGGAAGGACAAATGCTTGTTGTTTAGTGATAATCCTATCATGGAACATTTAGAACGAGATCTATTGTTAAAAAGAATGCGGTTAGATAGTCCGTTAGAGCAAATAGGATGGATTTTTTTATTTTATTTTTTGGAGAGGTATCAACAATTTTATTAGAAGCTCGCAATGCGAGAAAAGAATACAAGCCCAAACAGGCGAAAAACCATCAAAGATAGCTGAATAGGCTTTAACAAACACAAACCAACCCTTTACAAGGCCACCAACTTGGCCAATAACCTCATTAACTCCCTCAACAACATTCCTGAAACATCTCCCATTTCTAGCCCCCCCAAATAAACCGAAGCACCACCATAAGACTTAAATCTCCAAGACATTTTCCCAGATTTATACATATTCCCGCCATGCCAAGCCTAAAGCAATTTTATTAGAAGCTCGCAATGCAAGAAAAGAATACAAGCCTAAACAGACAAAAAACCATCAAAGAAAGCCGAGTCAGCTTTAACAAACACAAACCAACCCTTCACAAGGCCACCAGCTTTGCTAATAACCCCATTAACTCCTTCAGCAACATTCTTGAAACATCTCCCATTTCTAGCCCCCCAACTAGACCAAAGCACCGCCACCATAAGAGTCAAAATCCAAGAGATATTCCCAGATTTATCCATATTCCCACCATGCCAAGCCCAAAGCAACTCCTTGACCGATCCAAGCATCACCCAATTAGTATGAAGCAAAGAAAAAAAGTGATTCCAGTCCAGACTCTCCGCAGAAACAAACAATGGATGAAAAGATGGTGTATAGATTCCTCATACACATCAGGCATATATTGGGAAGAACCAAGGCTCTTCTCTAGAGGTTATCTACAGTGAGGATTCTTTTTCGGCCCACTAACCACACGAAGATTGCTACGCAAGGAAGAACACCATAAAACCAAAAATGGAACAGGTGGGAGGGACCCAAGTGGCGAATCGGATATGAGATCAAGTGAAAGAGCAATCTAACCAAGAATTTTCCAAAGCGGTTCCTGGGCCAAATCATCGAACCTTCTGGGGAGGTATTAGGAGTAACTTCCCAAATGACCTTCAACATCTCTTCACGAACCAATCGCCCGCCTGAGTACCATACTTAAAAGTAATATGCTCCCTCCAAAAGACGCCTTCCTTGGTCCCGAATCTCCATATCCATTTGTCGAGCAAAGCCAGATTCATATCACCTAGTAGTCCAAGGCCAGCCCCGCAAACCTTGATCGGCTTGCACACCTCATCCCACTTAAGCAAATGAAATTTCCTCCCTTCGTTAGCTCCTTTCTAAAGAAAATCCCTCCTCAGCTTCTCGAGTCTGTCCAGCACAGATTTAGGACATTTAAAGAGAGACAAAAAGTACACTGGAATATTGGAAAAAACTATCTTAATAAGGGTTAAGTGCCTTCCCAAGGAACAATAACGGCATTTTCAAGTAGCTTCCTCTCGATCAAGGAATGCCAAATCGGTTACGTATCGGCCGTATCGGCCGATACGTAACGGTAACGGTGGCAACCGTTACGCGATTCAGACCTGTATCGGCCGTTTCGATTTTTTGCAGCCGTATCGGCCGATACGGGGCCGATACGAGTCATAACGGCCATTACAGGGCCGTAACGGCCCGCCCGTAACGGTCAAAAAACGGTCTTTTTTTTTTTTGCTTTTTAAGCACCGGTTTTGATGTTTTTTCCATACTTCTTGCTTCCAAACTGTTTTTCACTCCTTCTAATAGTAATTTCAACCAACCTTGGCTAGGTATTTGGGACAAAAACACATTATATTACGGATTTGGTTGAATCAAAGCTCAGTGGGCTATTTTTCAAAAATTCTTCAAAAATAGGTATTTACTTTTTTTAATATGTTTTGTTGTTTTAATCATGTCATATGATGTGTTAATCATAGTAGAACATGATAATGTACATTTTACAGATTTGGGGTGCCATTTAAATTTATTTTTTTTTTACGCATGAATTTTGGCCCCTTTTTTTAAAATTCAAAAAATCAATTTTTAATGGTTGTTTTGCTGTTTTAATCATGTCATATGATGTGTTAATCATAGTAGAACATGTTAATGTGCATTTTACAGATTTGGGGTGCCATTTTATTTTTATTTTTATTTACGCATTTATTTTGGCCTTTTTTTTTTAAATTCGAAAAATCAATTTTTAATGGTTGTTTTGCTGTTTTAATGATGTCATATGATGTGTTAATCATAGTAGAACATGTTAATGTGCATTTTACAGATTTTGGGTGCCATTTTATTTTTATTTTTATTTTTTATTTACGCATTTATTTTGGCCTTTTTTTTGAAAATTCAAAAAATCAATTTTTAATGGTTGTTTTGTTGTTTTAATGATGTCATATGATGTGTTAATCATAGTAAAACATGTTAATGTGCATTTTACATATTTGGGGTGCCATTTTATATTTTTTTCTATTTACGCAAGAATTTTGGCCCCTTTTTTTAAAATTCAAAAAATCAATTTTTAATGGTTGTTTTGCTGTTTTAATAATGTCATATGATGTGTTAATCATAGTATAACATGTTACTGTGCATTTTACATATTTGGGGTGCCATTTTTTATTTTTTTCTATTTACGCATGAATTTTGGCCCCTTTTTTTAAAATTCAAAAAATCAATTTTTAATGGTTGTTTTGATGTTTTAATGATGTCATATGATGTGTTAATCATAGTAGAACATGTTAATGTGCATTTTACATATTTGGGGTGCCATTTTATTTTTTTATTTTTATTTTTTCTATTTACGCATGAATTTTGGCCCCTTTTTTTAAAATTCGAAAAATTAATTTTTAATGGTTGTTTTATTGTTTTAATGATGCCATATGATGTGTTAATCATAGTAGAACATGTTAATATGCATTTTACATATTTGTGGTACCATTTAATATTTTTTATATATTTTTTTCCATTTACGCATGAATTTTGGCCCCTTTTTTTAAAATTCAAAAAATCAATTTTTAATGGTTGTTTTGTTGTTTTAATGATGTCATATGATGTGTTAATCATAGTAGAACATGTTAATGTGCATTTTACATACTTGGGGTGCCTTTTTTTTTATTTTTTTTTTCTATTTACGCATGAAATTTGGCCCCTTTTTTTAAAATTCGAAAAATCAATTTTTAATAGTTGTTTTGTTGTTTTAATGATGTCATATGATGTGTTAATCATAGTAGAACATGTTAATGTGCATTTTACATACTTGGGGTGCCTTTTTTTTTTTTTTTCTATTTACGCATGAATTTTGGCCCCTTTTTTTAAAATTCGAAAAATCAATTTTTAATAGTTGTTTTGTTGTTTTAATGATGTCATATGATGTGTTAATCATAGTAGAACATGTTAATGTGCATTTTACATACTTGGGGTGCCTTCTTTTTTTTTTTTTTTCTATTTACGCATGAATTTTGGCCCCTTTTTTTAAAATTCAAAAAATCAATTTTTAATGGTTGTTTTGTTGTTTTAATGATGTCATATGATGTGTTAATCATAGTAGAACATGTTAATGTGCATTTTACAGATTTGTGGTGTCATTTTATAAATTTTTTTTTGTATTTTCGAATTCGTGACTTTATATTTTTATTTGCTTATATTGGACAGGTTTTGAAGCTTCTTAGGGTTTAGTTAGAACATAAAATTATCTTTATTAACATAGGTCATACACTCATACTCATATCCTAAACCTAAAGAAATGTCTAGGTCTGGCCAACAACAAGTGAGGATATTGAATGGCGACATTGTGAGAGGGTTGGTGGTACTAGGCACCAAATGAAGTGCAAGTATTGTGATAGACTAGTGTCTGGTGGAATTACCCGTCTCAAACAACATTTAGCACATCGAAAGGGTCAAGTTGCGTCATGTGTCAGAGTACCGAAAGAGATGATGCTTTTAATGCAGGCTAGTCTGGATGAGTCGAAGGGTAAACGTGCTACTGTACAAAAGAAGAAAGATGATATTTTAGAAGCAGCTCGACGAGAGGTGTTTGGTCCTGAATATATGGGCGTTCGTAATGAAGATATTATTGATTCTGACGTAGATTCAGATCGGGAATTAACTATAGCTAGGAGAGAGAGCGTGCGTCTAGCTCGTGAAGAAAAAGAACGCCGCCGCATGTTTGGCACGCATGGGTCAGTGCGTGATACAGGGGGGGCAGTGGGAGTGGGAGTGGGTGTGGGACGGAGTGCAACTGGAAGTGCAACTGCTTCTGCAGGTGGGACTGAGGGTGGGGGGGTAGGTTTGGTGGGTTACGACGTGTATTTGAGAGCCGACGACAGACATCTTCACGCAATGCCCCTATACATTTGGATGAATAAGTAAATGAGCCTAGGAGACCCTCTATTGATCCAATCCTGTTTAGGAAAGAATCAACTAAACCAAAGAAGATAAAACAAATGTAGAGTAGAACTTCCGTTGAGAAATTAGGTAGAGCAGCAGCAAAGTTATTTATACATGCCAACATACCTCCTAACACGGCCAATTCTCCATATTGGCATGTGGTAATTGATGCAGCAGCAGAAGCAGGTGAAGGAATAAAAGCTCCCACGGCTAAGGAGATTAGGGGGAATTGGATAGATGCAGAGTATGCTGATGTGAAAGCATACATGGTTACCTTTAAACCTGTATGGCAAGCCAAAGGATGCACGATCATGTGTGATGGTCGGACTGGCCCAACCAGACGTAGCATGATTAACTTCATGGTGTACTGTCACTTAGGAACTATATACCACAAGTCAATTGATGCCTCAGAAATAACAAAAGATTCTTTTTATATTATGGGCCTAATGGATAAAGTTGTGGATGAGATTGGAGAGGAGAATGTAGTGCAGATTATGACAGATAATGAAGCATCATATAAGCTTGCAGGACATGTTGATGGATAAGAGAAAACATCTTTTTTGGTCACCATGTGCTGCCCATTATATTGGAGGATATTGGGAAGAAGAATGTTAAGAAAATGGTCGAAAGGACAAAGGAAGTGACGACGTTTATTTACAACCATAATCAAGTAGTCGCAATAATGAGAACACGAAAGGACGATAGTTGTTGAGGCCTGCGGCGACTAGATTCGCAACAAACTTTATAGCATTAGAGAGTTTATTCTAGCATAGGGGAGAATTGAGTGAGATGTTCGCTTCCCGACAATGGCTCAACACAACATGGGAAGAAGACTTCAGGGACACCAGTCGACGTTGCGAACACCATACGGGACAACAAATATTAGAAGAAGGTCAAGGCGATCCTAAAGGTGATGGAGCCACTAATGAGGATACTCCGTCTTATTGAAACCGATGAAGCACCTACCATGGGCTTCCTATATGATGTCATGGATACGGCAAAGCTTGCAATTCAACGTGATTGTAGAAGCTGAGAGACTTATTGGAAGATGATCGACAATAGATGGACAAAACAACTCCATCATGATCTTCATGCAGCAGGTTATTACTTAAATCCTAGGTATAGATATGTCCAATCATTTGTTGCGGATGATGAAGTTCGCGTCGGGCTAAAAAATGTGATAAAGAGATTAGAACCTGACTTAGATCTGCAAATAAAGGCGTTGAATGAATTAGATACATTTGAAAATCGCCTTGATAGTTTTGGAGATACTCTTGCACATCATGCAGTATCTAGGTTACAACCAGCCGAATGGTGGATTAATTTCGGAGAGAGTACAAAGGCTCCCCAAAAAATTGCAGTAAAAGTTTTGAGCCAGACAACATCTTTCTCTAGCTGTGAAAGGAATTGGAGTTGTTTTGTGCTCATTCATTCAAAGAATAGGAATAGATTGCAGACTAGAACATTAGATAGACTTGTCTTCAAGCACTACAATATAAAACTAAGAATTCGACAACATCATATGAGCATTACAGCTGCCGATGACGGAGACTACTGTCCAATAAACTTGGACAATATTTATGATGAGGATGACCCACTTCTACCTTGGTTGGAAACAAGGGAAAAGAAAATTGAAGAGGATAGTGAAGAATTGAAAATTGATGACCCAGAAATATGCAGAGCACAACAAGAGAGTCGTGCAGATGTGTTGGACCTAGTAAGAGGGGCAGCGTTTATGCCACGTACGGAAACGGCTCAAGATCAACAAAAGAGTACGAGCAGTGGTAGCATGTCCGTGTCGGATGATGGTGACGATGACCCCCCTGCCTCTGGTGCTGGCACTTCTAGTGTTGCTCAACGCCTTATTCATCCATCTACAGATCGCGATACCGATGAACATCTACAAGGTGGTACACGAGGTCGGACCTACGAGTGTACCGAGTCACGATACAGCCAGCAGGAGGGTACATCTAGTGGTGCACCGCGTTCGAGAGGTCCAGAACATCAGCAGGCTCATGGTCTTGGTTATTATGATGGATATTCTTATGGTCAATTGGATTATAATCATGATGGTTATACTGAGCCTGTTCCATCACATTCATGTTGGAGTAGCCCTCCCGATCAATATCCATATGATTATAGATATCCAGATCCAAATCCAAGTTACTCATCACAGCAGACGCACTCTCAATCTCAAGATTTCAACAGCCTGAGTATGGGCACCAGTATGGCTATTCGACGGAACTGGTGGATATCCTTACTCAGGGTCAGAGTCGTTACCTAGTCAGGATCAGTCATCCTCTGGTTTCGTTGATCTAGTATTTCCTTCTAGCACTGGATATTATGGATATGCAGCACCTACACCTATTGGACAACCTCGGCCTGATGGTGACGATGACGATGATGTAGAGGTCGAGCAACCACAAAAAAGCAGATTTTCATTTTGGTGCTGACTTGTGATTGTGAGTATATATTTGTATTAAGGTAAGTATTTACATTTTGCAGCAGACAGCTCACAACAGTATTATTGCAAGAAGTCATGCAATCATGCACACACTTGACACTGCCGAACTTGTATTTAAAATAGCTCCCCTAACAACCAATCAAGTAATCCTTAATCAAATTGCAGGGGAGTACATCAGACATTACTAATTTTTTAAAAAAATATTCTTCACTTGAGGATGACAGGTCATAGACATGAATCACAGTCACATGCACAGGTATGTTCAAGAAATTCCTCAAAAATAATTGTAAACACCCAATGTAAGATATTTTCATATTACATTCATTCTAATATATCTATCATTGATAGTAGATAGTTAGAAAATTAAATACATGAATTTTGTAGTCAAATTCAGGTTATCTGGTTCATAAATTCATCAGACGGTCCGATACAACTTCTCACCAAAGAGTGGACTGTTACACCACCATAAACATGTTCCAATTTATAAATAAATGCATATTTGGAATGCTTAGAATATTTCGGATTTAATCCATATTTTTTTGGCAAAAAAAAAAAATTTGCGCCGTTACACCCCCATATCCGTATCGGTTTTGGAGGTCACCATTACGCCAATCGATACCAATACGAGACACCTTGCTCTCGATTCTCTCGATAACGTTGTCCCATAAATGCTTAGGAGGCTTCCCAATATAGGATAAACACCAAGAAGGGAAAGTCCCAACTTTGCATCCAAAGATGCTCATTAATCAGATGAGATCATCTCTTTCTACATGAATCCTTGACATTTTTTTTATTTTGCCTCGTTAACCTTCACATCAGATATTGCTTCAAAGCAAACAGTTAATTTGGGAAGATTATCGACTACCTCCTCTTTCGCCTCACAAAAGAGTAATGTGTTGTCTGCATACTAAATGTGGGAAATTGATCAGCATGGGCTGCAACCTGGAAACCATTGAAGAGGCCATTTTCCACTCCTTTTTGAAGCATCATGCTGCGAGCTTCTTTTTTTTTTAAAGCGGCAACAAAGGAAAATATATTAAGAGAAGAGAGAGAGAGAGAGAGAGAGAGAGAGAGAGAGAGAGAGATACAAGCTAAAGGAGGATAGAAACTAACTGCTGAGATAGCAGAAAGACGCTAGCCTCCTAAAAACAAAGATCGACGCCTTTCAGGCCCTTTACATTAGCTGCCCATTCCACTATAAGCCTTTTGGCCCTACCCCCAACAACAAAACCCGAGGAAGAAACATTGTTAAAGCACCTGTCATTCCTTTCTAATCATGTTGCGAGCTTTCCCTACCACTACAAACAAGTAGGGGGGCAAAGGATCACTCTGCCTAAGCCCTCTAGAGGCTTTAAAGAAGCCTTGGGGATTCACCAGAATAGAAAAAGAAGCAGAGTGAATACAAGCTTTTATCCACTTCCTCCACCTTTGACCACATCCTAGCCTATCTAGCATATAATCTAGAAACTCTCAATCTACATGATCGTAGTCCTCAATATCTAGCTGGCACACAAGCTTGCTTTTCTTCTCCTTGTGTCTTGAATCATTGCATTCATGAGCTATTAAAGCAGCAGCCAGAATCTGTCTCCCCTCCACAAATGCCCCTTGGTACTCAGAGATAACCTTAGAGAGGACTTTCGTGAACCTGAATGTGAGAATTTTAGCAAGGATCTTGTAAGGACCACCAATAAGACTAATCGGCCTATAATCGTTCAACTACTCCGCCCATTCCAATTTCAAAATGAGGGCTAAAAATGTAGCCCCAAGATCACAAGAAAGACATCCTCGTTCCAAACACTCAACAAGGATGTCCAAAACATCCCTTTTAACAATTTTCCAAAATTTCTTATAGAATAAAATGGCAAAGCCATCTGGGCCCAAAGCCTCATCCTCGCACATCAACCTCAACGCTTCTTCAACCTCCTCTTTCAAAAAGGGCTCTTCTAGCCCGGTTACTTCCTCAGTAGTAATCTTCTTGAATTGAAGTTGATCCAATCTCAGCCTCCCCCATTATTCTCCAAATAACAAGTCCTTGGAAAAGGATACAATAGAGTCACAAATCTGAACCTTTTTTGAGATTCTTGACCCATCTACCACCAAAGCAAAAATCATGTTGTCGCAAGTGCGAGAGTTGGCAATGCTATGAAAGAAGTGGGTATTCTTATCACCCTCTTTAAGCCATAACGCTCTAGACCTTTGATGCTATTTGATCACTTCCTCCTTGGCACAACTGACCTATACAATAGAGATCTGCCCTTTTTTATTTGTCCTCGTCCAAAAGTCCACCACCCTCCTCAATCATATCAATCGCATGAATCTCTTCTGCGAGCTTGTCGAACTCTTCCTCATGAGCTCCATGAACCTTTTCTTTCCCCACAACTTCAGCATTTTGAGCTTTCTACTTAATCTAAAACCACCATATCCTTCAACAGAGAAGGAAGCCCACCAATCAGCCACTAGTTGCTAGAATCCCTCAATCCCTAGCCAAGCCTTTTCAAATTTGAAAGGTCTCGAGCCCCAATTTTCTTCAGCTACTTCCAAAATTATGGGCTGATTATCAAAAATCAATCTTGGGAGAGGGTGTTGTCTATCAAGAGGAAAATTCTCAATCCAATCTGCCAAAACCAGGAACTAATCCAATCACGACATAATGTCGTTTTCTTACCCATTATACCGTGTAAAGTTGGCCCCCTCAAGGGGAAGGTCAACAAGCCCATGGCGAATCATCTAATCAAAAAAAGACCTCATACTAGAAGAAACCCTACCCCCTTTGGATTTCTCATATGAGAAACAGGCCACATTGAAGTCTCCCCCAATGCACCAAGGCCCTTCCCACGTCTGCCTAATCGAGTCCAACTCTCCTCCCAGAATTAGTCGCATAGACTGTAGGAGCACAACCCATACAATAACAAAAACATCCATCTGAATCCAATCAAGATTTCACACTAAAAAATAAAAATTTAAAAAAAAAAAAAAAAAAAAAAGAAGAAGAAGAAGAAGAAGAAGAAAACACAACATAGGAATCCACCCTCCTCTAGATATCTGATTTCCATGCAATAATAATACCCCTTGTTGTCCCCACAGCATCAAATGACACCCAAGCAAGGGGATCCTTGAGATGCTGATATTAAGGAGCTAAGGGGGAAGATCGGATTTCGATTGCAAACTTGCAATCACTTAAAAGCAAATGGTAGACTGAATAGAATCATTGTCGCTTGGAATCAGTACTCCCTAAAAAAGATTGATGTGTCTATGGGCAGATTATCTCTCACCATTCTATTTGAATCAACCACTGGAGGTAATTCTTTGGCATTTGACTTCAGCTTATGGGCCAAATGATCCAAGTTTACATCAAGAGCTTTAGGACAACTAGACAAGCTTGGCAGGGTGCAAAGCTCTTGGAATGTTCCCTGGTGTTTGGAAGAGACTTTAATGTCATCAGATTCAGTCATGAGAAGTTGAGGGCTTAAGAATTACAGCAAGTATGAAAGGATTCAATGATTTCATTGATTCCCAAGGTTTGATCAATCTATTTCTTCAAGGAACAAAATTTACTAGGCCTAATAAGCAAGGGTGGCTCGTGATGTGCTACATTGATCCTTCTCTTATTTCAGCCTCATGGGAAGAGTTGTTCCTGGAGGGTTAATCATAAGGTTTTCTCAAATATTGTATCTGATCATAAGCCTCTCTTGCTTTCCTCCAAGATCGAATTCTATGGGCCCAAACCCTTCCTTTTCGAACAAATGTGGTAGTAGCACCCTAATGTTGCTAATGTTGTTAAGGGTTAGTGGGTATCTTTTCAAGTTTGGAGGAACTTGTTATCAGTCAAGCTTCGCCTTTTGAAAGCAAAACTAATGTATTGGACTAAAAGCATGTATGGAGACTTGACAGCAGCTAAAATAAGAATTGCATAAGGAACTAGAAGGATCTTTTTTAAAGGGTTACGATTTTATTTATTAAAGCCCAAGAGGCCAAAAGAATTACAAACCAGCCCAGGAGGCTGAGAAAGTACACTCTCGCATGACTTGGTACCCTGAGGCCCAATCCACAATATCTAGCTTAGCCCACCTAACCACATCTGCAGCTACCCTTCTACAATTATGAAAACATCAGTTATTCCTTCCCCCCATAAGGCCAAGGTGTCCCGTATCGGTATCGGTTGGCGTAACGGTGCCCTCTGAAACCGATACGGATACGGGGGCGTAACGGCAATACGGGGGCGTAACGGCCCATAACGGCGCAAAATATTTTTTTTTGCCAAAAAAATATGAAAAAATATGAATTAAATCCAAAATATTCTAAGCATTCCAAATATGCATTCATTTATAAATTGGAACATGTTTATGGTGGTGTAACGGTCCACTCTTTGGTCAGAAGTTGTATCGGACTGTCTGATGAATTTATGAACCAGATAACCTGAATTTGACTACAAAATTCATGTATTTAATTTTCTAACTATCTACTATCAATGATAGATATATTAGAATGAATGTAATATGAAAATATCTTACATTTAGGTGTTTGCAATTATTTTTGAGGGCCAAAATTAATGCATAAATAGAAAAAAATATAAAAATAAAAAATAAAATGGCACCCCAAATATATAAAATGCACATTAACATGTTCTACTATGATTAACACATCACATGGCATCATTAAAACAGCAAAGGAATCATTAAAAAATGATTTTTCGAATTTTCAAAAAAAGGGTCAAAATAAATGCGTAAATAGAAAAAAATATTAAAAAATATATAAAATGGCACTCCAAATCTGTAAAATGCACATTAACATGTTCTACTATGATTAACATATCATATGACATCATTAAAACAGCAAAAGAATCATTAAAAAATGATTTTTCGAATTTTCAAAAAAAAGGCCAAAATAAATGCGTAAATAGAAAAAAATATAAAAAAATATATAAAATGGCACCCCAAATCTATAAAATGCACATTAACATGTTCTACTATAATTAACACATCATATGGCATGATTAAAACAACAAAACAACTATTAAAAATTGATTTTTCGAATTTTAAAAAAAAGGGCCAAAATTCATGCATAAATAGAAAAAAATATAAAAATATATATAAAATGGTACCCCAAATCTGTAAAATGCACATTAACATGTTCTACTATGATTAACACATCATATAGCATCATTAAAACAGCAAAAGAATCATTAAAAAATGATTTTTCGAATTTTCAAAAAAAGGGCCAAAATAAATGCGTAAATAGAAAAATATATTAAAAAAATATAAAATGGCACCCAAAATCTGTAAAATGCACATTAACATGTCCTACTATGATTAACACATCAAATGGCATAATTAAAACAACAATACAACCATTAAAAATTGATTTTTCGAATTTTAAAAAAAGGGGCCAAAATTCATGCGTAAATAGAAAAAAATATAAAAAAAATATTAAATGACACCCAAAATCAGTAAAATGCACATTAACGTGTTTTAGTATGATTAACACATCATATGGTATGATTAAAACAACAAAACGTATTAAAAATATATAAATACCTATTTTTGACAAATTTCTGAAAAATGGTCCACCGAGCTTTGATTCAAGAAAATCCATAATATAATGTGTTTTTATCTCAAATACCCAGCCAAAGTTGGTCGAAATTAGTAGTAAAATGAGTAAAAAACAGTTTGGAAGCAAGAGGTTTCAAAAAAACAGCAAAAACAAAGCTTAAAATGAAAAAAAGTCGATACGGGCCTGTAACGGCCCGTAACGGGCCCGTAACGGCCGATACGCCCCCGTAACGGCCGATACGCTCCGTAAGGGCCGATACGCCACCCGTATCGGCCAATACGGCTACAAAAAAATGTATCGGCTGATACGACCCCGAAATGTGTAACGGTCACCACCGTTTACGTTACGTATCGGCCGTATCGGCCGATACGTAACCGATTTGGCATTCCTTGCATAAGGCCCACAGACCCACCAATAATACTCATCTCTAGACTTTTATCCCTCTTTTCCCCACCCCATCCCACTCCCATGCCAAGCAAGCAAAAGTCCTTTGATTGACGTCGGCATCACCCATGAGGCGCCAAAAATTCACCATCTTGTTCCAAAAATCATGCGCAAAGGGGCAATGAGTGAATGAGTGCTCGATTGATTGTGCTTTCCACATGCAAAGGAAGCAAACAATGATGATTATCATCTTCCTTGTCCACTGATTATCAATCGTGACTCGTGAGGACTTTCCTTCTTCCCACCAACCAAGCCAAAGTTGTGACCTTTGGAGGGACCCTATAGGAAAAGGAAAGAAGTGCACGCTATACTGCTGATGGAGCAAGCCAATGGACCTTTCAAAAAAAAAAAAAAGGAGTAGACCAACAGACTAGACCAAAATAGGATCAAACTGAGAATTGCCCAAACTTCTCGTTGATCCAAACCATGGCATCTACAAGTGACGGGGAAGAGAAAAGGCACAATAGCCTGTTCGAGATGTCAATGAAGTTAAGACCCTCCCGTACCACACTAGGCATCAGCTTCTCCCTTTCCCCATGTAAACAAGAAAGACAAGGCCCAAAGGAAGATAGTCCTTTGAGCATGCAAATGGCCAGAAGCACTTATTGACACTTTGGAAAGAATGAGTCCAAATTGTCAACAACAAATGGAAATTAGAACCACCTACAACCACCACCCACCCTGAAGAACATTGAATTCTAGGGTCATCCATATACTAATCCGTTTTCACACCCTTTCCAACTTTTCTGTAACTTAGTGCAAAATTTGACCTTTGCCAATCATTTCCACTCTTAGGATCCATTTAGATGCATCTTTTATCATGAAAATTCACAATAATGCCATCGTTGCAATCAGCCAATGCTGCATAAAAAGAACAAGAATTGAGCATTTTCTTGCCCCAGTTAAAATAATAATAATAATAATAATAATAATAGAATAGTGGAGTTTCCATTACGCCTTTATTGTTAGCGATATCAAAGTAGGTCAACCCTCATTCTATCATTTTCTACGCATGTAGTGAATACATAATCAAGCAGAAGCATCAATTAAGAAAATTCATATTAAACCCGTCAGTGATTCATTTGAATAGAACAACACTACAATGAGCATAACAACTAAAACCATAGCATTTAATGGAACATCCCTAAGGCACAATGATCCATGAAGGACCATGAAAATCAATCAGACTCCCTTTTTTGGATCAATAAATCAAACAGAAACAAGAGAAAACCCCGGATATCTCCGCTACCTATAGAATGACAAAACTGGAATCAATTTGGAGACAAAACCTCAATTTTTTTTGCCACTGGCTCTTTCATTAGGATCTTGAAAGGGGAAACAGTGGAGTATTTTTGAGTTTATTGGATCTACTGACATGCAGATGTGAAGATGCAACCATTCATCTGCAATGAGAGGCAGAGACTGTGACAAGACTTAATAAGTGAAGGGATTTGAGGGGAAAGTGGGTGGTGGCGGGTGACAGGTGAAGCTAGAGTTGGCATGAGTGAATATCTCTTGGAGGAGGATAGATAACAAGGTTCAAAGCTTGGATGAGAT
This sequence comes from Magnolia kwangsiensis, assembly GCA_037074715.1. Lineage (NCBI taxonomy): Eukaryota > Viridiplantae > Streptophyta > Magnoliopsida > Magnoliales > Magnoliaceae > Magnolia > Magnolia kwangsiensis. Next base: position 187,817,019 of record CM073571.1, on the reverse strand, counting down.
TTAGCAATAGAGTCAAGTGACTCTACATGTATAAGAGGTTGAAGAGGAATTGGATTTGGATGGCTACCTTGATTGGTGTGGAACATGGATACTCATCCTCATGAAATCAGAATATATTAATTCAACATGTTTCTGTTGTTGCTGATCCAAGCAGGAGAAACTACATTGGCAAAAATATCAGGTTACCGATGCCTCAACCGAAGCTGTCTTCTAAGTTCTAACTTATATAGAAGATTTGCTAATTGGCATGCCACGGCCTAAACTAGTATCAAAACAAGATAGAGAGATATCGTTATCTCACTTCAAAAGAGTTTGCCGAACCCAACAGTTGCATATCCATCAAACAAGAACAAGACACTTCAGATAGTTATTGGTAAATATGGAAATAGCAACTTTTTTCCTAAATGAGATGGAGGTCATAATTCCAAGGTGAAAAAAACAAAATGCTGACCGCCTATTCTGCCTACCAATTCATGCAAAACCAAACAGTTCCATGCCCATCAAACAAGAACAAGGCACATGAGATAGCTTATTGATGAATATGGGAATAGCTACTTTATTTTATAAATGAGACGGGAAGGTCTTGATTTTGCAGCAAGGGAAAGGGGGGGACGTCAGGGGAGAAAGATTTTGGCAAATTTAAAAATTTTTAAAATAAGAAAATACTGATTTGGTGGAGAGTTGCATTGTAAGGATCAACCACGCAAGTTTGATAATTTTTCCTATTCCAGTAATAGGACACACATCATATACAATTCATAAGAAAACTGCATAATGCTAACTAAGGCAAGAAGATACAGTCCCACGGGTTGATCATACAAGTGGGTCCCATACATCCCACGTGTAAACCCCAAATTAGCATACGTGTGGGACCGATTGTCACACACATAATCGCTCTTAATTGCTGTTGTTTATTTCATTTTCTTTATTTTCCTTTAAGCCTTGCAATTACCAAGATACCCATAATAAAGCCATAGTAAAATAGGCAATGAGTGTATATAGTCTTTTCATCATTATTAGGCCTTTCTTTCATTTTGCTTCAGCAATTAAACAAGAGCTGTTGGACATGCAATCTCATTTTTCTCATTTTGAGAAAATTCTCATTCCCTTGCATGAATTGCATTGAAGACATGGTTTTCGGACTTGGACGAGTCTAGTGCGACTCACACAAGTTGGCTTGGGACTCCATTAGAACGATCGGTTCAATGAATCACCCCCGACTCAGGAAAATCAGGCCGATCTATCCCCAACTCGGGCGAGTACCAACTCATACGTCTTTTAACCATGATTGAAGGGCATCTGTTGTCATTGATCTTAGCTTTTCAGCTTAGATCTTTTACCATCCAATCACATTCCAGTGCTCAAAATCCCACCACTAACCACGATTGACCGCTAACTTAGCTTGCTAATGATAATCAGGGCTTAATAACCAACCAATCTAACGATCGCACAAACAAATCTATGGCACGCATAACAAAATCGAGAAGGTGACTGAAAGCAGACCTGAAACATGGCAGTGAGGATCGCGAAAATCACATAGAGATCGATTATCTGGAAAAACAATCAAAAAAGAAAAAACAGGTTAGGTTCTGTGCTTTGCCTTTGTGGAATGCATTGCATTGCAGGAAGAGTATTTTTGAGAGACAGAGAGAGAGAGAGAGAGAGAGAGAGAGAGATGGCCTGCCTTGAGATTGGTAGGAGTGGCAGCATAGGCCGATCGTAGAGAGTGGAAGAGAGCTTGAGCATCTCTGGTGGTGGTCGACGATGAAGATCGCGCCATCTCTCTCTATCTCTCTCTCTCTGTGGAAGACGACTATCGAATGAGGAGTGGAGCAGTACCGGTTTTAAAGTCTAGAAACCTATAGGAGACTCCGATGATTGTTGGCGACTCCTCGGCCGTTCGATTGCATAGTTGTACGCCAATCCAGACCATTCAAATTAACGACCCAAATTGGCTGATAATAAATCTTAACGGTTGCCCTCATATGTGGGGCCTTATCATGTATTAACGACATCCAACCTGTCCATCAGATGCATCGTCACGTTAATCTCAATGCACATAAAGCCCTAACGGAAACTCAGGTGGGCCATCGCTTAGAGGACAAGTTGAGAGGGGAGATCCACCCTTGATTTGAGCAAGGGGCTCACCATGTGGTGTATACGGATCGAGGCCATCCAAACCCTTCATCTGGCGTGGATGAATGGTTGGGACAAAAATCAGGTTGTTCTGACGCACGGGTGGGCTCCGGTGAAGGGCGGGGCGTCCTCTCCCCACATTATTGCTTCCCAGAGGCCATGGCTCACCTGAGTATCAGGTCAAGCTTATTTTTTTAGAAAGGTGGTAACTTGAGAGTAAATATAATGATGGTTAAGTTGGATGTCATACACGTATTAAGTGTTCTTATCCTTGCCCACCTAAGGCTAAAAAGTATGCTGTTACAGATGGTCTGTATTTTGATGGGTTTAATACAATGATTATTTATAATATTATATGCCTTAACATTTCAAGCGTTAAAGATGATTTACTTGGTCAAATTCAAATTCAGTCTTTCAAACTAATTCTACTGGTTACTTTTTAGATCTAGTGGATTATAATCAAACCAAATAGCACATGACTTATATAAACTTAAAGGAGAATAGCTAGAAATATCTGCATGTTAAAAAAGCAACTCGATGCAAAGGGCTTGTTTGCTAAATCTAAACCATCAAGCTTATATCTAAAATTTGAAGCTAAAGTTTGAAAACTAGTTTGATAAGTCTGAAGATTAAATATCATATCAAGCCTGTTGGCTAACAAATGTATGAAATATCCAAAATCTGTTAATTGGTCACATTTATACCTATGTCTATCATATCGATTATAATTGAATTCCTATCATTAAAAACTTCGTAAATTTCACTGGATTATTTACTTACCATCCAATGTGCTGATAAGGCTATAAAAACCTAGACGAAGAAACCACACAAATATCATCTTGATTCAAATCTATTGAGGCCCCACAGTCAGCAATCTCACCCACTTCGATGGATTGAAAGACGTGGATTGCCTGCAGAGGGTGTCAATAGCTCATTGTATCTACTGACATGAGTGAATGTGTGTGAGGGGTGTGAGTGTGCGTTAGGGAAAAAAAAAAGCCACGACTACTGGATGGTGACGTGTGGTTTCACCATGATATATGTGTTTTATCCACGTATGATGTAATCAACTTTTACATATCTTTGTTGGGAATGATCTCAAGCGTGAGGAAGATCTAAATCTATGTAAGTCATATCTTGGGAAACAATGATGATTGAATGCTAACTATTAAAAGTCTACTGAGGACCTTAAAAGTTTTGGATCAAATGCTTTGAATGAAGTTCATATTTGAGTTTTACCTTCGCCCAGGTCTTTGTCACCTAATCAACAAGTTGATAGTAAATAAACATTATAATCGGCCTAAGAAGATTTTAACCGTAGGTATTCAATTGCCACTGTTTTTGTGGTGTGGTCCACTTGAGACTTTTTTTGAGCTCACGCCATAAAATGATATGGAAATATATATATATATATATATATATATATATATATATATATATATATATATATATATATATATATATATATAGACAATGGGGATAAAACGCAGGGAGCAAATTGAGTAGTGAGTAAACTCTGTGAGGTCTACCATGATTTATGTATTTTATATGCTCCGTCTATCCATTTTCCTAGATAATTTTAGGGACTAAGCCCAAAAATGAAGCATATACAATGTTCAAATGGACTACGCCATTGGAAAAGGTTGAATTGAACCTCTACCGTTGAAATTTTCTTAGGGGCCATAGAAGTTTTGGATCAAGCTTATATTTGTGTTTTACATTCATCCATGTCTGCATGATCTTATGAACATGTTTGATGACAAATAAACATCACTGTGGGGCCTAGAAAGGTTTCAACGGTAGACCTCATTATCCCTATTGTTTCTTGTGGTATGATCCACTTAATATTTGGATATGCTTGGATATTGGGCTAACCCCTTAAATTAGATGGAAAAACAAATGAACGCGATGGATAGACCACATACATTCAGGGTGCGCCCAGTTGAGTTTACTCAATGAATAACTCAATACGCCATCCAATTTCTAAAACACATATATCATGGTAGGCCACAAAGTGGTCACCAAGCTCCTAGCACCATTGGTAATCAATCCGAGTGGGATCCGTGATCCAGCTAGTCCGTGCGACAAATCAAGGAATCGGATTGCGTGGTGTGTGGACATCATGTTCTACATGCTTCACCATGATGCATGTTCTATATCCACATCCTACATCAAAATTTCAGCATCATTTTAGGTCACGTGTTAAAAAAGAGATAGATCCAAAGTTCAAGTGGACCACAAAAAAGAAAGCAATGGTGATAACGATTTCTACCATTAAAACCTTCCTGAAGCCCGCTTGTCACGCCCCAAGTCTGGAGACTGACAGCTTCCGTGATGCCCCGAATCCAACACTCGACTCTCATACGCCAACTCCCGAGTTCGGCGCACCACAAGGAAAATCTTTGACTGCATTTTATTATTTTTTTATATATACATATAATAATACCTGAGCATGAAGATCCATGATCAAAATACCAAGCAACACTCTCTATTATAAATCCTGATGGTTATAAGTATAATGTTCTCCAAAGGTATACGACGTCAACATTGCCGAATCGAAAAATAAATACAATGCATCGAGAAAGCTAAGTCTTTCAAGCTACTCCTGCCTTGAAAAAAAGAGAAATAGGAAACTTAGACAAAAAGTCTAGTGAGTACACACATGTGTGCAGTGTGTCCTACATGCAAGCAAGATAAATATGCTGCAAGGAAATCATATATGTGAAAGGCGTGTAGCACGTAAAGTGTGATGTCAATGTCTATGCAGTGCATATGCATCATAGTAATACTCAAAGTTAATGCTACCAGCATCACCAAGTCATATGTTCATTTCTCTCATACCACAGCCATAACCGTATTACACGTATCCGTAATCACATCATCATCATCATATTGTCATACCATATCATAACTGTATATCTCGGGAAGCACTATGGTCGATACCATGCACCAGATACTAGTAATCGACCTCGCATACCCGACCTGTGGTGGACTTCCACCAACTGTATATCATGGAAAACACCATGGTCGATACTCATGCACCAGACACTAGTAATCGACCTCATATACCCGCCCTGCAGTGGACTTTCACCCGGCATGCCAGTAGCGGACTTCATTCGCACCTCTCCTTGCCGGCGAGTCAGACCGATCCCTATTTGCACCTTAGCCCTTAAGCAGGTTAGACCCACCTCTTCTCAACCCGACCTCGTCAGTGGGAGTCAAATCCATGACCCATGTATCCACTCGGCTCGACGGTGAGGCAACCCTAGCTTGCATAGGTGTTTAGGGACTTTCAACCCAATAGGCACATTATCCCCTACTATTTTCACACTTCCGGTGTCCCATTCATTTTCAGGGATAACCAAAGTCATCATCATAAATGTACATTTCATCGTCAAGATCCAACTCATGTTATACGGCACGACTGTGGTAGATCATCATGTATGCCATGATTATGCATGAATTCAAGCAACCATGATAAGGCATACGTTCAAGTGCATGTGGTATGCATATAATGTCATGAATTTAGGGTCTGCTTAACCTTTAAGCCAAAATGACATACAATCATCATGTGCCAATATCAACTATATCAACTCATAGTCATGTGACTAGACTAAAGAGGACATATCTTACACATGAACAAATGTATTGAAGTACACTTACACATACCATCATTCTATAGTACATGAGTAGGATCAATATCAACATGGTTAAGTAGATGAATTTAGTATGCTTGGGAGTGGAACAACATTAATCAAATATTAAATCACATGCTTCTATTAACCACAATCACTAACATCACTAATATCATCCATAACTATCATAATCACGCGCACTAATTTTAATAAGAGTTACAACACATCCTTCGCAAGATAGATATTACATTAGTGGCTTTAGCCCGATATGATTTTCTTCTATTGGGACCTCATGGTTATACCCTAACTGGGTCATATAGTTAATGAGTGGTGGTGACACAAAGTATATGCACCAAGTGGTTATGAGATGAAAGGCCTAGGCATAACATATAGTAAATGAGTCACATGATGAATGGTGTTGACGAAACTCGTATAATGTAGTGGACTTCACTGTCACGTGGGTTGTTAGTACATTGGATTTACAAATAATTATTGTAGTAGCTCTACAATGGTTTGGAAGGCACGGGTAAACTTCATAAGATATGGTGAGCCCTAAGTTGAACGACTTGGTATTTAATATACACATAAGAGTTAGTCACTGTTGGATAATGCAGGTTTATCTTATACAACGTTGTGAGTCCTACTTCCAAATGGTACTACAAGCAGATGAGTCCACACATAAACATTAAGGTGGGTCCCAACAAGTAGATAGTATAGGTATCTCACATAAATTAAAGTAGTACAAGGAAGAGCAGTTCGTATCAACAAGGCACACGTCAATGGGCTCCATCATCAAACTGTTTGGTTGGCAAAACAATTAAACAGTGTGGATAAAATACATACGTTGAGTGGGTTCACAAGTGTTTGAAAGTTATACGTTTAATTAATACTATTTCATGTCGTTTGACTTATTTAGGAATTGGATCTAGGTCATTTTGGAATCATATTCTAAATTTAGCTAGCCTAATGAATAAATGATGAAATATGCAATACTTACATCAAGGTAGGGTCCATAATTAATCCGACACATGCCCTAAGTTCACATACAAAATAGGTTACACCTTAAGCATAGTCCACGAGCCTGAGCAATCACACAATTCTCATATGCCCACATGGTCTTATGGCTGCTCCATTATCAGAAGTCCATATGGTTGAGTGGCCACAGAAATGTCATTCCACTTGTCATAATAAAAGACTTAAGGTGAGATGGTTACTTATTTTTATTTTAATTATACCATAGCTCTCATAATGAGGCAACTACTTTACTAAACTTTCACCTAGTCAGGAAGCCAGTACCACAATTTCACATAGCTTAATAGTCACCTAAGCACCACATGATCATATGGTTGGGCCACACATTCCCCACATACCCACATGATTTACGGCTATCCACGTCATGCATGATCACAAGATGCATAAGCGATATATTCAACACCATTTCGTCAAATCTACCTGTCATTTATCTTGTTAATGATCATATGGTTAAGGGCCACAACAATCATAAATCCACTTAGACAAGTAGTCATACAATTATCCCAATTTCATACAGTTAGGTGGGCTATAAAAATCACGCACTCATATGGTGTGGTAGCCCACACAACTTCCACCAATTCACACGACTAGTTGGGCCACCCAAGATCCCAAATTCCTATAGTATAGTGATCCACATGATTCCTACCAACTGACAGTCTAAATGAGGAATAACTATTACAATGGGTACCATGAAAATGACTTAGATTGCAGTAAATATATAGGCAACCCCACACTCTAAAATGATCTAATCAAAATAGATGAATGACTGGTAAAACATGTATATTAGGTGGTCCATGATCAGTTAAAAAGAATATATAGATAGATTTCTGACAAACATTACTGCAGCTCTAGAAAATATTTAACGGTGGACAAGTAGTCAATATTGCTCCCGTAGCATGAGATTTGGATCTGACTAGTCTATGGGACCATACCCTAAAATGATAAGGATAAACTGATGAATGACATAGATCTACATCACACTACAAGGTGGAGTCCATGATCAAGGAAGCATCCCAGCATATAGGGGCACACTGGAACCTAAGAATTTTCAATGGTTATTACTACTGTTTCTACTTGTAGCATGGCTCACCTAAAATTGAGTTCTACTTCACCTTGTGTTCACGAGTAGGAGGTGGGCCCACTTCCCAAGTAACTGAAAAATATAGGCAGTGTGGGTATACAACACATGCACCTGGGTGGGCTTCACATGCATCACAAGAAGTTTTCATTGGTGAGCATGCAATATCCTTTCCTTATTATTATTATTATTATATTTCATATAATTGTGGGTCCCATTGACATGGTGGGGTCCACCCCATGAACAATTTGTACAACAAATAAACTCATAGTTGATACCACCCACTAGATGAATGACGTGGATATAAGTTACATACGTCGGGTGGGGCTCATGGCACATGGATGGTCTAAATGATGGACGCCTTAGATATAAAATACATATAACGAGTTGGCTCTACAGTCTAATGACTGACCCAATTTTGGTGGCGGTTATACATCACGGTAGAACTCAAAGGATTTAATAGTAGGGATTTTTAATCTCATTGTTTCTTATAGTGTGGTCCATCTAAGCTGTGGATCTGCCTCATTCTTTTACTCATGACTTAAAATGGTCTGAAGGAGTGGATGAATGGCCTAGATATACTTTTCATCACCAAGGTGGGTCCCAAAAAAATCTAAGTATTTTGAGTACAATTCTCATTGTCCGAATGGCATGGCCTACATGAAATTCTAATCAACCTGCCTTTTGGGACCATGCAATAAATGGGGCAAGTAAGATGGATGAATGGTATGGATTTAGCACATATATCATGGTGTGACCATGATCAGCCCCACAAAACGTTCTCCACGCCCTTTTATTTTATTTTATTTTATTTTATTTTTTTTATTAATTTTTGTATATTTCTCATCAAGGTGGGTCACTTGAGAGATCCAGTCCATCTATTGTGTGTATCCCACTTGGTGGGTGGGCAAGTCCAAGTTTCAGATGCATCCAAATTTCAGGTGGGCCCCAATGAGTGCTCTTATATGTTTTAACATATCTTTACATGAGTTTAGATGGTGTGGGCCACCTGAGTTCCGTGTACGGCTGCTTTTCGGGGGTGTCCTATTTTTATAGGGGACCCATTAAATGCACGGTGTAGATGCTCGACAAGCATCAAGGTGGGGCCTGTGGTGGGGCCATTTCCTTGCCCGTTACAAGCTCCAGGGTCCTCTGGACGCTGGACGTCAGTAATTGGCTGACACCCTTTGCTTTACTTTTTTATTTTTTTCATTTTTCTATTTTTTCATGGTTTTTCATAGGTGGCGTTGACATCACAACGATCCACTCTGCCTTATAGGTTCCCTGATTCATGACGGGCTTAATGAGTCCAATATTCGATTATTTTTTTTTACGTACAAGAACGTTATAGCAAGCCTTAACAGTTTATTACTATTAAAATAATTCTTTTGATGGTGTGGCCTACTAGAGATTTGGATTGACTTCAATTTTCAGCTTATTCCTAAAATGAGCTGGGAATCGGATGGACGGCATGGATTAAATATATACATCATGGGTGGGGCCGATTGTAGACCCACAGCCCAGCCCCTTTTATTCAAAAGCTGCCGGACGCTGCTTGCTGCAGCATCCAGCGTTCGTTCTCTTTTCTTCTCCTTTTTTTCGTTATTTTTATTTATTTGTTTATTAATTTATTTAATGTAAATGTGGTGTGTGTCACATGTGTATATATGTGAGTATGTGGTCAACCCAATGGGCCACACTTTGGACAGTTTGGATGGCCTACAAAATTCTGGTGGGGCTCACATTCAATGGGTCCCACATAAAGTCTATAAATTATAATTATTATTATTATTATTTATTCTTTTTATATGTATTCTCTCATTAATCAGCACCATTAAACACATCACTTTCATCATATCATTACCATTATTGATCATCTTTTTATATGTACTCTCCTACATATCCATATTATTGATCACATCATTATCATCAACATCATCTCCACCATACAAAAACACAACAAAAACAAAATAAGAATGAGTAGGGTGGGTGTACTCACCTTGATGGATTAGATGGACGGTCGAGATGGATAGAAGGGATGGGGTTGATGGAGTTGATGGCCCACCAAGAGCATTACTCTCTATCTCTCTCTCATGTGTACAAAAATGATGAAATGCTAAGGGATAGAGGGGTATTTGTAGAGAAATTCATAAAAAATTGGTTAAGTTAGGCTAATATGATTAATATTAGCCTAGGCTAAGATTATGAAAATTAATTTATGATTTGTAATTAATGGTGGGTTAAAGGAGCATGGGATGACATGGTGTAATGATGTCACACATGAGGTGTGGCATGGAGGAGAGTTGACTTGAGGTGTACATGAGAGATGAGAGGTATGGGTGTGTGATATCACACACATGGGTATAGATTCTCTCACCCATGTGTGGCATGTGCATGTGTGTATCACATGTGTTGTGCACATGTGTGGAGTGGAGTACATGGCGCCTTGCGCACATGATACACTAATTATTCTTCACGGCGTATCTCACAAATGAAGTATCGTATAGACGCACGGGTAATACCTACACGATCGCAACGATGGAGCGGTCGATATGAGATAGGTTTCGAGGTCTTGGGATCCCGGTCAGTTGGGTGTGTACTATGAACGACCAATCCAGGTCTAACTAAGGGCATCAATCATCGTGTACATATGCATAGGAAATTGTATGGAATGGATGGGGTCTTACACCGCCAGAATATTTATTTATCATCCAACGTGTTCGTGAGGTCACACAGACCTAGATGAAGGGGGAAAAGCAAATATTATATTGATTCAAAACTCGACATTCAATTACGTAACTTTTTATGATGTGGTCCCTTTAAATTTTTCATCTATCTCATTTTTGAGCTCATACCCTAAAAATATCTTGTAAACTAGGCGAACCATATCGATATAATATATATATCATTATGGGCTCACATAACTTGGTGAGGTAGGTCGGTGGTGGGCAACACACCAAGTTTGCCCACTCACCAGTATCGGTAGATATTACTTTTACCTGTGAGGCCTGCTTTTTTCATATCCATGCCGTAGATCCATTTTTTAAGAAGTTATCCAAAAACTTAAGCATATCAAAATCCATGTTTGAGCACATCTCTGGAAAAAGTAGGAAACTACCATTAAAAGCTTCTTTTTGTCCACAAGAGTTTTGGATCAAACTAATCTTTCTATTTCCGTTCATCAATTTTGGTTGATCTTATCAATGGGTTGGATGGTAAATAAACATTACTAGATCTTCTTCTAATGAACATTGGGAGGTTTTTAATGGTGAGCATTCAATTATCACTGTTTCTTTATGGTGTGGTCCACTTGCGATTGAATATTCTTAATTTTTGGGATAAAATAGTAAAATGACATGAAAAAATGGATGGACGGACTGTATATACAGCATATGACAGCCTTACAGTAATGATAACACCCACTGGGCAGATTGCGTACTAACCCCGCCCGTCCCTAGCTCCGAACTGGCAGGTCTGTGGGCGGGCCCACCGTGATGTATCTGTACATCTAAACCGTCTATCCCTTTTCTCATATTATTTTAAGGCATCAACATAAAAATGATTCAGATCCAACGATCAAATGGACCACACCACAGATGACTTTTGCATTTAATGCAACTAACATGTAATGCTTTATGCATTTCAATGCAACCAAGCTTATTATTTGCTATTGTCCATTCGATCGTTGGATCTCCCTCATTTTTGTTTGTATGCCTTAAAATAATTTGAGAAAAGGGATAGACGGTTCGGATGTACAGATACATCACGGTGGGCCCGCCCACAGACCTGCCCATTCGGAGCTAGGGACGGGCGGAGGTAGTACGCAATCCGCATCCTATTCCAGCGGTAAGCGGATTGGCTGTGTACCACACACCACTAACCTAGCTGGTGTGTTGACGTTATCAAGCTATGTAGGTCCCATCTTGAGTTATGAGTTACATCCGAACCGTTCGTCCACTTGGCGAGCTTGTCATGAGGTTTGAGCAGAAAAATAAGACAGATCCAAAAATCATGTGAACCACAACTGTAAAAAGGAGTGGAGACTGAACATTCACCGTTGAAAACCTTTCAGGGGTCACAGAAATTTTGGATCAATATAATATTTGTTTTTCCCACTTCATTTGGTTTGTGTGACTTGATGAATAGATTGGACGTAAAATAAATATTATGATGGGCCTATGAATGTTTTAACGGTGATAATCATTGTCTTCACTTCTATTTGTAGTGTGGGCTATTTGAGATTTGGATATTACTCATTTTTGGAATCAATATCTCAAATGATTTCTCCAAATAGATGAAAGGTGTGGATAAAATAAATACATTATCATAAATCCCACATAACTTTGATCTCCTTTGAACCCTTCTTGCACCTCGGAACTCGAGAGGCATTAGTGCTCGTCTTTGCACTGACACATACTCACACCGGTAGGTTCCTGGTGTGTGATACTCCAGCCAATCCAGTTCCATTCCAGCGTGGATTAGGTACTACCCCACCAGGACCTAGCCAGATGGACAAGCTTGTTTGGGGTTTTGTTCTATAGGGTGTTGGTATATTGAGTTTGAAAAACTATTTAAATAAAATAAATTTAAATTAAGAATAAGAGAAAACTTATCGGTTTATAGAAGTCGAGGCGTGTCATGAGTCACTCGGCTTGAAATCGAATTTGCTCCCCTTAGACAGTGTCCCAAGTGCAACAGGTTTCCAGAGCAATTGACCTTCAGGATATAATAACTATGACCCGATCCCAGCAATGCACTCACTGTACATGGGCTCAAACCAGTTTGTAGTCTTAACCCAAACTAGAAAACACTTAAATCGTACTTTTAATATAAAACAAACTTTTTCTTACTTTTTTTAAAAATAGATTAGAGAAAGTCTTTTTATAGACTTTGTGAAGACACCCTTCACAAAGGATTGTGACTATTGGGTTTAAACCCAAGTAGTGCGACCTTTAGGCTTCAAAAGACACAACTTTTCAAAATAAAAATTGAAAGGATATAACCTTTCAGTAAAAAGACACATCCGTAGGGCACATGCGCACCTATGGCCACAACCATGGTCTGTCCCAACGAATATTTTGAAACACTAAATTATTTTAAAATATTTTAAAATACAACAATCCCCTATATGTTTCAAAATTTTTGACATTGCAGGTTAAGATGGAAGAGTTGTGCAATGGTGCCAGTGTCACCATAGACTTAAACTGATATTAGAGTAAATATGTCAGGTTTATAGGAATCAGGTGACATCATAGCCTTGAACCTGATTCCTTTTGATGTAGATCGCAAGTACATACTACTCACATAACTTTTCTGTTACAAGTGATTTCGTGGTTCGGTGCATTTCGGTCATACACCATTACCTGGATTTCAAGAGTGCTTTAAAGAATTCGCCTAGATTCTCATAGGAAGTAGCTTCCACCTCCACACCCATATAGGTGAATTCCATCAAGTGTAAGCAGCAATTGGGTACACCACCAAATATATGACTATGAATTCATTAAGAGTTCAAAAACTTATCCTTCTTCATTGTTGCTTGCACTGTACACTATAGAAGGGGTTTATTTACATCAGTGCAATCGTCTACCTAGTTGCCTATTGTTTACCCATTGAACATATCTAATAAGATCTCTACTCGTATAGGTTGGGTTGCCAACATTGGTAGCTCATATATTAGGCTAGGCCTCATTCCCTTCGATGTATCATTGACTAATCTTTTAGATATTCACTTGGTCAGAGGATTTATAACCCATAGGCCTTTTACCTCCACCCATCTTTGTTTCGTTAGGCTTTCTTCTCATACGAGTTTGGCTATGTCTTAGTCCCATTGTGGCTAATCATCCTTTCAGATCAGATCGTATTGACAAGCTATTGCCTCACCAACTAGCTACTCATAAATGAGCCTCTGCCTAGGCTGATTCCTCCTTTTTCTCCTTAGTTAAGTCTTCTACAGTCAACCGCATCCTCTTTTACTATTCATATCTCAAGCCAAATCATATTCAACTCATTTCTAACCTCACAGAGTCAACAATTATGACTTCATTAAGTAACAGATACTGAGTATCACTTTTATTATGATAGTTGTTATATCACCGACTCTGAATACAACCAACTTTCTTAGTCTTGAATGTGCTCTTACCATTTAACCAACTTACTAGCCTAACTTATTGTATCTGCAATACAAAGAGACTGGAGTAATCCGTCATGCATAAACATATAATAACTAAAATAAAGTATAACCTTCATGTAATCACAACATTATCATGATATCACATGTTCCCTAACACATGAAATGTTGACCAATTTTATCAATTAGTGATTAGAATTCAATACAATAAATGGATATTTGGAAACTAAATATGGAGGAGAAATGTCCAAGTTCATTATCAAGTATCTTGATCGACGGATTGAACAATGAGCTCTATATATGCATAAGTTTGACCATTAGATACATTTGTTAATGGAAAAACAACACAGTTAATTACATAAACTTATAGTCTCATATGAATACCAATCTCAAATGTCCAAATTTAACCTCCAATGAGAATAGAATATAGCCTAAAAATTTCATTGATCCAACAATCATCTTATGAATTCAGACCACTAATAATTTTCTTTCTTACTATTCATTTGATAGCTACCAATTTGATCATTAAAACATGCAATATGTTTAATTCTAGACACTTTATTTCAAAGATCTACATGTCAATATAAAACATGTCCATATTAATTCATAACATTCAACATATAGTTTCCTTAGTGCAAATCTTCAATTTTATATACGTCAACCCATTTATCAAATACTTATTGACTAAACTTATACTCTACGGGTTAAGTGGTTTATCTAAATGCATCCAAGTGCACCCCCACAATTTCATATTTAACATCGATAAATATATCTATGATCCACCTGATAAACCCATTAATCAAGAGTTAAGAGAAATCTTTAGTAGAAATTATCATATGAATTGAGTAGATCTAACAGGTATTCTACGTTGGCACATGATCGACTATAAATAACATTTCCTCCACCTTTCTAAGCAGGTAATATTGTCTAGAAAGTATTATTAACGATGCCAAAAGTGAATGTAACTTGTCTTATAAATTAGGCATGCGTACTCGTCACTCTATTAACAATTTTACGTATAAGAGCAATAATATGAACCGTTTATAAAAAATAATGATAAATGTGTTAAAAAGTAAAGCGACATGTGCCAAGGTCCGTCTATTATTGGACCTAATATTCTATATTACTTTCTACATAATAAAATATAAGTCAGAATTAACATTGAATTGATGCACATTTGCTACTAGTCCACTTGAGAAACTTAAGTCACTATTCGCTTCATGGTAAGTGAAACTCCAGAAAGACAAGCATTCATATAATGTGAGTTTCAAGTACTTAATATTCATAAAAGTAATACACATGCAAAATCTAGACTGTTCATCTATTGGACATGTAAAAGATAACATTTTAAAAATACACCAACCCAATCATCCCACATGGGCCAATATAATATTTGTATGGAACATTGTAGTACATCTAAGTACATAACCCCACAATTGAAAATCATTATAAATGAGATCTTTTATACATATGTACAATTTCTAAATGTCTATGTATCAAGTTTCATACATTGTCTAATATTTTATATTATAATAAGAAGACTATATTTTGTAAATATGACACATGAATATAAGATTCAAACATATCAATCACAAATCTACATATGATGGATCAAATGCCACAAGATATATGCAATGATACAAAAAAAATGATACACAGTAATAAGTGAGCCCACGGTTTAATAGACTTGGCCATTGATCTGATTAAGCTCAATATAGCATACTTATTTATTCCTTGTGTGCACTTATTATCATAAAGGTTATTCATACCAATGGTTGGTCCACATTATAACTTAATTTTTATATCAAGAAGGACTAGTAATGAACTATTCATGTTACAAACATGTGTGCAGTACGCTTTAGTGTATAACCGTGTATTTTACTGCATTTCTAAAGATTAACATCAATATAAATATTCATTATATGTACATCAATCACAAAAAATCAACTCCTTAACATGCACTTAATCAAAATGACATATTATATTTGTTCTAGTACCAACAATATAGTAGGCTCCATTTTTTCACGATTCAGATCATGCACCCTTGTGCCACCCACCATTAGTCACTATCAAATATCTTTTCAAAATCTCTCATCATAAAGTAGACAATAAACCATCCACTTATAATCCATAAGTTAGACATGTAAGATTGTCCAATAAGAGAATGTTTTGGTGACATATATTATACATAGTCCGACATATTAGTTGAATAGTATTGGTTACCAATAGTTAAGTATCCAATATCTCGTATGCAGTATGACCTATTAATCATACTTTTTTTTACACCCCTTTGGATTTGAGTCATTTCTACCTATTTATTTATTTATTTAATGATATTGTCTAAGAAATCTCATTATTGGGACATTTAAGTCTTTTCATATTTGGCGATTTTATTTTCATGTGAGGTCCATCAGATCAGTGGACTAGATCAAGGGTCATCGGAAGGTCATTTACTCTCATGCAATATGTCAAGTTCATATGGAACTGTTATAACATCCAGATGCGCCTTGTTAGAACTCTTAAGGGTTGCACTAACTTGAAAATGATGGAAATGCACATAATTAACAACTACATTTTCTAATACTAAGAATTTTATTTCTGGCACGTACATGACGGATTTAGATCCATCAACCAGTTGATTGTACAATGAATATTACACATCCGCATGTGAGCAACTAGCAGACTTATGAGATAGTGACCACACCATCGACCTATCAGGCCCATTTAAGAAGATACTTTGAAAGATTGCATTTTTAAGTTTCTTTCATATTTTTCTTTCCAAAGTTTTTTTTTAAACCATGTATGGTGGTTTCTTTCATATTTTTCTTTCTATAGTTTTCTTTTTAACAATGTATGGTGGTCTACAAAAAAGAATTCTTAATATGATGAGAATCTCAATACAAAATCTCATTTTGAAATGCATTTTAAGTTGATCTTTGTTGTACAAGGATGTTGAGATCAATGTATATCCTACTCAGTATGGTGTAACAGTTTGATTTTATTTTTTTTTATGTGAAGGTTATGTTAGCTCAAGCTATGAGAAAATAAATCGCAAATTTTAAGATCTAAAAAGAAATGCTCCTTAATGTCATATCATGATTTTGAGAAAATCTACTAAATCAGGCTTTCTTATGAGTGAACAGGGCCTGACAATATCCAAGAGGTAGGCACTATAGATTTCTTGAATTTTACATGTATGTGATAGAATGACATGTCTTTGGGACATAAAAAATCATATATAGGATATAACTCTAGTATCCGAGATAGCCTTAACCCGACCTATCTGATAACTTAAGGATCATATTTTGTGCTAACGAGGGTTACAATGAACTCGGCCAATTGTTCAGGAATCTAGACCTCTTATATATTTGATCATAATCTAACCATTCTCATTTACAAATATCAAGATCTAAAGTACTCTAACCATTCTCAATCGATGCATACATTCACTTTTGTACATGTGGTCCAAAGAACTTACATAACAAGTATCTACAAGATCTTGACCATTAGGTGAGATATGTCAACTCCAGATTATATGAGTCATGACTCACAAATCAGGTTGGTGTGGTTTCATTTTGGGCTATTCCAACCAAATAGATGCAACCATAATTTTTAAATAGTTTTTCAAACAAATTTGATTTCAAGATTATTAGTATATTGAGTTTGAAAAATTATTTAAATAAAATAAATTTAAATTGAGAAAAAGAGAAAACTTATCGGTTTATAAAAGTCGATGCGTGACATGAGTAGCTCGGCTTGAAATCGAATTTGTTCCCCTTGGACAGTGTCCCAAGTGCAACAGGTTTCCAGAGTAATCGACCTCCAGGATACAATGATTATGACCCGGTCCCAGCGGTGCACTCACTGTACACGGGCTCGAACCATTTTGTAGTTTTAACCTGAACTAGAGAACACTTAAACCGTATTTTTAATATAAAACAAAATTTTTCTTACTTTTTTTGAAAATAGATGAGAGAAAGTCTATTTATATACTTTGTGAAGACACCCTTTCACAGAGGGTTGTGACTATTGGGTTTAAACCTAAGTGGTGCGACCCTTAGGCTTCAAAAGACACAACTTTTCAAAACAAAAATTGAAAGGATATAACCTTTCAGTGAAAAGACATATCCGTAGGGCACATGCACACCTATGGCCACAATCATGGTCTGTCCCAACGGATATTTTGAAACACTAAATTATTTTAAATTATTTTAAAATACAACACAGGGCTTACCATCATCTATATGTTTTATAATGTTTTATCCACACCATCTATCTATTTTATTTTTGTATCGTTTTAGGGTATAATTTAAATGGCAGGCATATGTGAGGCTCAAGTCAGCCCTACGACGGAAAATAGTAAGAATTAGGTGCCCACCGTTGAAAACTGCCTCAGGCAAACAAACCTCACAGTGGACCTTAGTAAGGTTTCAATTGTAGTTGTTTAATTCCCACTGCTCTCTATAGCGTTGTCCACTTAGAACTTTGGATGTGTCTCATTTTTTTTTCTTATGCTTTATAATGATCTAAAAAAGTTGATGAACATAACACATAAATTATAAGGGGGCCATAGAAGTTTCACACTTTAAAAGTTGGGTTGTGCGTCATGCAATCCATTGAGAGAGAGAATATCTAGCGGGCAATGTGAAGGTGCAATTTTGAAAGTAAATTCAATAAAAATCTTTTAAAAGAATTAACAGAGTGCATGGAGGATAGGTTGAGAGGGGAGACGCCCTGATTTGAGTAGGTGGCTCATCATGTCGTGTATACTTACGGAGTCCGTCCAAACCCTTCATCTGATGTGGATGATGGGTCGGGACAAAAATCAAGTTGTTCTAACACACGGGTGGGCCCCGGTGAAGGTTGGGTATCCCTTGATCTCCACATTGCTCCATGGGTCATGGGTCATGGGTCACTTGCGTATCACATCAAGCTTATTTTTAGGTAGGTGGTAACCTGAGAGTAAATATGTGATGGATGGGTTGGATGTCACACATCCAGAAGTGTCACCCACTCAAGGCCCACTTGACTCTTGGAAGTATCTCATTACCGGTGGTCTATGTTTTGATGGGTTTATTGTTGAGGGTCAAATATTGCTCATTATCCCTCATTTATATCTTGGTTTTATGAACATAATAATGTTTAATGTTCTATTTTACTCATGTTTGTGTTGCAAGGTGAATTTAAGAGCTTGGATTAAAAAGGGTAATAAAAGTATGAATTTAATGCTTAAGAATCACCAATGCAAGGGATAGATATTAGGAGACAAATATTGAAGAATTCACATGTTAAAAATTCAAGAAAACCAAGTGAGAAATGAAAAAATCATATATTTGAAGTGAAGAGAAGGAATCTTGAAATTGCCCTGAAAAGCATATTGTGAAACTATGGGTCATTTTATGAAATTATGCAGAGTGAAGTCTATTTTGAAAAACTGCGAGTGTGAAGTCTATTTTAGAAAACTGCTTAATTTTGAGGCAATTTGTAAAGTTTTCTAATTAAGTACGAAAGTTGGAGTTCCACAACTATAAATAAGACTCCCCATGAAGTTTCTAGGCATCTTCTAAGATTTAAGGAGTGAAGCAAAAGGGTGGAGAAGCCGTCGCCAAGAGTTTTTCTTCTTCTTTGTTAATTGTTTCATATTTTTCTTAAGAGACTTTAGTTCAATCATGTCTATAGGTGGCTAAACCTTTTAGATAAAGCTAAAAGGTGAAGCTTCTAGCATGATGGGACGTTTCTATTGCTTTAATTTCTGTTTATGTTGAACTACATGGATTCTAATTTGATATTTAAGGAATACTTTCAGTTTTTAATAGTTTATTGTGACTCAAATTATAGTAGATCTGTAATAGTTTTGAATATTTTCTTTTCCTGATTTGAGATTGTGAAATTAGTAAGTCCTGTTATTCACCATCGTCCCTTAGGCATGGTAGGGTGATAGAATCCTTCCTAATCTTCACAATTCTCCTACTTTGAGATAATGAGATTAGTAAATCCTGTTGTTTGTCATTGTCTCCTGGGCATGGTTTGGTAATGAAATCCCTGCCAATTATCATAGTTCTCCTTCATTGAGAATTAGGTCAATGGAAGTCCAGATTTGATTTTATTAATGTATTTTCCAATTGGATAGGATAAGACTCCAATTTAAATTGTGTTATTTAAATCAAGTAAGAGGGCTCTGTAAGACCTGTATCCTAGACCGTACTGTTTCGTCGACTCCCGCGATCTTTCCCGTCGAATTTCAGCAATCCGTGACCTATAATCGATGTTTGCACACGACCGTAAGTCGTATCCTATACTTTTGAGTCGGCTTAATCCGAGACTTGTATCATTGCGACTGCACCGTCGCCGCGATTTCAACGTCGTGATTCGCATACCGATCCGATACCCTGACTAAGAAATGTGGGTCGGTGTTTATTTCAAAGAAAACACCACGCATTTGCAATCCCAAGAGAATCTCTACAACATGTCCCATCAATCTCATTAATCACTTCACATGTCAAGTACAAAGCACTCATGTTTCCTTTCTCCACAAGTTAAGCAACCACCAAGTCAACCCATCTCTCACCCTCTCTCTTACCCACCCATACTTGTCAAAGTACCACATCACTCACATCCATCACTCTTACAACCACCCCTTTTCTCTCTCTTTCTCTTCACAAATTCCAAGCCACACCAAGCACCAAAGAAGTGCACGTCCAAGCTCCCCCAAGAGTGAGAAAAGAGTGTTTTGAGAGTGGCCCATTCCCATCACAAGATCTACCATGCTAGCTATTCAAACCTCATCACCCTCCATCAAAGTGAGACACAAGGAGACCGAAGTTCCAACGGACCGAGAAGATCGAATGGTGGGTGCTTCTATAGGCTAATTTTTTATATTTTCATGATGGACCAAGTGAGGCATACTGATTAATGGTTTGGATCTCACTTGGGACCCTAAGATGTGGCCGATGGCCCACTTTGATCATCATGATCATTCCATGATGGGGCCAATCTCCATGGACCCCATCATGATGTTTACTTTCCTTGCATTAAAGAGGTCATCTAGACTGTTCATTTTTTATGGAGAAAGATCTTCACCGTTGATCTTTGAATTGATGGGCCCACTTGTATTGGGACCCACTCGATGTACGATTGAATGCAAGGGAGGGCTCATAGTGGCGGAGCCCTCCATCACACGTGTTCCACTCTCTTTCTCCCTCTCTCTCCCTCTCTTTTTATTTCTCTTCATGTGATGATTTGGCTGTGTGGCCCACCCGGATGGATCCCACCATAAGGCGTGTATTTTATCCAAACCATCCATAAGTGGGGCCCACTTTATATATGTATTGTATCCACCCCATTCACCATTTGGTGGCCCACCTAAGCAGGGCCCACTTCATGGACGTCGTTTGCCCAGACTGTCCAGTGTCCAGGGACGCTGCACGTCAAAATAAAAACACAAATATTGGCTTGTTTTAAAGCCTTTAGAAAGGGCCACTTGCATAGGCCCCACCTTGATGTATGTATTCAATCCACACCATCTATCCTATTTATCAACTCATTTTAGGCATTGAGCTGAAAAATGAGGTTGATCGGAGTATCTGGTGGGCCATAGCGTTGAAAACAGTGTCATTACCGTTGAAATCTACCTAGATTTTTCTACACACCGATACAGGCCCAATATTAGGCTCAATGGGACTATCTTGAGCCGTGGGATGCAATGGCTAGGTTGGGTTTTCCGGATGTGGGCCCTACCTAGGAAAAATTATGGAAAAACTCGATTTTCAAAAAAAAAATAAAATAATAATAATAATAATAATAAGATAGGCAGCAACGTCTGCTGCTGCCAAAGGCGCAGGTAGCGCTTGCGCGTGTAGGCGGATGGGCAGGGACCCACGGTCCCAGCCGTGGGCCCCACCATGATGTTTGTTCCTCATCCAACCCATTCATTAGGTGGGCCACTCCTTAAAGTGTACCACTCCAAAAATCAGCCTGATCCAGGACTCAGGTGGCCCACATCACAAGAAACAGTGGGGTCTAACGGCTACCATTGGAACCCTTTTTGGGTTGCAGAGGTTTTGAATCAATATGAAATTTATTTTTACTCTTCATCCAGGTCTTTACGGCCTTATCAACAGGTTGGACGTCACGTGAACATTAAGGTGGGCCCCATGTGGGACCACAATGATGTATGTATTTTATTTCCACCGTCCACGAACGGTGGAAACCACCACTGTGTATGTGGGACGGTGGGACCACCTTGGTGTATATGTTTTATCCACCCCGCCCGACTGTGGACCCCTCCACCCTGTTGCATGTGTTGTATCTAACACATGGGGTCCACCTTGGTGATGTGCTGGACCCCACCTTGATGAGATCCATATTCCAAGTCGTCCATTACACTGGACGCTAGAGTGTGTTATATATATGTATATAGCAATGTATACATATAATATATTATGTATATATATAATATATAATATATTATATGTTATGGAAGCCCCACGTGGCCCCCACCCTGATGGATATGACGCATACCCACCATTCATTTGGGTGGCCTACCGTGTTATATGTGTTCCACAGTCCATTCATTTCATCTGGATGAAAATCCCAGTGTGATGCATGTTTTGCAATCCACGCTGTCTATTCAATTGTTGGGTCACATGTATATAGACCCCCCATCATGATGCATGTGTTGCATCCAAACTGTCCACCATTCAAACCCCCTTTCAGGTTAGTGTGACCTTATGATCAGATTGGATGAGAAATAAATGTTATCGTGGGCCTTGGGAATTTTAATGGTGGAAATCACCGTCACCACTTATCTTTGGGTATGGCCCATTTGATATGTATAAGGCCCAATTGGTGTGGCCCATTTGATATGCATATAACCCATGTGATGTGGCCCACTTACCATGTTTAAGGCCCGTTGTTGAGGCCCACCTCTGATGTGTTGATGGTCCATGGGTTAAGGCCCATTGTGTTGTATTAGGGCCTATGGGTTGAGGCCCATTGTGATGTATTCAAGGCCCGTCATTGAGGCCCACCGTGATGTGTATGAGGCCCGTTGGTGAGGCCCACCTCAATATATATGAGACCCATGTTATGAGGCCCATTTGATGTATTGGAGGCCCATGGGTTGAGGCCCAATGGGATGTACATAAGGCCCATTGTAATGTAATTCCACTGTGGTTTATGTGTTGACCTTTATAGCGGGCTATGCCTTGGGAACAATGATGGTTTGACGTCCACATTGTGAGGTAATATTGGTTAAATGTCCGTATTATGACTCTCCCTAGGGCCCCATTGATAGGCCCATACTTGTTACGTGTAGGTCGTCTGGGCCCATCGTTGTTGTGAGGATAGTCCATCACTTTATAATATGCTTAATATAATTTCATACCTTATACCATAGGTATCATATGCATGCTTGATGTGAGTAGTGACTAATCATAGCATATGTCATTGGGTAGATTATTTATTGAACTCATTGATAGAAGTTACCCACATGAGCGCATGGTGCGCGCGAGATTGTTGCATGATTGTACGGTGTGTCTCATGCATCTTGCATATGTGTGACTTGATTATTATACGCCCTAATGACATCAGGGTTGTAGCTCCACAGGTACATCGTGGATGACTGTATTGGATACTAAAAATACTTGGTTCTAGCATTGTGGACACTTAGGATATCCTTGGGTGAAAGTCCCATAACCTTTTTGGTACCAGGAGTTGCTCCAACGTCTGGACTGAGTGGATACACGAGTGCCTGAGTACCGAATACCAGTAGGCCGCGTCTCCTACTGTGTCGTGGTCAGTTGGGAGGGAGTGTGGCCTTATCCGCTTGAGTGAGGGGGCTATAAGCTAGGCTGAGTTTGACCAGCTCGTAAATGAGTCTGCTATCGACGAGCCGGGTAGGTATTGGCAGACTACTGTTCAGGCGGATAGTGAGGTTTATTCCGCTTACTTGACTGTGCAGCTAGGGAGGAGACAGTTAGTGCGAAGTGTATTAGACCCCGGTGATATCCAGAGAGAAACCGTATTGATATGTGTACTTGATGAGTACTGTCATGCTTGCTTTGCATCTCGCATATGACATTTGGCTACATAGGCCATGCATCGCGTGGCCTTGGTATGGTCGATAGCATTCATGTCTTGCATCATATAGCTTTGGTACAACTGATAGCATTCATGGACTTACCACATGTTTCCGCATTACTCTGATATTGTACACTTGACACTTGCCTTGCGCACACACTTACACCACCCTCTAAGCTTTTGTAAGCTTATGCACGACAGTTGCGTGCAGGTAGCATTGGACAGCAGCAGCGCTGAGACAGGAGTGCACATCTGACTATTTTAGAGCTTTTTGATCACCCTGTATTTCCCTTTCTGTATTGTACTTAAAGTTTTTGATATAGTGGATATGTGGTGATGTTATTTTGTGACTTGGTTATACTTGTAGTTATGCTCCATTACAAAAAAAAATTCATTCTGAAAATCCTCCTTGTAGGATCCCAGGATCGAAATCTGACATATGATTGTCAGGAGTCAAGAATGGGGTATTACGGAGGCTGTCAGCACCGAATTCGGCGATCGGGATTCCTATGAATCCGATTTTCGAGTTTGGGGCGTGACAGGCTCCCTGATCGCTACAAGTGGATCCTTAGCACCCTAGTCCCCACCTTTAAATTTTTAGTTTTAATTACTTAATTCACAATTATTCTCTCAATCACTTCAAAAGTAATTTTACATCTTCTTCTAGTTCTACTTCTAGTTAATTTCAGAAACGTATAAGTTTCAGTCCCTGTAAATTTAACCTCAGTCTTACCGAGATTATTACTACGTCGTGACCCTACACTTGGGGATGTATATAAACTTCAAATGGAAGAGCCAGAGACGTTACATGCTAGAAAAGTAACTTGATGTAAAGTAATTGCCTTTTGTTAAATCCAAGCTCTAAAGACTGGATATGAAATCTAAAAAAGATTGAGTTTCTTGGGGAGAGTGGATGATGTGCTTGTCATAGGAAGTATAAGTTGCTTCAGAGTGGATGGAATGATGTACAATAGAACGATAGAAGTACTCATAAATCCACATTTGAAGAAGCCACAACGGTCCTCTTCAAAGAAATAGACCTTTGGTGGTAACTCCGTAGATTCCCCTATACAAGTGGTCGAGTACAAAAGGCGTCAGGGCAAGTTTTCGACCTTAAGCAAGGGCCTCGGTCAGATGGACATATTCGATGGTGATTTGCAGGGCATTCTTGTAGAGTAAGTGACAATAGATCCAAAGCAATGGAAAAGCTGTATGTTATTTGTTATCGACCGATTCACTCTAATTACGATAGGTCTGCATGAAGTGAAAATAGGCATTGCCAACCTTGTTCAAGAAATTCTTAGCATATTTTTGTGCAAAAGTTGGATAAACAACTTCACCAAAAGGAAGAAGTTGAGTCAAAGCCGTAATATAAAAAATAGTTGGACTCATAGAACTGCAATTGAAGAAAAATGCATTAGTCGATAAACTCTAAAATGTTGAAGCTGCGAAAAAAAATATTGATTTGATGGATAATCGTATACGGAGAGCTTGATACATTCATATGTGCCCAATTCTCCCCATGTTGTCTCATATTGAGATGAGACATGAGCAAACCAAACATCGCATTCCGAAAGGAGCTTTGGCCATGATTGAGGGTTCTTTAAGATGTTAGCGGAATCAGGGATATACTCAAATTGGATCAGTAGAGTATCGCTAGGGCTGATGGGAAACGAAGGATCCATTATGCTAACTTCTTCAACCTCCGTTGTTAGAGTGAATCTCAGGCCCATACAATAATAGTAGGGCAATTTGAAAACTATCATGTCGATGCACTTGTCAGTAAAAGCATCCATCACCGTAACAAGATCGTTTTGTTGGAACAACAGGGTGGAAGATGAGGAGGCAACCATTGCTTGAGGAAAATGTTCGAGTTTGGAGTTGTTTAGAAGAATAAGGAATGAAGGTGTAATAACGAAAATGAAATTAAAAAAGGCACTTGTATTGACCGAAGTTATGGAACATTTATTAGGAGGTATTATTGTGATTTTGTGGGAAACGATGAAAGAACACGTGTTGACTTGTGGTTCGACTCTTGTTTCGATAAAGTACAATTATCACTGATTTGTTACTATGAATTGGTCGAAAATGGTTATTGGCTCGCTGCCACATGTATGTAATAAGTAATGCATTAGTGAGGGAGCCAATCAGAATAGATTACGCTTGATTTATACAAATCCGCATAGTGTATTCGGAGATTTGAAAAGATTTCCTAGCAAAAAACAACTGGAACGTATCAAACAATGTCACGTCAATGTTTAAGCGACTGATGAAGGAACAATAGTGAAGGAACGTTTACAAGACAAATGATAGAAGAAGAAACAGATAAAATTAAATAGTGGTGAACGATTATAATAACCGTCAGAACATGAGAAAGATTCAAATAATCGGATTAAAGCTATAAATAAAAGAGGAATGCAATGGAAAATTTCATCTCATACCAACCTAGTTAAACAAAGCATTATCTTTCAATTATCCTTTCAATCACTAATCAATTTACATCTAATAGTGTAATCATTTACTTTTCCTACCAAGTAAATTATGTTTCTTAGGGCCTGTTTGATTTTCAATTACTGGATGTAATTAATCATAGATACATATTAAATGTCATGTATTGCCGTTTGATTTTTTTTCTCTTCTCAGTGAAGATTTGTTGAATAAGAGATGTGAAATGACAAAGGGAAATGAAAGAAATCTGCCGATTGAAGAAAGAGATCCATAGAAGTAATGAGGCATTGCACATATGCCCCTTGAAGTGGCTGTAGACATTACTTCCCATAATCCACATTATTATTGTAATTGGTACACCACCATCTCTATAACTTTCTATAAAAACAAAGGCTAAATCAAAGGAAAACTCCTCTGTTGCAAGCTCTCTTCCTCAGCATCTATTTTAGTGTCATGACTGATGCAATTCCTGTAAATTTTATGCTTTAAGGTTATGTATATTTCAGCTAAAGTTTATATTTTAAATAGGTCTATCCTTTCAGCAAGGGGAAGCAATCAAGCTCTGGAAACAGTCAATAGGTAATTGGTCGGGTAAGAGAAATCATAATTTGAATCTACAATTACAACATTCTATCATTATCTATTATTTCCATTCTATCAATATTGGTGAGATAGTACCCCAGATCCACCGAGGTGGGTGGGACCCTTGACTGTGGAACCCACTGTGATATATGTAAGTGGATGAGGTGAGACCTAAAATGCACCGAGGTGGTGGGGACCCTGACTGTGGGCCCACTGTAATGTATGTGACTACATCCAGACCGTCCATCCATATTCAATCTCCATTTAAGGGATGGTTTTGAAAAAAAAAAAAAAAAGCAAGTAGTTGTGTAGAAAACAATGGTGATCGACAAATAAAAATTTCATGTGGGCGGCATAATTCATAAGCTAAAGATGATATTTAGGTGGTCTCTTCATCTGTGTCTATGACCTTATCAACTGGTTGGATACCAAATTACAAACATACGGCTAGAATCCATGAAGTTTTTAATAATGGGATTGAAACATAAACGTTTCATGTGATGTAGTCCCCATGAAGATTTGAGTTAACTTCATCTTTTGGGATCATGCCTTAAGATGAGTTTTGAAAATGATTGGATGGCTCAGATTAAAAGTATATACATCACTATGAGCCCCATAGTCATATGCCCACCCACCTCGGTGGATCTGTCTTCTCATTTGATCTTCTCCTAGATCTTGGATGCACTGTCCTGTGAAAGCCTTTTACATAGAGTTCCTGCAATGAGAATAGCAATGGGGCCCACCATTATCTTTGTTGTGAAATCTTCTCCGCTCATCCAAGTGGGCCACACAGAAAGTAACAATTGGGTATTGAACATCTACCGTGGAAACATTCTTATAGCCATGGCATGCTTGGTATCTGCTCCGAATCCTTTCTTATGGAGAACATGATTTTATCTTGAATCCATCCATTTGTTGTAAAAGTTCATTTTTAGGGCATTATCTAGACTATAAACTCTAATCAAGGCTTTGAAACGACCACACATAAGAATGCATCTGAAATTGAACGAATAGCGTAATCATTATATTTCCTATGGTGTGGCCCAATTGAGCTTTCGATATCCTTCTCTTTTTTTTTTCTCATGCTGAAAAATGATATAAGAAAGTGTTAGACCATATGGATTTGTCATATTAATGATGATGGGGCCCTTGCAGTGAAGGTCCCACCCATATATCAGGTTTTAGTGTCTCACCCCAAGTATTGCTCCACACAAACATGGATGAAGGAAAAACACAAATATCACCTTGATTAAAGCATTTTGTAACTCACTATTTCTATGGTGAGGCCTACTTAATATGGGGATCCACCATGTTTTTTGCTTCATTGTATAAAAGAGTATGAAAAATCAGTCATATCACATGTGGATATAATGATACATCGTGATGAGACAACAGAAATTCTTGACGTTTGAAAGTTACGTGGGCCCCACTCTACTGCATTTTAGACATCTACACTGTCCATCCATTTTGGAACAAAAAAATGAATCAACTTATAATGTAGGAATTTATATATTGAGTTAAATCAAGTGATAATTAACTTGATCATGTCTAAGAGTTTTCGTGACATGGTACAATCATCTTGATAAATTGTGACATACACACTAGTCATCTTATATATTTTCATTAGATGTCACAATAAGCGGCAATGTAAGGGATGAGATTAAAATTAAATGCTACGTGAAACCATTGTAACCGGCTCAGATTTACGATTTACTGCCTTAAACGGAACTTAAAGAATTTATGTTGCCTTTAACAACTGTTTATTAATTCTATAAGTTCTTCGAATGTAGATTTTTTTAATGGTTTTCATTTCAACAATAATAAGAATTATATTTAAAATGTAGATCTGATAAATAATATTTGGTTGACTGGTAACGATTGCATCTCCTAGTTGAGAATAAGTAAGATAACTTTTTTCAACCTATTCTCCATTATACAGGATAAGAATTTATTAACCGATGCGAATCATGTAAGTATGGAAGAACAATTTGTGATGTTCCATCATACTCTATCACATAATGTCCGTAATCGAGTCATTGGATATCGCTTCATAAGTTCTAGTGAAATCATTTGTTTTTATTTTAACCGGATTTTAAATGCAATAGTATCTTTATATCTATAGTATATAAAACTACCCGGTCCAAAAACCTCAACTGAGATTATCAATAATTCAAATTGAAATAACTACTTTCAGGTGAGTATATTATATTATCCATAATATTATGCATTGAGATTTGTATAGTAAAATATAAACTTCACTTTGATACATAATATACAATTTATAATTGTATTGGCGTAATAGATGGGATGCATATACTTGTATTTGTTCCAGCGATTGAGAGTAACATCTATCGTAATAGAAAATGAGTCATTTCTTATAATGTAATAGTTGTCTATAATTTTGGTATGAAGTTCGATTACATGTTTGCAGGTTGAGAGGGATCTGCTTAGGACGCACGCGTCCTATAAAGTGCTTTGACCAATGCACATGATCATTATACAATATGACAATGTAATATCATCTAATGACATATACTCCTTACCAATTAAGTTACTGAAAGTCATTACTGATTGACTATCAGTCCCTATACACTGTAGGTAAATATTATGTAGTTGATGTTTGGTATGCTTATTCTCTTAGATTTATGGCTCCATATCGAGATGTACGTTATCATCTTAACGAATATTGTATAGGACATAATCTCGCAAATACAAAAGAGCATTTCAATTATCGGCATGCTCAACTGAAAAATGTTATTGAGGATTGCTTTAGTGTACTGAAGGCTAGATTTTTCATCATAAAGATGTCTCCATAATATCATGTATTCACACAGGTGAAGATTGTGCTCGCTTTCTGTGTCCTTCACAATTTCATCTGTGTGTCAAGAGATAGATAAATTATGGAGAAAGAAGGTACATCAAGAGACGGTGTTGATGGAGTGACTCCTTCACTGTTAAAGATTTCTGTTATTGATGAGGATCACACTATACTCAATATCACTCAAGTCGAAAGATATGCATGGTCATCATTTCGTGACGACATTACACAAAGGATGTGGAATGATTCACATACAATAAGTCACAGGGTTTAATTTATTTTTTCATTTTGTAATATGTATATAGTTTAAGAGTCATCATCTTTTTTTGTCATATATAATATGCAAATGTAAAGTGGATCTGAAGAAATTTTATTACTCGTTTGACTGCTATAAGGATCACATAGAAATAGATATCGTAGTTTTGTTTTGCATATTATATAAAATAGTTTGATTAACTTAAATTTAAAGTATTGACCCATTATGCCTTGTTGATTTTGTAAACCGTCATTTTATAGATTGTTGAAGATACGTCCTCAATAGGATTAATAAACATGAGGTCCCAACCGTCAACCCCCACAAAGCCTATTGGAAACAGTTATGTAACAATACTAAAAATGACTCTAAAGAAAAATACATAAAAATCAATAGATGAAGCACCTTCTCCAGGCGGCATACTTCACTGCATAGATGACATGGACAACTGCCTTATCGATAGCCTTATGGAGCAAATTGCAAATGGCAAGAAAAGTAGGTATGATTTTAAAAAAGAGACGCACAAACCCATCTTTGACAATATTAGAGATAAATTAGGAATAGTACTCACTTCCAAAAATATCATAGATCGCTTATACATTGTGAAGAAATTCCACTTCATGATTCGAGATTTGCGTGATACCAGCGGTTTCGGGTGGGATGATGATTTAAAGGTGGTGGTCGCATTTGATGATGTTTGGGTGGATTACATAATGGTAGGAAACAATAATCTGTTGTCCCATTTAGCAACTTTTATTCATAATTTATGGTGAGTATATATCAGCCATTTTGACAATAGTCTTTTTTGTTTTTTCAATAGTCACATACATGCGCACAATATGTTTACAGTAAGCCATGTTCAATATACGATGATATAGAGTATATATTTGAAGACAATCGTGTTACTGGTAGAAGATGCGTAATTGGAAATTTCACTTTTCACACGGGTATTGGTGGCTTAAGGGATCCAAATGAATCAATGATGCAAACAGTGGACTTTAAATCATATTCGTGGATCTTTCTTCTGATGATTTTGGTGACAGTAGCCCAAACATCCAATAGTCATGATGACATCAATATACCATATTCGACCTCGCAAGTAAGGAAAAACAACTCCAACACCACAAACAACACTACAAACTCTATGAAGAGGTCAAGGGGTAGCCATCCGATAGATGTAATTGGTCATGAATTGACTAACATGGATGAGGTTATGTAATTGATTGCAATGAATATGTCACAGGGGAAATTTTTTACACAAATGTATGTTATTATTCCAGAACTGGAGTGGATGGATGGACTTAATGGGCATGGTGTACTTTGCACGACCAAAATACTTTATAAGGAGGAAGAATATGATGCCTCTTTCCTTAACCTTCCAAATCAGTTGATGTTATAATTTATGAAAATGTTAATGAAGGACAATCAGAGAAACACTTGGCTCGCAATAGTAGCATGTGATCGTGCTCACTGTTTCTGTTTTCTCTATATGATTGCTTTATTGCTTTCCACACCGAAATATATAAGCATCTGATGGTTACTTTTTTGTTGAACAACTACGTGTTATGTTGTTACACTTAGCTTTTAGGACAAATTTGGTTGGATGATAACTATTTATCTATGAAAGTACACTAGACTCTTTGTGGTACATGTTATTTTTTTGTGGCACTTTATACATCCATACCTTAAATACTTGCTCTAATCAATTTATTATTTATTACTTACATCCTATGATGCTATTCATTGATTATTTAAATGTTGATAAGTACTTTCATGTGGTGGCTTATTTTTAACTATCTATAACTCGATAGTGGCAATATTATGTATTAGTTTAATGTAACGATTGATTAATATCATGAACAGACCATGCATATATCCTTTCTTGATATACTAATTATATGTAATCTCTATGTATGAAATTCTCACAATTTATAATTATATTTATTTTTTATCTGAAAATTACAATTTTCTTATTGAAGATAAGGAAGGTTTACATTGTATTCAAGGAAAAACGTCCAGGTGTTTATTTTACATGGGAGGAATGTAATGCCAAGGTAGATGGGTTCCACAGGGCACTCTTTAAGTCACATAAGTCGCAAGACAAAGCAATCCATGCCTATGAGGCGTTCTCTATGATACCTCAGTATCCAAACATGCCAATGGGTGAACTTCTAAACAGAGATGATGATGATAACCCTTTGGATGTATATTAAGTACTTCATGGACACGAAGTCCATATACACCATACTAGCCACTAGATTTCGATAGGATATGAGGTGTCAACTTCATCACCCCCAAATATAATGGCAGAGATCACTGAAAACGAAGGTGACGGTAGTGCAGTGTTATTCCTACTAGGCATATTGCTCATCATTATGGTTGTCCAACTCATTTTCATGAAGCATTAAAGTTGTAGTGGTGGATGTCTAACATTTGTTAGACTTTTGGTATCAAGATTTTGACCTATGTCTATTATCATACAGTCGGGAGGCTTGTTTTCTTGCTTTTTATAAAAGTGAGTTAGGATATTTTGCAATAGTTTACGTAATCTACTTCGTTAGTAAATACAATTATAGTTAGATGGATGTAGGAATGTAATACCCCCTACTTTCCAGTACTCGGGTGTTATCATGAGGACATAATTTAGGATCACAAACCCAATTTAGCGAATCAATTACCCTCGCCTGTTAAGAGTAAACTTCACTCGTATATCAAGTAATCCGTCCATCATATTCTAAAATGAAGCATCACATCACAAGAGAGGTCTATTTTAGGATTCAATCACCCTGATAGATAAATCAAATGTTCATTGTCAATGTCAAAAGTTGAATCATCAAAACTCGCCATTCATTAAACCGACCACTTTCTATAAGGCAACTGTAAACTCATTGGACTTTAGGAGCACCGGTCTAAGTGTATCCAGATTAGCCTAGGAATGTTGGAGGACAAACATGATCTAACCGACCACCAGATGAGGCCCAGTTGAACTAGTCAGATGGGTGGCGTATCTTAAGTTGATCCATAATAACTCATTTTAAAAAGTATATATATTATAATAACAAAATGATTTCACAATTATTTGTAATAATACATATGTTACTTAAATTATCTAAATTACGTATATTATTTAAGCTACATATAAAATAAATTGTATACCAACACATTATTATATAATTGATGTATATTAATTAACATTTATATTTTATAATTTTAACTATATATTATCGTATTATACTATGCATATAATATATATCACTTAATAGTAGTTTTACTATACTATATATGCATATATAATCACAAAAATATACATTCGAAATATTAATGATTTTAAATAAATACTTATCTATAATTATTAATGTATTATACTAAATAAATATGTAGATATATTTTTATTATAAAATCTAAAATAGATAGCGGCCCTGGGTGGCACACTAGCTAGATGAACGGTTTTGAGCACGAGGTTGGACCACCAGATCAATGATAACCTAGTATGAAAGTCCAAATTACAATGTGCATGGCCCACCTAAGCCATGGATCTACCTCATTCTTTGGGTCGGGCCCTATTTTAGGCTGACAAAATGGATAAAGGGAGTGGATCCAGCAAAAGGATCATAGTGGGCCCCACATTTGAGTTGGGAGTTGTAAGGTCCGTATCCTAGTTCGTATTGTTCTGTCGACTCCCGCGATTCTTCTTAACGAATTCTGGCAACCTGTGATCTATATTTGACGTTTGCGCGTGACTCTAAGTCGTATCTTGTAAGTCTAAGTTGGCTTAATTCGAAACTTGCACTATTGCGACCGCACCGTCGTCGCGGTTTCAACGCCGTGTCTTGCATACTGATTCGATACCCTGGCAGAGAGAAGTGGGCCTGCGTTCAGTTCGAGAAAAATACCATGCGTTTATAATCTCAAGAGAATCTCTACAACATGTCCTATCAATCAATCAATTAAAATACACAATTCATGTTTTCTTTCTCCACAAGTCAAGCAATCTACCCCAAAAATTAATAAATCTCTCACCTCACCCATCATTCACCTCACATCCATCACTCACCTCACATCCATCACCTCTCTTACAACCTGTAACACCCCAAATTTTTGTCCACCTGGAGTTAGACGTCCTTAGGCAATGGGTCAACCATATCACTCTCAAAGGTCAATCCCAATGTCTAAAAAAAATTGCTTTTCAACCCATTTCCTTCAAAATCTTGCCTTTCACCACCTCATTTTTCAAATTTCTCTAAGTACTTTCATATTATACATAAATCCTAAAGTTTAAATGGTGAAGAACTATACTTAAACTAAAACTTACTGTAAATGGTAAATACATGCGTAAAATAGGATTTTGACTATTTAATATTTAGAATTTCATTATGTAGATAAGTTATTTGGATGGATTAGGTTCTTCTACCATAAAATCATATAGTGTACGTCGCGTAACTCATTCCGGTTTGCAAATGAAACTCGATAAACGCCTCGACGGACTCATGGGCCCAAACGGCTCAATTTGGGGGGACCTGAGGTGGGTCCCACATGTTTTTGGCATCCCCGAGGGGGGGGGAGGACCTCGCCCCTGGGGTGAGCCCTTGCCAAATTGGTCAGTGACCGGCGAGGTCCTCACCGGTTTGGCGAGGCCTTGTCCGTACAGCGGTCAGGCAGCTCGGTTTCTGTATTTTTTCTGTACATTTCATCCAACTTTAAAAAAATCATATATCCTTCGTTATAATCTGATTTGGGTGATTTAATAACTATATTGAAGCTAAATGAGTCTAATTTTATATAAAATATTTAAAAAATATAATAAAATATTTAATATAGTTTAAAATAGGTCGTTGTGACAACTGTCTGAAAATTACTTGTTGGACAGCTGCTGCTTCTAGAATTTTTAGAATTTTTTTACAACTCAACATATTATGAAATTTGGTGAAGATAGGGAAAACTTAATGATGAACCACTAGAAAAATAATTAAAATAATGTGATAACTAAAAGTGCCCAAAATGAGGCATAGAATGGCCCTAGGACCGTATTTTGTCATAATTAGGGTAGAATTTGGTTAAGTACCAAACTGAATACTCAGTAGAATTATCTTGAACCACTTTAAATATGAACTATAAGATCCAAAATGAGTAGGACCACTAATGCTACGTTATCTAGAAACCTAGGATCAATCTTTAAACCCAGTTGCTCTTGGGAGCATCGTGAAACTTCGTATCGGACCTGAACCGCACGTTGAATGTCCGATAGCGATGAACTTAGACAATTACGACCGCCTAGTTAGACTTGATAATCACCTCAAAAATTAAGTTCAGACGATGTCCTGGGACTGTTTCCTTGAGTCCGGAGTGAAGAGAGTGAGAAAGCGAAGATTTTTAGAAAATTAAATATAATTTTAAGTAATCTGGATCGTTTTGCTTGTGCGTTATTTTTAAGCGTCTGACCATTAAATTTCAACCCAAATTCACCCTTGGATCAGGATAGGTGGCCCATACATGTCATAGCACTTGTGGCTGTGATCGAGTTTCGGTGACCGCTGAACTGACATTGGTCCGTCACGATCAATCTGGAAACCTGACCGGACTGAAAACTTACCTTGACCTAGATCCAATATTAGAGAGCTTAAGTCCGACCACATTTAGTAATAGGACATCCAGAAGTGTTCCGTTGGATCGGAACAGACCCAATTTGGTTATAACCTAAGTATACCTTGGCCCTAGGGCTATTTCCGTCGCTTTTGAGCTTATAAAAAGGCCTTAAACCCCCTCTCTCATATCCCATACGAATTTCCTAAACCCAAGGGAGAGAGAAGAAAGAAAGAGAAGGAAAGAGAGAGAGAAGGTGAGTGAAGGTGTGAGAGTTATTCTTGAGAATCGCTTCTGCTATTCTACGTGTTTATTCATCACATCCGTGTCGCTACTACGGCGATTCTGACTTCGTTCTTACGTAAGAAGACCTAATCCTAATCTGTTCTAGGGTTTCAAATGTTCCAAGTAGTAAAATAGCTAACTCCACACATGCTATAGGTTGACATTTCATCGTTGACGAAGACTTACAGTCTCTGTCGAGTTCGTTACGATTCTACGGCATAAGGTGCGGACTATAGATGTTTAGGTTATCATTTCTCAAAGCTTTCAATGTCGGCTAATGGTAGATTACTGACGTGAATACTATTTTACATGTAGAACATGCTATCCGTTTTCCGTTTCGGTTAAATATGAAGAATATGAAATTTTGTGTATTCTATGTATTCGTATAAAATACCTTATACGTATGAAATTTGAAAGTATATTTGTCATGATTTATTGCTGTGTGTTTATGCTGGTTATGAATGTAACAACGTGTCGGTGAAAGGATTCGCCCTAATAGATGTTTCGGCTAATATACGCTATGTATGTTATTAAGTGTAGTCTAAGTGTTTGTTGAAATGACTAAATAAATATGGATTTATGATTTATGTCTGTCATATGTATTGAATGTAAGAACATGATCGTTGTATATTAGACATCTCCTTGATATAAGGATCTGTCATATTATATGTTGAAATCAACATACGTCATGTATGTTGGAGTTGTGTAGTCTAAGTGTTAGATAAAAATGTCTGTGTGAGAAACTGGGTGACGGACTAAATTTAATAAGGTTGTTGAGATAAGATTTTCGACTACCTTAGCCATATACATGAATTCCTTCAAAGTAACTGTAACTTGTATGGCGTGGTTTGTGTAGAATACATATGTGTTGGATGGTATGTTATATGTGTTTCATTGTACTTTCAAATGTTACTCATGTTTATATTAGTTATCAAATGCTGTAGGATTATCTTATCACATGCACATACTGCTTACATCAGATTATGTTTGGGGCTATTGAATAGTCCAGACAATCGGTAACCGGACTTGAGTTCGTGGCTAAGTTGTATTCGCCACGCAGAACATGTTTGACGAGCCTAAGCCGTGCGTTGCTTGTCGACAGTGGTTAGGCCACACAAGGTGCTTATGCACTTCATGTCGATCAACTCAACGGGCACTCGTACTAGTCAAACTCGTCAAGTAACCCGATTAGCTCGATGTATATTAACCATGTATGAACGCTACTGCTTGAATCTAAAGTACCAAACTTACCAGTGAAAATTTCGTTAACCATGATATCTCGATCCGCTAACACTCATGAGCCGGGAATGGTGGTATGGGACACCGTGGTCGAGCTGTTGGCCTACGCTAGGGCCACGAGCCTCCCCGTAGTGACCAGTGAGCA
The DNA here is from genome assembly GCA_037074715.1 of Magnolia kwangsiensis. Taxonomy (NCBI): domain Eukaryota; kingdom Viridiplantae; phylum Streptophyta; class Magnoliopsida; order Magnoliales; family Magnoliaceae; genus Magnolia; species Magnolia kwangsiensis. The sequence continues at coordinate 187,779,581 of CM073571.1, read as the reverse complement.
ACTCAGACTCGTGAGCCGAATACGGTGGTATGAGACACTGTATTCGAGCTGTCGGCTTACACTAATTTGGTGATGGGGGAGCGGTGTAACGATTCCATGTAATGACCCTGACAGCCCTTGCAGTAACCTCGAGCGTACTCTGAGTCTACGTGGAGGCAACGACCCTTCCGTAGCAACAAGAGTACAAACTAGGCATGTATTAATTTGGTAATGGGGAAGTGGTGTAACAATTTCGTATAACAGCCCTGACAGCCCTTGCAGCGACCTAAAACCGCACTTCGTATAAGATATGCTAGGACTGATGACCTTAGACTGGATCATTGTCGGAAAATGATACAAGGGAGGTACCTTAGCTTCCCAATCCTGCTGTATGAAAAGGACTAATAATAACTCGGTAATCATGTTCATATCATCGCACTACATGTGCCAATGATGAAGTGCACAGAGGGCTGGAAGCATGCCGTGAACGTAGGATGGTGTCGCACGAGGGAGTGTAGGCGAGGGCATGCATTCATGAAAACATCTCATCCTTGCATTAACAAGAGTATATAGGAATGTTTGATTATACTGCTTTATCATTATCGCTTGACTGATTTGATAACATATTAATCTTTACTCTATTGTTTCACTAAGTTAGCTACTCACTCCCACGTTACCGGACGGTGTTGTACACACCAACCAGACCCTGTCTTAGTTTCAAGTGAGGGCGATGCTTGTGAAGCGGAGCTGAACTTTATTTTTTTATGATGAGTTCTCCTACATGTAACTCTCTGGCGGGTCTATTTGACCTGGAGTTGCACTGACGGGGCTTCAATATTTGAGATAGAAGACATTACATTTTTCTTATTTTGTGTATTTTGTAATCAAACTTGTAATTGTTAACCTACTGACATTCATACTTTGAGGGCTTACTATCACTCTTATCTAGTTTATATACTTATCACAGTCTCCCGCTTACATAATTTAAATGCCTGTGGAGTATGATATGTTGTTTTTGGTGTAATCTCAATCATGTTCAATGCCCTTCTACAGACAACATTCAATAATCATTATCTATGTTGCATAAGTAATGTTTTGGAACTCGGGAGTTGGGTTTCTGCTCGACCACCGATTTTCAGGGCATTACACAACCACCCCTTCTCTCTCTTTCTCAACACAAATTCCAAGCAACAAAAGAAAGTGGACGTACAAGACATTTTTAAGAGAGAAAAGTATGTTGTGTGGCCCACTTTTCACCCCAAGATCTATCATCCTAACCCTTCATTTCTCATCACCCTCCATCATAGTGAGACACAAGGAGCTTGACGTTCTATCGGAACAAGAAGATCGAATGGTGGGTGTTTCTATAGGCCTAGATTTCATGTTTTTATGATGGGCCAAGTGAGGCCTACTGATTGATGGTATGGATCTCACTTTGGACCCTAGATGCGGTCGATGGCCCACCTTGATTCTCATGATCATTGCATGTTGGGGCCATTCTTCATGGACCCCATCATGATATTTACTTTCTAGTTTGAAATGGGTCATCTAGACCTTCCATTTTGGTGGAGAGAGAATCTCCACCATTGATTTTTGTTTTGGTGGGCCCACATGTGTTGGAACTCACTTAATGTATGTCGTAATGTATGGAAGGGAGGGCCAATAGTGTCAGGGTCCCTCCATCACTCGATCTTTCTCTTTCTCTTTCCCTTTTCTCTTGATTTTGATCCCTTGATATATGCAATTCATCCTTGTCGTCCACCTTCGTGGGACTCACTTGATGGACGTGTTAGATCTACACCATCCAAGTCATGTGGGCCCTACTTTAATGGAGATGGGAAAAACACAAATATTAGATTGATCTAAGTGGGCCATGTCCATGTGGTACCCACCTTGATAAATACGTCCATGTCCAGCGTCCAAGTGAGTGGATGTACTAACAAAAAGAAAAGAAAATATTTGATTTAAGCTTTTGGGTGGGCTACTCTTATAGGCCCCACCTTGATGTATAGGTCTAATCCATGCTGTCTATCCCATTCCCTAGTTCATTTTAGGTGTTGAGCCGAAAAATGAAGTTAATCCAATTATCTGGCAGGCCATTTCTTAGAAAATAGTGGTTTTACCGCTAAAATCCACTCTGATATTTCTATACACCGAAACATGTTCAATATTGGGCTTGTTTGATCTGTTATGAGCTATAGAATCTAATGGGTGGGGTGGATTCTTCTGGTGCAGGCCCCACCTAGGAAAAACCTTAAAAATAAAAAATATAAAAAAATAAAATAAAATACATGCAGCAGGGGCTGCTGCTGCCAATGTCAGCGCAACAACGTCTTGCTGCTGCGTGTTTTAGGGGCAGGGACCGTGGGTCCCAGTGCTGACCCCACCATAGTGTATGCACCATCCACATCACTGGACGGTGAGACCCACCCCATGTGTGAGGCTGCACCATGATGTAAGGGTCTTATATCCACACCGTCCAAACCTTGGACGGTGAGACCCACCATGATGCATGCGTTGTATCTATGTCGTCCAACCATTTTGAGGCATTATTTTATGGCATGAGTTAAAGAATGAGTCAGATCCATAGTTCAGGCAGTCCCCACCATTTCACTAATGGGGTCAGCGATATCCACTGTTCAAAATTTCTAAGGGTCATAGTGGTTTCTTATTAAGCTAATATTTGTTTTCACTTCATCTATCACTATGTTAATTTATAAATAGGTTGGATCTCAAAATACATCACGGTGGGCCAAATCGTGATCCAGCGATTGATCAAGTGGACCACACCGCAAAAACTAGTGGGGATTGAATGTCTACCATTGAAACCCTTTTTTGGTAGTAGTCGTTTTTTATCTATATGAATTTTTTCCCCTCTTAATCCAGGTCTTTAAGACCTTATGATTAGATTGGGTGGAAAATAAATTTTATAGTGGGCCCTGTGATTTATTTAATAGTGAAAATTATTATTACCATTGCTATTTGTGGTATGGTCCAAATGATCCTTCAATAGGATTCCTTTTGGGGATGTGATGAGGCCCTTCTTGATGTATTTATGGCTCAATATTGAGGCTCACCTTGATGTGTATGAGACCCGTTGTTGAGGCCCACCTTGATGTGTATGAGACTCGTTGTTGAGGCCCACCTTGATGTATATGAGGCCCATGTTATGCGGCCCATTTGATGTATCCAAGACCCATGGGTCGAGGCTTAATGAGATGTATATAAGGTCCATTGCATTGTGTGATTCCACCATGGTTTGTGTAATGATATTTATGGCGAGTCGTGCCTTGGGAGCAATGATGATTTGACGTCCACATTGTAAGAATAATGTTGGTTAAATGTTCGCATTGTGACTCTCCCTAGGGCCCATTGATAGACCCATACTTGTTATGTGTAGGCCATTTAGGCTCATCTTTATTGTGAGGATAGTTCATCACTTCATAACATGCCTAGTATAATTCCATGACTCATGCCATACGCATCATATGTATGCTTGATATGAGGAGTGACTGATCATAGCATATGACATTGAACAGATTATTTATGGGACTCACTGATAGGAGTTACCCATATGAGCGCATGGTATGCGCAGGATTGCTGCATGACTGGATAGTATGACTCATGCATCTCGCATATGTGTGATATAACCATTGTACACGCTGGCGACATCAGGGTCGTGGTTCCACAGGCACATCGTGGATGGCCGAATCGGATACTGAAAATACTTAGTTCTAGCACTTGGGCACTTAGGATGTCCTTGGATGAAAGTCCCATAACCTTTTTGGTAATAGGAGATGCTTCAACGTTTAGATCGAGTGGATACACGAGCATAGGAGTGTCGAATACTAATAGGTCTCATCTTACACTATTTCATGGTCGGTTGGAAGGGGGTGTGGCCTTATCTGCCCGAGTGAGGGAGTTGTAAGCTAGGGTGAGTTTGACCAGCTCGCAAATGAGTTCGCTATCAACAAGCCAGGTAGGTATTGACAAAATACAGGTCAGGCGGATAGTGTGGTCTCTTTCACTTACTGGGTTGTGCAGCTAGGGAGGTGACAGTCAGTGTGAAGTGTATTAGACCTCGGTGATATCCCAGAGAGAAACTATACTGATATGTGTACTTGATGAGGACTGACATGCTTGCTTTGCATCTCGCATATGACATTTAGTTACATAGGTCTCACGTATCGCATGACCTTGGTATGGTCGATAACATTCATTCCTTGCATCACATAGCTTTGATATAGCTGATAGCATTCATGGACTTACTCGCATATTTCCGCATTACTCTGATATTATATACTTAGCACTTGCCTTGCACACACACTTACACCACCCTCTAAGCTTTTGTAAGCTTATGCACAACCGTTGCATGTAAGTATCGTTGAATCATAGCAGCGTTGAGGTAAGAGTGCGTATCAGATTATTTTAGAGCTTTTTGATCATCTTGTATTTCCCTTTCTGCATTGTACTTAAAGTTTTTATTATAGTAGATATGTGGTGATGTTGTTTTGTAACTTGGTTATGCTTGTGGTTATGCTCCATTACAAAAAAATAAAAAATAAAAATTCATACTAAAAATCCTCCTTGTACGATCTCAGGATCGGAATCTGGAAAATGGGTGCCGGGAGCCAAGAATAGGGCACTGCGGAGGCTGTCGGCGTCGGATTCGGCGATCAAAAATTTTGTGAACCCATTTTTCGAGTTTGGGGGGTGACAGGAGTACACAGTTCGTGTACTCCCGGGCCGCACTGAACTCGGTGGTCGGGCAAAGCACGTCTGACCCGTATACAAAAAAAAAGAAAGAAACTCTTTTTTTTTTTTAACTTCTTCTCCCGCCAACGCTATTCGAATAGACAACAACTGTTTGTAAGCATTGTGGCCCACCTCGATCGGACATGTGCTTGATCCAAACCGTCCATTTCATTTAGGTGATGTGGACGACCAGAATGATGCTTGATAAACCCCATGTTTCACACTCGTGTGAGCATAAACGCCGGTGAAAATGGGCTGTTTGTGTTTTCTTCCTTTCCAAAAATAGAAAGCCGCATTTTTCCTCCACGTTGGCAATCCACATGAGGTTTTCTCCTCCAATCATGACCGTTCGGTGCAAGCAATCTCAACCATCCATTTCTATTCACACGGATTTGGGTTTTCGGTGGAAAACCGACGCCAAAAACTAAACCGCAACCGGTTTTATGCACCAATAGTTTCCTCTCTACCACGGAATGAATCCGGGTCATCTGATCTCGATCTAATGGATCTAGGAGAGTCTAGGGCAACTTAAAATGAGAGAGGATTGAGCAGTAGTTTGTTTTTATCTGATTGCTCACGACCCCTCAACGAAAACTCGACCACCCCTTTCAAAACTCAAACCCACCAGCCAAACACGTTTAAAGCTTCGAAATCAGTGGTTGGGAAGCATGTTGGGATCAAGAAAAATCAATCTTACAACGTAGATAGGAGGAAGGTTCATCGGATTCAAATTCGCCATTAACAGCTAGCTTGTCTTCTCCACCGAGCTGCGCTGACTCGATCTGGGTTGGGTGTGAGTCTGGTCGAGCCCAAGGACATTGCTCAATCCAATAAGAGAGAAAGGAGAAGTAGAAGGAGAAGTTAGAGACAAAGATAGAATATAGGGAGAAAGAAAATAGGAGAGAGTGTGTGTGGTGTGGTTGTGCTGCCGCACCTATCTGAGTCGGGTCAAGTCGCGGGTTTGAGTCGGGGATCCTTCCTTGTCCAGAGAGGAAGAAGAAGAAAGTGGAGAGAAGGAGAGCAGGAGAAGAAGGCAAAGAAAGGAAGAAGAAAAGCGGAAGAAAAGAGGGAGGGACCCTGAGAGGTTGCTGATGTGTCGTTACTACTGTGCTGACTCAGTGTTTGAGTTCGGTCTGGACTGAGTCTAAACCGAGTTAGGTGCGGTCTGGACGAGCTGGTCTAGCAGGGAAAGAAAACGAGAAAGAAAGGGAGAGAGAGAAGGGAGGAGCGGGGCTATTTCCTGGTCGAAACGTAGTTGACTCGACTGGATCCGAGTCCAGCGAGTCGAGTTGGGTTTGGGCCTTGGTCCAGACGTTGCTGGACATTCCGGCATAAAAAAAAAAGAAAAGAAAAAAAGAAGACAGAGAGAGAGAGAGAAGGGAGGAAGAAAGGAAGAATGAAAAGGGAAGAAAAGAAAATGAGGGAGAGAGAGAGACCGTGAGGGGTTGCTGCCGCTTCCACTGTTCGGCGGGGGCACCTAGTTAGGTCGACTCAACAATCGAGTCTGGGTTGTATGTGCCTCAGTTCAACCCGACCAAGATTGTTGTCCAGTCGTGGAATTCTGCTACTCAGAGAATTATAGCTAATCTCAGCTTGGAAACAAGGTTTGGGCCGATTTGTGTTCAAGTTGAGGTTGAATTGGGGCTTAGTTGATTCAAGTGAGTCACGTTACAAATTATGAAATTCGAAGCCTCTAAGTTAGATCTTCCTAATTCAAATTGATTTAAAATCAAGGTGAGTCAATCTCTTATTTATTTTATTGGAATGATATTTAGAGCTTGATCTAGGCTAATTAACATTACTGTCTGATTTTAAATTAGGAAATTGGAGATACCCAATTTTCATCCTTAAGTCGCACTTGAGTGAGTTTAACTAATTTAGATTGAGTTCGAGCAAATGCTAGTTGACAAGACTTAATCTTGAGGTTTGTTTTGGCATTGCTAGCAGCTTGTGTAGTGAACCGACACTCTAAGGTGAGGACTTACCCTTTGAGCTTCCCACTTAAATTCATTAACCATAGATGATGCATTAATCCTTACATTGAGTATCTCCTAAGTTATTTGATTAAGTTGCTTAACTTATTATGTGATTATGAGAATACGTTAATATATTGCATATCTGATTCCTATGATAGATAATGAACATGTCTTTAAATTATAATATGCATGAATGATTTGATGATAACATGCTATCCTTTATTAATTATATGATACCACCTGCACTTGAATGATGAATTGAATGGAACTTACCTTGAACTTATTATCCTGCAGTCCACATTTGCCTTACACGGTTTGAATTGCATATTTGCCCTTGTGGCTTGGGTGGGTCATTGGTGCCTTTCGTGGCTTATTAGTTATGTTTACACATCTTGTTAATTTTCGGGTTATTATGCGGAGTTCATTATGATTTTCGGGTGGAGCTGAAGTTCGCTTGTCGATTTTTTAGCTATCTTGCAGAGTTCATATGATTTTCGAATGATGCCGAGGTTCCTATGTTGGTACTCTCTTCATCTTGCGGTGTTCAATCATACCATGATTTTAAGTTGGAGCTGAAGTTCGTTTATCGATTTTTCAGTCATCCTGCGAAGTTCATGTACGATGCGATTCCCGGGTAGAGGTTTTAAGGTTGATTTTCTATTCTCCTTATAGATCTCACTTGTACCATGGTTTTCAGGTGGAGCTGAAGTTCATTTATTGATTTTCTAACCATCTTGCGGAGTTCACGTACAATGTGATTTTGGGTGCAATAGAAAGTCCTATGATCGATTATTTGATTATCTGGACGTATTCCTTTATATTGTTATTGTCATTACATTGTACTTATGATGAAATTTTATTGATTGGTTAATTTTTGAGTATATAAGCATGATTATGAAATGCCCTGTTATATATATCTAATTCCATAACTTGCAATCTATATTTGCTTATGAATGATGAGTGCGCAATCTTAAAGGGTGCTCCTCACTGCGATAGCCATTGACGCTATCAAACCGTAACAATTGATGCAGGTATAGGGCGAGGTGATATTGTTCACTAGGTTGTTAGAGAAAATCGGGTAGTTGGGAGGTTAGGCGGGGTCCTTGCGACCCATATCGAGCTCCACCACTAGTTGATAGATTCCTGTCTTTTCTTATATGAACTTTGTATTTGGAATTGTATAAGTCCTATATGGGCACTGCATTTGAAATTTTGTGAAGATCAAAATGTTTTTATTCAAAGCATGGTTTATTCTAGCTTCGTTGCTGTTTACTCTGATTAATGATAAGCGGTTCAAATTTACACTGAATTTTTGAGGTTAACATTCGGATTTTTAGAAAACGGGTCATGTACTCGGGTCCTGAAACACGGGGCGTTACAAAGAAGTTGTGTCTCATGTTTTAAATATTGTTGTGGTATATCATATGATTGTTTACTCTTAAAGTTATAAACACTTATATGTATATTGGTGTCACAGGCGGACAAGGATTGGGCAAGACCTACACAGAGACTAACAATTATATTAGCTAAGGTGTGGGGCCTATAATGATCTGTTTGTTTTATCCTCACCATTCATCTATTTTGACATATCATTTTAGGGCTTGAGCCAAAGAAGGAGGCGGATGGAAGGTTGAAATCGACCACACCGGATGGAAGGTTGAAATCAACCACACCACATGAAGAAGTGGGGAATTGAAGCCTACCATTGGAAACTTCTTATGGTCCATAAAAGTTTTGTATGATTCTGATATTTAGAAAATCAACAAGGTCATACATGTCTATGTAACCTTATTAAGAGGTTGGATAGAAATAAACATCATAATGGGCCGTTGGAAGTTTTGAAGGGTAAGATTTCGATCGCTATTGCTACACATGGTGTGGTCCACTTGAGCCTTGGATCTTCCTCCTTTTTGGGCTCAGGCTATAAAGTGATGTACAAAAATAGATTAACGACATGGATTACACGAAAAAATTACGGTGGCCCCCACCGAGCCCTTAACATGATCATCTGTCTCTAGGTAGGTCCTGGCGGGGGTAGTACACAATTTGCACCCATCATGGGCTCTTGTGTCTGCATGCTCAACTGAGGTGTCTGCATGCTCAACTGGGTTAGATGGGGCCACTGTCTACGATGAAACATTTCACAGAAAAATCCAACAGGTATGTTGAAATAACGATGAATATTTACAATGGTCAAAATATGCAACCAAACACTCCCATTCCAGTACAATTTCACTGATGCAGAAGGTAAATAATGAGGACTCACTTGCAGGCATTATCAATCGGAAAAGTAAATCAAACAACACTTTAGTATAATCATTTACTTTCAGCCCACTACTTACATTCGGCAGTGTAATCTGTAACTATAATCATGTGGTCAGTGATTTTAGTTGTAATTTGGCCGCAAGCTAGATTCAGTTCTTTACCTAAAAAGGTATTTTGCAGATGTTCCTCATGAGTGATGGTATAAATATTTTTTTTATCTTATTTTATTTGTATTGAAAAGTCATTTAATGTAGAAGACAAATATAGAACCTATCATAAGAGGATGAACCCAATCCTCTGAATATTGCTTGATCATATTTATATATTGAGCAAGTCATTGTATAAGTACCGATCTCATTAGATCTCGGTAATGCAACAGGGGGTGTTTGGTTCATGAACTTGAGTGGAATTACGTGAGATGGAATTGTAATGAAGGTAATGATTATGGATGTAAGGGATTGTAGGTGTTTTAGATATAACACACCAAATTTCGTTCCCTTGTTTGGGATGTGTGTTCATGCACTGCGACACAGGGATATCGCGCGCCATGTTTGGATGGTAGAGAGAGTTTTTGAAAGCAGACTACATGGCACACCACCGACTTCCATAGTGTATTTATGTCACCAACTTCTATGGGCATGTGTTGTATCTACACCGTCCATTCATTTGGCGAGATCGGTTTAGGTTATGAGGAAAAAAATGAGGCAGATCCAAAGCTCAAGTGGACCACACCACAATAAGCGGTGTGAATAATGATTCATACCGTTGAAACCTTAATATGGCCCACCGTGATGTTTATTTGTCATCCAGCCTGTCCATGAGGTCACGTGGACCTGGATGAAGGGAAAAAACAAATATCAGATTGGTCCAAACCTTCTGTGAGTATCAATACGTTTTCAATGGTAAACATCCGATCCCCATTGTCTTTTGTGGTGTGGCCCATTTGAGCATCAGATCTGTGTCTTTTCTGGGTCAATGCGTTAAAATGATGTCATAAAATGGATAGACGGTGTGGATCACACACATTCATTATGGTGCACACCACTCAATGCACCATAAAGAATTTCTCTCTGCATTTTCTTCAGTGGCTGTGGATGTTGCAAATCCAATATGTATATGCATCTTAAATCATCAACGCATGCCCACATTTTCCAAAGCTGTCCTAATCAAACAGGTTTATAGGATTAAAATGTGGGATTGAAAAGTCTATCCCATCTAATTCGTTCTAATAACATGTGTCAAATTCGCCCGCACACATACAGCCAAAAACAAAAACCGAACCACGCAACGAATATACGCCACTTGTACAGTTCACTAGTGCCTGTGTATCAAACGTCATACCCAGCGTGAGTATATATCATAGAACTCGTCTTCTATCCAACCTCCCTCGTTCAATTCTTGTGTAAAAACGCAGTGCGCAGTACGCGCCCGAGAACCGGAAGAGGCGTATACGTTATACCAGCAATAGATGGTGGTCCTCGTCTCATCTCAACATCTGCATCTCCCCTTTTTATCTCCTCCTCCATCCCCTCCGAAGAGATCCAATCATCGAACCTCCATCTCCATGACTTCTTCTTCCTCTTCTCCGTACTCTCACAAGGACACGTGGCGGTCGTCTCTCCTCGAATTCCCCCATCTCTCCCCCTCCCACCGCGACCTCATGCTCGATCTCATCTCCACCGTCGAGACCCGCCTCGGGCCCCACCTCCTCCCCTCCGCCGTCCCACCGGACGTCGCATACTTCCAGACCGACTCTGGAAATTCCCAAGGTTCCCTCGACATCAGATCCGGCCGAAAGGACTCCAAGGTAAAAAAAACCCATATCCCACATCTCGTTAAGGTCATTGTAACAAAGATTGCCGATATTATGAAAATCTTGCGATATTATCTGGAGATTTTGATCCAACGAAATTATCGCGGTAATATTGCGAGACTTTCAAAGGCAGTTTTCAAATTTTCGCGATTTTAACGGTAAAATGATTTAGAAGTTAAATAATTCAGTTTATACCGTTACATTCAATTTTTTAATTTTGTTTAATTTATAGAGAAATGCTCCAGTGCTCTCAGTGCACTGTAAGTTATAGTGCTTGTAGTTGCCTAATTTCCGTTAGACAGTCCAATCCATCGATCTGAACCGTCCATTAAGTCCAGAACATATTTCTCAGACTGCCACTCAAAAAAAGCTCTCATCGGACGATCCCGTCCATCTTTGATTTGGACTTATTTCCTATAGCCATCCTTTTTCCAGGCCATGGATGGGATGGCTATGATTGCCTAACAAAAGTGATTATTTAGAATCATAACCAATCCATGATGGTCTCTAACAAATAGATGGATCAAATTTTTTATTGAACCTATTTTTATGTAGATGATCTTGACTGTCCAAATTAATGACCATTGATTGAATATATATATATATATATATTCTCAGATTGGGGTGATTCTTTCACGGTCAACCACTAAATATTCGCTGGACCTAATGAACGGTCTGGATCAATGGATTGGGCAGTCCAAGTGCCCCAATGCAACTAAAATGCAACAAGGAGCAGATGGGTCCTTACTCTTCCTCCGGTGGTAGACTCTCAGGAGTTTCAACACCTGGTCAAGGGTTCGAGTACCCATAGGTGGTGAAATTCCACTATGGTGAGTGTGTGGGGGTGTGTGTTTGTGCGTTAAAAAAAAAACTAGGAGCAGACCAGATCATTTCTCTAATTTATAATAAATATTTTTAAATATTTTTTAAACTAAAATTTCCAATAATGTCATTAAAAAAACCATCAGAATCTAAAAATCTTCCTTCCCGTGCTGAGAATTTGTCAAGAACAAGATTTGTAAATATGCATCAGACCAGACGGTAGGTTCTTCTGTAAGTAAATCGCATTTGAAGCTTAATTTCATAGACAGATCGATGTCATCAGACCAGAACAATGTGACAGACATCACCAAAATGTGAAAATCTAGTGACATTGTCAGGAAAATATAATCGCGAGATTTTCAAAATATCGGCTGTTTTTTTTAAATTTTCATGATTTTATCATGAAGATATCCCAATATTAATGCAGAAAGTCATGTAACATTTTGACTAATTCATTATGTAATTATATGCTTAAATTTTAAAATTATTTATTAGTTTATAATCAATGTTATCATTTTATTTTTAGCACAATTTTCCTGATATTATCCCAAGAAAAAACCTCATGTTTTGAAAACCTTCTAAGAATTTTCAGTCATGAGAAATTCCCAAGAATGAGATTTGTCACTATGGACTACTAGCAAGTAATGAGATTTGTCACTATGGACCACACCCTAGGTTTTCCATAAATAAATTGCATTTGAATCTTAATTTCATATACAGATCGATTTCATCCTTGGATCTTGGATCCACTGCTTGCTTCCGTCTGGCGCCGCGCTCAACATCGCCACTCTCTTCGCATACCTCAGTCCCAAAACAGATGCCCCACACCTTCTATTGGAATTCATTCAGAGCAGCCCTACATCTCTCATACTCTTCATGGATTTGCTCCCAAGGAAAGACCTTGTACTCCATCCGAATTACCTCGAGACCTTCTACCAGAACACGCAGTTGGACGCACAACGGAGTAAGTTATTAGGAGTTCCAAATATAAAAACTTACTTCTCTTCGTCTCTTTACATCCGCACTGTCTTATCTCCCACTGCCATTGCAATGAGCATAAATTGTGAAGAGGGGAGTGTGGATGAGATAATGCGTGATTATGTCAGCAGTGTTGCGAAAGAGTTAGTGAGGATTTGGTTGGATGAATGTGCTGTTGGGGGGAAAGAGATTGAGGAGAATGAGAGGGATGACTTGGTTAGGAGAGATGATCTGCTCAAGAGGAAGACAGTGGAAATCGATCTTGCTTCGAACTTGCCAAGATTGTTTGGTGCAGATGTGGCGGGCCGGATTATGGATGAGATTCAGAAGGTGTTTGGAATTGATTGAGGCACGGAGCTTGTTTTCAGCCCTCACCTTGTATCAATATACTTAATGGATTCAAGGAAAGTTATAGGTATGTTCCCTCTGTTCATAGCTAGATTTTAAATGAATGTAATTAGCTTTTGGTTGTGTGACAAGCATGGTGTGAAAAAAACAGATATGATACTCATGCAGTGTGTTGATACGTGGACACTCCTGAAATTGTACATTTGGCACCTATCGAATCAAATTAGACCATCCAAATTGTGGGACGCACTATAGATGTTCATCATTCCAAAATGAGGTAGTTGACAATCCTAACCTTTGATCCACAGATACTGGATCGCTGAATTCGGACAAGTATCTCTTGTTTGCTTTAATGCCGACTATTTAGGTAATCGAATCTTATGGCTCTTTATTTGTGATCCATTTAAGTTATGGCCTCAGAATTTGAATGGTTCAAACTGAGTTAATTTCATGCCATGATGTGCAATTTTTTAGTGCATGCGTATTAGCCATTTGACAGCATATCAAAGTTTTCTCCATGTATAGATAGATGGTATAACTGGGACTAAGATGAGGCAGAATGACTTAGACCAGCCTGAGCCCATCCTGCACAGCTCCGGGTTTAACCTGGGCTAATGGTTACTATGTAGGCTAGATAAATAAATGGACATGGTCAGTGGATCCAGGGAGTCCATCTGGTGGGTCCTACCTTGGATGGCCCAGGGTATGAAAAAAGAGAACTAGCCAATTTGAAGTAATCCTTTTCACTGATGAACTTCTACACTTTTGAAGTGTGCAGTGCATGATCCTCCATCATTTTTCATTCGATTTAGTGGTCTAGTGATCAGAAAGCTAGAATAATTTGATTAGTGCGGTTGTCCAACCATTAGCATGGAGTGTTTTAAAACTTGGGGACTCGACTCAAAAACTCGATGAGATTTCAAGCCAATGCATTTTTTTGAGCCCGAGTGAGAGATGGGTTTTGAACTTGAGACATCTCTAGGTGATAGGCCTAGCACTATCAGCTGGCTTTGCTTCCACTATTTTTATATTTATCCTTTGTACCATCATCATCATCTAACCTTATCCGAAGCAACCGAGGTTGTGATGTAGAGCGGGTTGCAGACACTTTCATGGCAAAGATGGACTAGAGAAGGCCCGATCTGAGGCAAAAATGATCAAGACCTTAAATTAGTCGTATCTCACAATCTAGGATGAGTTTTTCGACATATATGATTTAAGACAACCAACCCCGCTACGCTGGGTTGCCCATGCCGGATTTGCGAGATTCCATCATATTGACAAGCAAAAGTATAACTTTTGATCCTTTGAGTTGTATAAGTCGTGCCCAACGTGAAATTAGAAAAGTTGGGAGAATAATGTGTTTGTGCTGAATTGGATACTTACTATTTTTGGCCGAAAACTATGAAGTCTAGTAGGAATAGAGGTCATTTATAAATAGTAAGTTCACTATTTATAGTAAGTCACATTTTTAGAGTGTTTGAGTTGGAGTCTTAAGTCTATAACTCCATCCTATGTTTGAGTTCCTTATTTAAAGAGTTGTAATTTCGTTTTTTTTTTTTTATTATTATTATTTTTAAAAAATCATCAATCAAATTATTCCTGCTTTTAAGCCTCGTAGATTCGAGGAAGCTCTGTGAGGACTCCAGAGAGCTCTGTGGATTCGGAGTAGTGATCCCCTAAGGAAGACGGTAATCGATTTCATCGCATCCCTCCTCGCACCAGGTTGGCGACATGAATCTTGTCTTGCCATTCCACTCTATCAAGGGCCAGACCTTTAGGGTGCGTTTCGATTATAAATTACTCGAGATAAGTTACTTATGCCTCAAGTAGCCTATCTTGGTTTTTTACTTATAAAGCTACGGTGATTAAGTACCTTTAAGTAAAAAAGTTACTTATAATTAATCTTAAACCAAACTTACTTATCTCATATAAGTTACTTATCTACTGTTGTAAGTAGAAAAAATAACTTATTTGGTAGTATCCAAACGGGCCCTTGGTCAAAACCATAGGTTATCAAGTCTCTTCTTACCACCTCCATCCACATTTTTTTACTGTTTTCCTTTTCTTTTTAGAATATTTAACTTGCAATTATATAAAATATTTATAATTATTATTTTAATTATTAAACATTGAGTCGACTCGCGTAAAGACTCATCAGTCTTCAGTCAACCCGACCTGGCTGGACAGATAATTGAGTTGAGTTTTCCAATTTTGAACTATGGCACAAACAAATACACAACAAAAACAATTTTCTTCCAACTATTGGGGTTGAGCCCATGGCTCAATGGCAGACAGAGTTCGTATCAACATCCGAGGTCCTGGGTTGGAGCCCATATTACCTATAGGAAAAAAAAAACAAGAAAAATGCTTCTAGCTATGGCCCATCAGAGGATCAATGCAATTTGATAGCACAAAATGGCACGGCGACACACGGGAATTGATAAGTCTTGATAGGGAGTCTATGCCTGCAATCTTGTGATTTACAATGAGCTAGCTTGGTGAGGTAGTAATCTGCAAATCAGTTTTGTTTTGAATGATGCACCGTCGGTTACTAAAATCATCATTATAGAGTAGAATACAATCTCCAATTTTAACTCTACCCTGCATTGGCACCCTCCATTAGAGCACATTACACTTTCAAGTGTGCAACATTACACTAGTGATACAAGATAGGAAGGAAGAAGCCTCACTCAATGGGTGAGATTTTCAAGCCATTCCATGATATATGGCAGGGCACGGTTACTGAAGTCATCAGCAAATCAATCGTCCATGGTGCCACACTCTTGATGGATCTGCATTCGTGAGCATCATTCCAAGCACTAAGCATACTGTCCAAGATATGTAAACTATATACGGAATTGCTGATATGCATCGAATATGGAGATCATATAACTGAATTAATGGCGTGCCTGATTGGGAAGCCATCTCTATAAGTTTGATGCCATAAATATGCATCAGACCAGACGGTAGGTTCTTCCATAAGTAAATCGCATTTGAAGCTTAATTTCATAGACAGATCGATGTCATCAGACCAGAACAATGTGACAGACATCACCAAAATGGGAAAATCTAGTGACATCGTCATGAAAATATCATCGCAAGATTTTCAAAATATCGGCTGTTTTTTAAAAAATTTCATGATTTTATCATGAAGATATCCCAATATTAATGCAGAAAGTCATGTAACATTTTGACTAATTCATTATGTAATTATATTTGCTTAAATTTTAAAATTATATATTAGTTTATAATCAATGTTATCATTTTATTTTTAGCACGATTTTCCTGATATTATCCCAAGAAAAAACCTCATGTTTTGAAAACCTTCTAAGAATTTTCAGTCGTGAGAAATTCCCAAGAACGAGATTTGTCACTATGGACTACTAGCAAGAAATTCTCGATGACGAGATTTGTCACTATGGACCACACCCTAGGTTTTCCATAAATAAATTGCATTTGAATCTTAATTTCATGTACATATCGATTTTATCCTCAGATCTTGGATCCACTGCTTGCTCCCGTCTGGCACTGCGCTTGACATCGCTACCCTCTTCGCATACCTCAGTCCCAAAACAGATGCCCCACACTTTCTATTGGAATTCATTCAGAGCAGCCCTACATCTCTCATACTCTTCATGGATTTGCTCCCAAGGAAAGACCTTGTACTCCATCCGAATTACCTCGAGACCTTCTACCAGAATACGCAGCTGGACACACAACGGAGCAAGTTATTAGGAGTTCCAAATATAAAAACTTACTTCTCTTCGTCTCTTTACATCCACAGTGTCTTATCTCCCACTGCCATTGCAATGAGCATAAATTGCAAAGAGGGGAGTGTGGATGAGATAATGCGTGATTATGTTGACAGTGTTGCGAAAGAGTTAGTGAGGATTTGGTTGGATGAATGTGCTGTTGGGGGGAAAGAGATTGGGGATGAGAGGGATGACTTGGTTAGGAGAGATGATCTGCTCAAGAGGAAGACGGTGGAAATTGATCTTGCTTCGAACTTGCCAAGATTGTTTGGTGCAGATGCAGCAGGCCGGATTATGGATGAGATTCAGAAGGTGTTTGGAATTGATTGAGGCATGGAGCTTGTTTTCAGTCCTCACCTTGTATCAATATACTTCATGGATTCAAGGAAAGTTATAGGTATGTTCCCTCTGTTCATAGCTAGATTTTAAATGAATGTAATTAGCTTTTGGTTGTGTGAGAAGCATGGTGTGAAAAAAACAGATATGATACTCATGCAGTGTGTTATAGGTATGTTCCCTCTGTTCATAGCTAGATTTTAAATGAATGTAATTAGCTTTTGGTTGTGTGACAAGCATGGTGTGCAAAAAACAGATATGATACTCATGCAGTGTGTTGATACGTGGACACTCCTGAAATTGTACATTTGGCACCCATCAAATCAAATTAGACCATCCAAATTGTGGGACCCACTATAGATAGGTCATCATTCCAAAATGAGGTAGTTGACAATCCTAACCTTTGATCCACATGTACTGGATTGCTGAATTCGGACAAGTATCTCTTGTTTGCTTCAATGCTGACTATTTAGGTAATCGAATCTTATGGCTCTTTATTTGTGATCCATTTAAGTTATGGCTCAAATTTTGAATGGTTCAAATTGAGTTAATTTCATGCCATGATGTGCAATTTTTTAGCGCATGCGTATTAGCCATTTGACAGCATATCAAAATTTTCTGCATGTATAGATAGATGGTATAACTGGGAATAAGATGAGGCAGAATGGCTTAGACCAGCCTGAGCCCATCCTGCACAGCTCCAGGTTGGACCTGGGCTAATGCTTACTATGTAGGCCAGATAAATAAATGGACATGGTCGGGTCTTTACTCTTGCTCTGGTGGTAGACTCTTAGGGCCTGTTTGGCCGGGTGGATTGGAAGGGATTGAATGGTATTAGGGTGGATGGCGTGGATATCTAGGTAATGATGGTGTTGTCATTGGATTGTCTTCGGATCCATGAGATTGCTATATCCCTGTATTGCTATATCCAGTCCGTTTGGCACGCCCGGCCAATCCGGGGATTAAACCTTCCCATCCCTTCCAATCCTACCAACTAAACACGTCCCAGGCAAATTTGAACGGATTAGGGTGGATTGGATGGGATTTAAAGGTAATGATGGTGTTGTCAGTGGATTGTCTGAAGATCCATGGGATTGGGATCAGATTACCGACTCTGTTTGGCAGCCCGGCCATTCCCGGGATTTAACTTCCAATCCCTTCCACTACCATCCAATCCAACCGGCCAAACGGGCCCTTAGGAGTTTCAACACCTGGTCATGGGTTTGAGTACCCATAGGTGGTGAAATTCCACTAAGGCATGAGTGTGTGGGGGTATGTGTGCGTGTGTTTTTTTTTTAAAAATGGACATGGTCAGTGGACCCAGGGAGTCCATCTGGTGGGTCCTACATTGGATGGCCCAGGGTATGAAAAAGAGAACTAGCCAATTTGAAGTTTAATCCTTTTCACGGATGAACTTCTAACCTTTTGAAGTGTGCAGTGCACGATCCTCTGGTCATTTTTTCATTCGATTTAATGGTCTAGTGATTAGAAAGCTAGAATAATTTGATGAGTGTGGTTGTCTTACCATGTAGAATGGAGCGTTCTAAAACTTGGTGACTCAACTCAAAAACTTGACGAGATTTCAAGCTGAAGCATTTTTTCGAGCTGAGTGAGAGATGGGTTTTGAACTTGAGACATCTCTAGGCAATAGGCCTAGCACTATAAGCTGGCTTTTCTTCCATTATTTTTATTTTTAACCTTGTACCATCATCATCATCATCATCTAACCTTGTCCCAAATAATTGAGGTTGTGATGTAGAGCGGGTCACAGACACTTTCATGGCAAAGATGGACCAAAGAAGGCCCGATCAGAGGCAAAAATGATACTGACCGTCGGGACCTTAAATCAGTCGTATCTCGCAAATTAGGATGAGTTTTTCGACATTTAATATATGATTTTGGGCCAAACTGAACACTTAACTATTTTTGGCCAAAAACCATGAAGTCTAGTAGAAATAGAGGCTGTCTATAAATAGTAAGTCACATTTTTAGGGTTTTTGAGTTAAGAGTGTCTAAAACTCCGTCCTAGGTTTGAGTTCCTTATTTAAATAGTTGTAATTTTTATTTTTTATTTTTATCATCAATCAAATTATTTCAAATTTATTAGGAATTATTCATACTTTTATCCCTCGTGAATTCGAGGAAGCTCTATGAAGCTCTATGAGGAGTTTAGAGAGTTCCATGGATTTAAAGTAGTTATCCCTTAAGGAAGATGGTGATTGACCTCATCATATCCCCTCTTGTGCCAGGCTGGCAACTTAAATCTTGTCTTGCCATTCCACTCTATCAAGGCCCAGACCTTTAGGGTGCATTCGGATCATAAGTTAAGCTACTTATGCCTCAAGTAGCTTATCTTCGTTTAAACTTATTAAGCTAGGGTGATTAAGTCCCTCTAAGTTTAAACCAAACTTACTTATCTCAAATAATTTACTTATCTACTACAGTGAGTAGAAAAAATAAGTTACTTGGTGGTATTAGAGAATCGAGTTGAGTTTTCCAATTTTGAACTATAGCACAAACAAATACACAACTAAAACAATTTTCTTCCAACTATTGGGTTTGAGCCCATGGCTCAATGGCAGACACAGTTTGTATCAGCGTCAAGGTTCTGGGTTGGAGCCCATATTACCTATAGAAAAAAAAAAAAAAAAAAAAGAAAAGAAAAATACATATAGCTATGGCCCATCAGAGGAGCAATGCAAATTGATAGCACAAAATGGCACAACTACACGGGAATTGACGGTCTTGATAAGGTGTCTACGCCCACAATCATGTGATTGACAGTGAGCTAGCTTGATGAGGTGGTAATCCGCAAATCAGTGATGTGTTGAATGATGCACAGTCGGTTACTAAAATCATCATTAGAGAGGGGAATACAATCTCCAATTCTAACTCTAAACCTGCATTGGCACCCTCCATCAGAACACATTACACTTTCAGGTGAGCAACATTATACTGGTAATCCAAGATAGGAAGGAAGAAACCTCACTCAATGGGTTAGATTTTCAAGCCATTCCATGATATATGGCAGGGCACGGTATCTGAAGTCAGCAGCAAATCAATCGTCCATGGCGCTACACTCTTGATGGATCTGCATTCATGGGCATCATTCCAAGCACTAAACATACCGTCCAGGATATGTAAACTATATGCAGAATTGCTGCTATGCATCGAATATGAAGATCAAATAACTGAATTAATGGCGTACTTAATTGGGAAGCTATCGCTATAAGCTTGATGTTGTTGTCTTCTGCACCTTACATCCTTTGAGAAGCACTGTGATGAGAATGTAAGCTTCTGTTGTATGTAGTCTTGGGGATCTAGGTTGAAGAGTTTGAAACCCATTGAAATTTCTCTCCTTAAGGCTCCACACGAATTTGGTAATTCCAGTCCAACCGGAACACTATATGTGACACAGTTGTAGCGCACCGCCCATTATACGATTTTAGATGAATCACAATTTAGCGAGGTATACTAGTATGCCCAATCATACCAAACCATTGATTAATAAAGCTTATCTTGTAGAATTCTTATAGGAGAGACATGGAGATGAAGGAAAACATTGAAAATCTGATTGGTTTTCTTCATCTCCTCCTCAATACAGGCATGTTCTTCTTACACTGTTGGAACCAAGCCCAACAAATCATCGTCAATGTCTTCGAAGTTCTTGCTTTGCACTGGCAGGAGTGTGTCCATGATTGCATGGATTGCTCTCTAAAAAAAAACCGTAATAGCTATTATGGCTCCTATCGTAGCGGTGAAGGCAGTGGCTGTTACAACCATTGTTATCATTATTAAATATCTTGATTATTCCCAAATAGTAGTTAAGGATGAATTGACCGGTTCATGCCCAATCCGTTCGTTTCCATCTTCCAATTGAGTTTCAACCATATGAGAAGTGGGGTGCAGTGTTTACCTCAAGAAGGGCTCAGTCCAAGTAGATATAAATGATGCCCAAAAACAATGCATTTAATGCTAGATTTAACTAATTTATCGCCTCGTAAGTCATTCTTTTGGTAGTTTAAACTAGGGGTGCACGTCGAACCGGTAGAACCGTGGAATCGGACTAGAACCGACTAAATGGTCCGGTTTGGTCCGGTTTTAGAGTGCACCGGTTCCAGTTCCAAAAATCAAATAACTGATTATATCGGTTCAGTTCTCAATCTGGAGTATGTAAAACCGAACTAAACTAAACCGTAAACTAATCCGTAGAACCAAATCATGGATCCGAACTGCGGAACCGAACCTGGAACTGAACTTGGAACCAAACCAATAACCCTTTAATTGTTTCTATATTTGACTCATAATTTATGATTTACAATACATCATTTGATTGTTTCCATAAATGTATTTTTGCATACCTTATACAGTATCTAAACCATTCATCAAATGGATCACAACATGAATGGGCATGAGCTAAATTATAAAATAAAAGATGTAATTGGGTTGGATTATAAAAAACTTAGAACCGTAAAATCAATCTAGAACTGAACCGGTTTTAATGGTCCAATTCCGGTTCTGAATATTCTATAACCATTAGGAGCGATTCGGTTTCAGTTTCACACCAAAACTAGACTGAATCAACCCATGTGCACCCCTAGTTTAAACCAAGTGAAGTAATGGAAATTAAGTATTCTTTGCGGGCTCATTTGGTTTTGTGAAAAACATGAGAAAGAAAAGAAAATAATTTTTATAATAAAGCATTAAATGTGAGAAAAGAAATATTGTTTTCTTTGTTCATTTTTTTTTAACAAGATTTTTCTTTAAAATTTTAGAATTATTTTGAAATATAACTTTTTATCTTAAAAAAATAATTTTCATAATAGTTACTAGTCTATACTAGACAAGCACAGTCGATAAGGTTTGGACGGTAGACATTCAATTCATATTGTTTTCTGTTGTGTGGCCGCCTTGAGCTTTGGATATACTTCAATTTTGAACTTTGCCGTGTGAAATGAGATGGTAAGACGGATGGATGGCATGGATAAGACACGTATGTCACGGTGGGTCCCCCAGAGTTATTGCTCAACGCGCTATAGCGTACGAAGTTAGTCTGCACGCAATCCACTTACCTTTGCAGCCACCGAAAATGGTTGAAGACAGTCACACAAGGCCCCGTGTGCCAAAGCGGTTGGACCGCGTGCGACATATGTCAAGCCACGTGCCAAAGCGGTTGGACCGCGTGTCACACATGTCTAGCCACGGGGCTTTGTGTTGCGGACTCTGATTAGCTACTGAACCCGACAGTAGGGAGTCTCTAAGTGACGTCACCATATTATATGGGCCCCACCATGATATATCTGTTGTATCTCCACAGTCCATCCATTTGAAGAGATTATTTTAGGGCATTAGACAGATCCAAAGTTCAAGTGTACCCCACGATGGAAAACAGTGGGGACAGTGACGCCCACCGTTGAAACCTTCATAGCGCCACCGTGATGTTTATTTCAGATCCAACCTGTTTATAAGTTAAGGTAAAGCATCAATAGAATATTATCTTGATCGAAAACTTCCGTGGTCCAAAGAAATTTTTAATGGTAAGCGATCAATCCCTACTGTTTTCCGTGGTGGGGTCCACTTGAGCTTTGGATCTTCCCCAATCCTTGGCTCATGCCCTAAAATGATCTCTCCAAATGAATGGACGGTAACTGGTGGGGCCCACAGAACGTGGTGACGTCACTTTAGTATCGGGACTGCTACAGTCGAGTTCAGTAGCTAATCCGCGTCCTTGTGTTGCAGAAACTCGTGCACTTCATTTCAATTAACCAAGCTCAGCCTCGATACCTGACAGAGTCAGGAGGACTGGGAATGAACGATGATGAAGCGGTTGGAGCGCGTTCGCACATCTCTCCTGTCTTCCCTCTCATCTACAACACAAACGGCTAATGGACGTGGGGCCCCTTGTTCATCATCATCTTCCCTGATCATGGCGGGCCCCATTCCTTCCCTCAGTCGCCCAACACCAGCAATAACTCAGCAGTGTCTTGTGGAAAACGGCAGCAATGGCAATAGAAACATGCATTACTCCTCTCGCGATCCCTTCTTCCATCATTCACTCGTCGTCTGTTTCTCATCCACAACGACAGCAACAACAACATCTGATGAAGAAGAGATCAGCGACGAGGGATGGGAAGACGAAGAGGATGAAGAGACAGAGCCCCAGGTTAGTTGGTTGGTGCTGTGGATAGGTGCGACGGAATATCTCCGTCCGTCTCCTGCATTTCTCGTACTAAGCATTCAAATCGTCCCTAGGGTTGCGCTCACATGGTTCCTAGTTATCGTGGGGCCCACGTGGTGTGTTCATGACATCAGACCCGTCCAACGGGCGTGTCTTATCATGAAGGGTGGATGCCCCAAATATCAGGCGGATCCAAGAATCAGGTGGGCCATGTCAAAGAAAATAATGTAAAATCGCCCCAAAAAAACCTTCAAATCCAAGTGCCGGGCCCAAGTGGCCTGATCTTTTCGGCGCCCCATCATCATGGTGGGGTGCACCTATTGGACGGGTCGGATGTCATTGATGCACAATGTGGTCCCCACAACTTGATTTTCGGGATTCTGGGCGGTTGTGCGTTGTTTTCCATTGTGTGGCCCACCTGATATGTCGGTTTAGGAAGTGGATTAGGTGTTACCCTTACAGTGGGGGCTACCTTGATGTTTTGTTGTATATCCATGCTGTCCATCTGTTTCTCCAGCACATTTTAGGATGCTGTCCCAAAAATTAAGCAGATCCAAATCTCAGGTGGACGGTGGACCACACCACAGGAAACAGTGGTGATTGAGTGCCTCACCATTAAAAGTTCCAAAGGGCCCATCATAAGGTTTTCGTAATGTTTATTTGCCATCCAACCTCTTGATAACGTCAAGAAGACATGAATGAAGGCAAAATACAGATATCAGCTTGATCCAAACCTTTTGTGGCCCACAAGAAAAGTTTTTAATGGTCATTCATCACTGTTTCTAGTGGTGTTGTCCACCTGAGATTTGGATCTTCTTAAGGTTTGGGATTGCATTGTAAAATGAGGTTGGAAAAAACAGACGCACGGTGTGGATATACAACAAATACATCAAAGGTGGGCCCCACACGGGTAACAGCTAATCCGCTTCTGTTGGGTTGCCCTGTTTTATTTTGTTGGAAGCACATCATGCAGAGTCCCAAATGTTAGATGGGCTGGACGTCATGTAAACACCATATCGACCCTACAATAGCTAGGTACCAGCAGCACCATGGGAGCACCTCCTGGTTATTTAGATGCTATTCTACTTTTATCATCATCATCATTGTCATTCATAATCATAGATTGGCGATGGAGGGGATGGTGGTGGGGTTGTGCTGCGGGGTGTCCCATGGGGCCAACGCACTCTATCCGAAGCTCAGGAGGTCCTCCACCTCCACTTCAGCAATGACATGAGACTATTTTCTTTCAAGACTTCTCCTCGTGGATACATTTACGTCCGCCTCGATAAGCTTTCCAACATGTAAGAAGTTTGATTTACATATGCATGTTTTTATGTTTGATTTTAATTTTCAATCAACCTCCTTTGGTTGTCCGTTTTAGTTTCTGCTGCACATTGCTCTGACTTCTTAAACTCGATCTTGGTTTGTGGGAATTGTAAGGAAGATCCGCCTAATTCTCTTTGTAGCACATATTCATGAGATTCCTGGAATTCCAACTTGCTATGTCTAGATGATATGGTTCTCAACCTTCCATGCTGTTTTTCTTTATGCCGCTGTTAGCCGATGTCCTATGGAAATGAGTGTTAGCACCATTTTCCGGTACTTAAATCATATGGGGAGCAATTGCTTTCATTATCTTGTTAGATTTGGTAGTAGAGACTCTTTTCTAATTTGTTTCAATCATGCATCCTATGTAACAAATGTAGGATAAATGGGAAAGAGTGAGAGAAGAGGAGAAGCAAAAACTTTTGTTTAACCCACACAATTTAAAGACATCAATTTTTTAGTTATCTACCTTTACAAGAGAATAGTTCTCCATATACTCACTTTTTTATTCCAATATATCATTCATTATGAATTCAACATGATGTTTCATGCTTATGTTAGGGCATTCCTTCCAAGTGGCACACTGCACCAGCACCCGGGTGCAACTAGATATGGGAAAGGGTTTGCTAGGGCATTCCTTGGATACAATGTGTGGCACTGCCACTGGGTGTAGCAAGGGTTGGCTAGGGCGTCCCTTAAAAGTGATGTGCCACAATGGCACCTGGTTGTGGTGTAAAGTAGGCCAGGGTTCTTGCTTGATTTTGGACAAGTGCAAGTAGAGAAGTTAGTCCAAGAGCATGGGATTTGTCTTGCCACATGGAATGTAAGAACTTTGACATGTAAGCAAGGTATTCAATAACGGTAATGGTGGCCTTTAAAAAATAAATCAATAGTTGCGTGTAACGCGTAACGGTGCCTACCATTACCGTTACATAATGGCCATAACTGTTTTTGCATGCTTTGCATGTAAGAGTATGGAGTTAGTGGATATAATAAAGAGAGTAAGAGTTAATATAGCTTGGTACAAGTGACTAAGTGGAAAGGAGTAAAAGTTAGGGCCTGATTGGATTTGCGGATTTTTATTTTTATTTTCATTTTTGAGGAAAATGGTGTTTTCTAGGAAATCTCATTTCTATATAATAGTGAGAAATGAAAAGCTGTTTCACTTGATTGTTTTTCAACAAGATTTTCTTCAAATATTTTCTTCATTTCCAAATCTGTTGTTTGGAGAAAATGAAATTTTCATGAAAATTCTTACTTGAAGACGGAAGGTGACACATGTGTGCACTAAAGATGGAGGCACGTGTTACACTGTCACAAGTGACGCATTGACACTCGTGGGATGATGCTCGAAGATGGACAATGTCACATGTTGACACGTGTGGCGCATGTGGAGCACTTAAAGATGGATGATAGCACATGCGGCACAATAGAAAATGTGGTTCATTTGCAAATGTGGGGTGCTTGAAGGTGAGGGTGGCACATTCGGGTCTATGTTTGTTGACACACTTGACAATGGGTGGTTGTAAATGTTGCATATATGGCACATTGGCATGTGTATATCGCTTTAAGATGAATTGTTGCACATGCTGGGCACATGAATGGACATTTGGACATGTAGCACACTTTAAGGTGGTCGGTGGCACATGTTTTGTATGTTGCACCTTGGCACATGGCACGAATGCGAAGCACTTAAAGATGAACATTAACCATGTGGCACATGTGGCACATTTAGGGCATTTGAAGATAAGGATGGCAAATGCTGCACATTTGAGGAACTAAGATGGGTACTTGCACATGTGACTACCATGTGGGGCACTTTATAAAAAGTGGGATCATTTCCTCTAATTTCCCTCAATTTCTTGGAATGACATTTCTTGAGTTTGGGAAAAGAAACGAAAAAAGGCATTTTAAAAAAAAGGAACGAAATGGACATGGAAATGGCGTTTTCAAGAAATTTACAAAAACAAGGGAAACAACAAGTGGGATCATTTCCTCTAATTTTCCTCAATTTCTTGGAATGACATTTCTTGAGTCTAGGAAAAGAAATGAAAAAAGGGCATTTTTAAAAAAAAAAAAAGGGATGAAAGGGACATGGAAATGGCATTTCGAAGAAATTTACAAAAACAAGGGAAACACCATTTTCTTGAAAATGACATCTGACATGGGTTGTCCATCTTCGACTTTGTGTGTAGGTCCCTAAGATGTGTAGATACCATCAGACCCAGTGGGCCTATCCATCCTTTCAAACTTTACTAATTTAGATATAAATCACGTCTTAAAGATTTGCAGCTAAATTTCAAATCCAAAAAGAAAATAATAACCACTGAAAGATTCTAAATCTTAAAATATTATCCTAAAATAACCAAAATTTCTCAAGTATGGACTGTTTTGCTTAACCAAAATAACCAAAATAACCAAAGATTCCAATCCCCACAACCGAAGGGGGTCATCTAATTGTGATGGATAAGCCTGGATGCATCGGTAGCAATTTGTTACTTATTTACATATCATCTTTTTACAAGATTGGCATTTTGAATTTGAGTTAGTGGCCTTTTGTTGTTTGGCATATCAATTTCAATTATCCATGACCTCTATAATTTGATAAATTATTAATTAGAATGAACTAATTGTTTAAGTTTCAAAACAATCTGAGTTACCTGGATTTAGGTTTTACATTATGCATGGTGGATATGTTGCAAGAAGGCCATTTTGATAGAGAGATTTTGGGTCTTATAGTTGCTTGGGATCATAAAAGTTGAACATGGCTAACCTCTTCTTTTCTCATGAGCATGCCTTTTTGTTCAATTTGAATTTGGATTTCATTTAGTTAGGAAGTAAACGCAAAAGGCATAAATCAATGTTTTTGTCTCAATTTTTTGTTTTGATAGCTTTTGGTCCCTCTTATGAATCAAATCTGGATAGTTCACCAAAATAGGTGTGATTTGAACCAAACTATTTTTTGGGTTTATCGAGTAGTTTTCGAGAGAGTTATTGTTTTCGTAGGTTTCCATCAAAATACGGGATTAGATGGTACTTATTATGGTTTTCAAGAGAAATCTTAGGGCTAATTTGTTAAGTGGGATAAGAAAGGAAAATGAAGCACTTTTCCCATGATAGGATGCTTCACTATGTTTGATTAGCGAAGAAAATAATGGATTTCACATAACAATCATTACCCTTATCCATAGTCAAGTTCTCTGGCACAAGACACCCGGTAATCATTGTCTCACAAATATGAGAATTTCATTTACTATTCAAATAAAAACCCTAAAAATGAAATCCATGATAATCTATTTCAAATAGTGCTCACAGAAATCATCATTTGATAATTATTACTTATTCTTTCCTTTCTATTTCCACTAATTGATGGAATATTTAGGAACCACACTAGGGTTCTTAATGAAGGCATTTTATTTGTTATCAATGGGTTTTCCAATTGGCAGAACAATGCCATGACTAATCACATTTGGCATTACCAAGGTCCTTCGTGGGTGATTGCTTTCGGTTGGCTTGTAGGGAAGGGTTTTAGTACCAAGGTCCTTTGTGGGTGATTGCCTTTGGTTGGCTTGTAGGGAAGGACAAGACGTTCATTATTAATCATTTGAGAAGTACTAATAAGACATTTACAAATTATTATCTACAAATCATTTGAGAAGTAGTAATATGACAAATACAAATGTTTGTATTATCTGCCTACAAACAACATGGTAGAAGCCTTGTTTATGCATTACGATTATCAGGTGATGAAAGTGGTGGTTGAGAGTTGGAATATTATCCAAGGATGGCAAGTGTGTGTGTGTGTGTGTGTGGAGAGAGAGAGAGAGAGAGAGAGAGAGAGAGAGAGAGAGAGAGAGAGATGTGCACACACAACTAGTTGTACATCAACTAGCTCACTAATTTAGGGATTTATTAATGCCA
Source organism: Magnolia kwangsiensis (assembly GCA_037074715.1). Lineage (NCBI taxonomy): Eukaryota > Viridiplantae > Streptophyta > Magnoliopsida > Magnoliales > Magnoliaceae > Magnolia > Magnolia kwangsiensis. The sequence goes on along the minus strand of CM073571.1, from coordinate 187,751,129 downwards.
ATAAATGTTCCTAGATAAGAGAAGGGTTATCTAACGAAACTTTGGAAATAGAGGTGGTAGCTTGAGTGGGCCTCACCTTGTTATTAACGTTAAATCCACCCAAACCAGCAATCGTGTCACCCAATGTTAGACCCAGGTCCTGAAAATTAGCCCCATCGGTGGTTTAGATGGACCATACGATTGGAAACAATGTACAAGGAAAATCTCACCCTCCAAATTGTTGCCCTTGGTGTGGCTCACTTGAATCACGTATGGGCTTGCTTTCTGGGCCTAGACCTAGCTTTTGATGTGGCATCTAATGGTTGGAGCAGATTTTGTATAATCATTATGGTGGGTCTTGAAAAAGATTTAAGAGTGGTCGTCTCTCTTCTATCTATTTCCCTTAGTGTGGCCCACTTGAATCATAGGTTAGCCTGATTTTTTGGATATGGGCCCAACATGGGATTACACATCTGATGGTTGAAATGGATTGCACATACACATTATGGTAGGCCTTGTAAAAAAATCAAGTGTTGGCTTTGTTAAAATTCGAGATCTCAAGTCCAATGCATTGGACTATAGGTTAAGGTCCAATGCATTGGACCATAAGTTAAGGTCCAACCGCCAGATAACTTCCAATCTTTCATGTGTATATGACATCCAACCCGTCTAATAGGTTGGCCATCATGAGCATCACCTTTTGAAAAACTCTACAACATCCTCTCGTTTAGTGGACTAGACTTGTGTTTCTCAATTTACTAATGTCCGAATGTTGTTTTATATGGTGTGGACTGTCTGGCTAGACGCTATTGACCATTTCACTAGGCGATCCATGTGGTGGCGCCAACCTGTTGAAAGGGTTGGGTATCACATGCACTTAATGCTTTGAAAGTTATCATAGGGATGGACCATTACTTATGGTCCAACCCATTGGGCATAAGAACTCTTTTGGGGAATATATCACTTTTTTTTGGGAATACAGTGATGTGGGATATGGAGGACTACCCTTGATTCTTATGGGGCCCATTGTAATGTGTATATGAGATCTACTCTAACCATTAGATGTGTAATCCCATGCTAAGCCTAGAGCTAAAAAATCAGTTTGACTCGTGATTTAGGTGGGCCACACTAATGAAAACAGTTTGGAGAGAGACGTCCACCCTTGATTTATACAGCCCCCATCATGATGAGTATGTGAAATCCACTCCAACCATTAGATGCCACATCAAAATTTAGGTGAGGGGTCCAAAATTAGGCCCATACATAATTCAAGTAGGTTACACCAAGGGAAGTAGTTTGGAGGGTAAACATTTTCATGTACACTGTTTCCAATCGTATGGTCCAACTGAACCACAGATGGGGCTGATTTCCGAGCCCTCAGTCTAACATGGGGAGACACTTGATGGTCGGGATAAATTTAACATTAATACCACGGTGGGGCCCACTTGAGCCACGACCCTTTTTTCCAAAGTGACGTTAAAGAACCCCTTCTCTTATAACATTTATTAGCATTAATTAATCTTAAATTAGGGGACCTAGTTGGACATACAACTAGTTGTGTTTGAGCATTTCTCATATATATGTATGTATGTATATTGTGGTTCGCGTGGACCGCACGATTGGAAACAACGTGTAAGGAAAAGTTCACCCTCAAAACTTTTTCTTGGTGTGGTCCACTTGAATAATTTATGGGCCTAATTTTTGGACCCTACATCTAGATTTTGGTGTGACATCTAATAGTTAGAGTGGATTTCACATACCCATTACAATGGGCCTTGTAAAAATAGAGGGCGCACGTTTCTTTCCCAACTATTTCATTGGTGTGGCCCACATGGATAATAGGTCAATCTAATTTTTCGGTTCTCAGACCAGTATGGCTTTACACATCTAATGTTTGGAGTGGATCTCGCATACACATCACGGTGGGCCCTGTAAAAAATCAAGGGTGAGCATGTCTCCCACCTATTACGAGAATACAGTGATACATTACAAAAAAGTGGAGTTCTTAAGTCCACTAGTTGGACCACAAGCTACACTACACCCATATAATAACTTTCAAAGTATTAAGTGTATTTGAAATCCAACCCTTACAACAAGTTGGTCCCAACATGAGGATCACATAGTGCAATGGTCAAAAGTATCTACACATCAAAGTAGTCTACACCATATAAAATAATTTTCAAACATTGGTAAATAGCGAAGCAAAAGTCTGGTCCACTCAATGAGTGACTATTGTGGACTTCTCCAGAAGGTGATGCTCATGATGGGCTAGCTTATTAGATGGATTGGATGTCGTATATACAAAAGGTTGGACATTATCTGTTGGTTGGGCATTAAACTGTAGTCCAGCTTGTTGGACTTAAGACATTCTCATTAGAAAAAAAGGAATGTTAACAGAGTCCTGTCTTTGATTTTGTTATAGGGCCCACTGTGATGCATGTGTGAAATCCACTCCAACCATTAGATGTGTAATCCCATGTCGGGCCCAGAGCCAAAAAAATTAGGCTGACTTGTGATTTATGTGGGCCGTACCAAGGGAAATAGTTGGAAGAGAGACGTCTACCCTTGATTTTTATAGGGCCCACCGTGATGATTATACGAAATCCACTCTAACCATTAGATGCCACATTAAAATGTAGGCATGGGGCCCAAAATTCAGGTCTATTCATTATTCAAGTGGGCCACACCAGGGGAAATAGTTTGGAGGGTGAAAATTTCCCTGTATACTATTTCCAATCGTGTGGTCCACGTGAATCAAGAATGAGGCTGATTTTTAGGTCCTAGGTCTAACATGGGTTGAGGCACTTGATGGTCCAGGTGGATTTAACATTGACACCGCAGTGGGGCCCACCTGAGCCACCAACCTTGTTTGCAAAGTGATGTTTAAATCACTCTTCTCCTCCAACATTTATTAACATTAATTAATCCTTTAAATTGGGGGAGCTAGTTGGTTTTCTCGGAACAAGTGGGAGATAGATGCCACCCTTGGATTTTGTAAAGGGCCTACTGTGATGTGTATGTAAGATCCACTCCGACCATTAGATGTGTAATCCCATGTTGGGCCCATAGCAAAAAAAGAAAAAGAGGAAACAGTTGGGTGAGAGATGTCCACCCTTTATTTTTACAAGGCTTACCATGATGAGTATGTGAAATTCACTCCAAGCATTAGATGGCACATCAAAAGGTTGTCTTAGGTCCCAAAAATCAGGCCCATGTGTGATGGGTCACACCAAAGGGAACTATTCGGAGAGCAAACTTTTCCTTATATATTGTTTCCAATTGTGTGGTCTACCTGAACCACAACAGGGGATAATTTTCGAGCCCTGAGTCTAACATGTGATGACACACTTGATGGTTAGGGTGGATTTCACATTAACACCACAATGGGGCCCACACGAGTCGTGCTCCCTTTTCCAATCTTATGTGAAATAACTCTTCCGTGGAACATTTATGTCGCATCTCTTAGACTAGTTGGACATCCAACTAGTTCTGTATGAGCATCTCTCTCTCTCTCTCTATATATATATACCTAGAGAGAGTATTATGTCGCCTTACCTTTTTGGCTAGCTTTGCCTTTATGGACATCTTGCAACAAAACAAGATCGTATAAAGTTACACTACAAAGGGCTAGGTGCATAATTACGAGTGTTTGGATTGTGGGAAAAGAAAAGAAAAACAATGAAAATTGTAATAATTATCCAATGATGATTTCCCATGGATTTGAAGAGCACCATCCAAATATGGATTTTCATAGATTCGATTTTTAGGGGTCGTGTTTGGATAGTTAGTGGGAATCTCATATTCCTTTCACAATGGTTACCTCATATATTGTGCATGAGAATTCGACTATGAAAAAGAGTAATGATTGCAACATAGAATCCAAATATTTTCTTTGTTATTTGAACATAGTGAAAACGTCAAGTCATGAGAAAAGTGCTTCGTTTTCTCTTCTATTCTCACTATCCTGATAAGTGCACAATTGTGCAGTGGATCTCGAAGTCCTTGTCAGAAAGGTGAATATTGGCTTTCCTTCTTATGGTGGTTGAATTGTGAACCGCCAAACCACTCCAACTTTTTGGCTAAGCTTCATGGTTAGATCCTCAATATTGTAGTAGTTGCATATGTGGAATTGGAAAAGACAAAGAAGAGATAAAGAGAGAATTGGAGGAATCATAACCCCTCATCTTTCCCATATTTATAATGATAGGAAGTTACAAGAGATAAAGATACAATCAACAAATGAGAGTTATAAGGATAACAACCAATAAGATAATTCTTGTGTATAGTGCTCTGTATGAGCACCATATTATTATGCCCATACTATGATGCCACTCGCATAATAGATGCACAATATGGTGCGTATATCTCACACATGCCCAACTTTCCCAAAATGTCTCTAATCCAATATTGCTAGAAGCTTTCATGAAGGTGTCTGCCAATTGATCTTTTGACGACATAGTTACGAATTTCCTCATCACCTTCTCTCTAACAAAGTGAAAATCAACTTTAATATGTTTTGTCTATTCATAGAAGATTGGATTGTTGGCAACATGAATGGCTTGTTGATTGTCATGGTGGAGAGGAGTGTGAGCCTCAATTTAGGTTTCTTGAAAAAGAGAATGAAGCCATAGGATCTCACTAGTTGTTTTACTCATTGCCCTATACTTAGCTTCTTCAAACGAACTAGTCTACTTCTTGCTTTTTCATATCACTAGATTTCCTCTTACGGAGGTGTAGATGTGTTACGTGTAGTAGTTGTTGCTTGACATCTTGTCATTTACGATTGTACCTGATCATCATCATAATAGCCACTCACATTCAGGAGTAGGTTTAGGGCTTGTTTGGATTTGCATATAGTATTGTACTGCATTGTATATTGGTACTGTTCAAGTAAACGCCAAACAAAATTTAACATCCTTCTAATTTTGTGAAGGAGAGGTGAGTGTTTGGATCAGATTACCCCAAGAAGAGTATACAACCTCGAAGTACTAATGGGCGTTTGGTTAAGAAGTACACGGGCGTCGTGTAAGTTCTATAACGAGAGTTAGGTCGTCCATAACCATCATACTGTGGGACCGGGCGCAATAACTCAAGCTCCAAACTACTGTCCAAGAGATGAAAGAATGTAAAAACAATAATAATAATTAGAGGCAAATGGCAGAAGAAGACAAATTTACAAAAATAGAACCACAGACTATGGTATTTAGAAGCAAGTTATTACCAAGAAGATAACGTCCTCCAATGTTCCATTGCAAAAGAAAAAAAATAACAAACTTCGACTCCTAAATATGAACATACTTCATGCACTACAACAAAGACAAAAAGCCCCAATGGCACGTCTACATAAAACCCACAACCATTACAATTCTACATAGTAAACTAAACTCGTTCACTTTCTCAACGACCAAATAAACCCTGTAATAGAAGCATATATCAACACACCAAGCAGAACATGCAGTAGAGCATTCATCTTCCCACAGAGCAGAATTTCATCAATTCCTTCCACTCTCTCTGCATCACCTTCATGAATCCTTCTATTCATACTCTCAACTGTAACGTCTTCCTTGACACAATCAACGTGGCCACCCACGCACATTACAATGCCTTCAAAAGGCATATGAGGCAAACTGTTGCCCTAGTTCGTTCTCCTCCCTGATCCCTGATCCCTGATCAAGGGTGGCCTAAATCATGGACATTGTGATGTTAGTAACCAAAGATATACGCAACCATTATGAAAAAAAAAAAAAGTGTCACATTCCAAATATTATGTTTTAAACCTTGTACTTGTTCATCCCTTTATAGGGCCTTGACCCTTTGGAGGGAAATCTTACCAATGAAAAAGGAGGTTTTTAAAGGTGTTGGGTTCGATCTAGGAAAGGGAGATAATATTCGTTTTTGGGAAGATATATGGGTGGGAGATGTGCCCTTGAAAGAAGAATTCCCGAATATATTCCTCCTCGCCCCTAATCAAGCTATTTCTGTAGCTAGCTGCTACTCTTATCTCTGGCGGGAAAATAGAGTGGAACTTGGTTTACAAAAGGAATCTTCAAGATTGGGAGATAAATGAGTATGTGGACCTTCTTGATCGCATTTACAGAACTAAGCCAGATCAGCTAAGTGCAGACAGATTAAGCTGGAGGTCGGATAAGTCCAGCATGTTTTCGGTTAAATTGTTATACAAATTGCTGGATAGCATTTCGTTTCCCAAAGATGATCATCCAACAAATCACATATGGAAACATTCGGTCCCTCCTAAGATAGCTTCTTTTGCTTGGTTAGTTGGCAAGAAGAAGATTCTCACGGTCGATAACTTGAGAAAAATGGGGATGATTAAAGTTAATGTCTGTCTATGTTGTATGATGGATGAAGAATCGGTCAATCACCTTCTTGTTCATTACCCTTTTATCCCTCGAATTTGGTCAGAATTTTTCTCTCAATTCAGAGTTAATTGGTGTTTGTCTAGTTCAGCGGATCATCTTCTAAAAACATGGCATGGGGTTGGCATAGGCAAGCAAAGGACTTGGCTATGGAGAATGGCTATTCTCGCAGTTTGGTGGTCCGTTTGGAAAGAAAAACATGGGAGATGTTTTAGGGATGTCTCAAATTCTGTAGAGGTTATAGCCAGTAAGGCAACGCGATTAATGATAGAATGGGCTATGCATGTAGATTATCTTAAGGACTGTGATATTCTTTTTCTTGGAGCCTAGTAGAGTCTGCTTCCTCAACGGACTCTCTCTCCATCTTCTGTATTCCTTCTTTTCTTTTAATACAAATATCGTGATATTAAAAAAAAAAACCTTGTACTTTTTCAATTCCTTTTCCGCCTCATCATATGACTTGAACAATTAGTGTCTATAGCAACTGAATAGATTTACCTGTGCATCGCAATCCTCCTAATTGTCATATATCCCTGGAACTCTTCCCACGGAGACCACGTAAAACTTTACCATTGCTACCTGAAACTGAATTTTGTAGATTATATTACATATTACCCTGTGAAAGAGTCCTTACCAATGTCCCTGCTAAGTCATAGGGTTCATGTAAGTAAAAGATTTAGTGATCAATAAACAAAATTTAATAGAGAGGAGAAAGACAATTATATTGCCGCACAATTCGACGTGTTATAAGCAATTTGGTTCAAAACTATTTTTCTGTTTACAATCAAGTTATATCGATCGTTAACCTGCACAAGATTTTTACATCTACAAGGAAGTTTCATAAAAATCAACTGATACAAGAGATCAATCCTGTCGTCAAACAATCCGTGGGACATTACTCCTCACAGGAGTAATAAAGCTTCATTGTTCAGGTGAATATAAAGTCGAAGTGTAATACTCAACATGATCCGGTCATCATCATGCACAATATCATGACTACATGCTCAAAATATACTTATTAGGATATATAAAAAGGCATGCTCTAGTTCGATTAGGGTGACACTTCATTGTCGCACGCATAGCATGTAAACCAACCCACACAAAAATAAATTCAGATGAAGTTCGACTGCCTCTCATAGGGTTCAAAGTACACCCGCTCCTTTTGGGCAGCTGTACCTATCCTGCACCTGCATCCGAACATATCACAACTACCTTCTATGTACTAACACGAGTGAATAAAAAGCACATAAGTTTTTAATTGTATAGCCATCAACCCAAAAAGAACATGTATCATCAGCATCTTATAAGGTGCACTTATAGCACGCCAAGTTCCGACCCATAAGACTATATAAACCCAAAAAGAGAAAGTATCATCATCATCCAGTGAGGAGCCAAAAAGCCAATCCAGGTTCAGTTAGGGTCACTCCATTCGAAGACATGTTTTTGTATCCACTCCTTTCTCCTCTCGCGGCCCATGTTCAGAAAAGAAACCTGCACTAACTAGATCAGTTTGTAAAACCCTTGCAGCTTGAAGTTGGTCTTCATGGTTATCTCTTTGAGAATCCCTAACAAACGTTGTAGACGGCTCATGCTTTTTCCCTGTGACATTTTAATTGTTAGAGACTTGATTGCTTCGACCATCTCCCCCATCTTGTGACCAATACGATCACTTGGCTTACCCTTCCTCTGTCGGGTCATGTCGCTTGCTATTGAGCGAGTGTTTCTAGACCCAGTTGTTGTCTCAATGCTTTGACCGATGATTGTATCCTTTACCCCAATGAATCCGAGGACCACTTTGCTCATCATCATCATCATCATCTGATGATAGATGGACAATTTCAAATCCCCGTTCTTCCGATTCTGCATCCGAATGCAGTTCACGTCATGGGCATCTTCCCGAGATGTATGCCGTATTGGCAAATGAACCATGAGCACATTCATTGCCAATAATAAAAGCTAAGTCATCATATCTTTCTATATGCTTTCCGCGAACTCTCTTAACGTATGGGTGGGACTATAAAGATGGAGAAAACATGAACTCCTTCAGTGAGACTAATTGTAGACCAAAATAATATAACAAAATACTTGTAAGTCCGGGAAAAAAAAGTAGCGGATTTTCTTACCGCAATGCAACCATCCCAAACTTCATTCACAACAATAACCATTTTCTCATCAGGGTCCCATCCAAAACCACTCACACATTTAGCATATCTTTGATTGCCCAGTACAACCTTTTCAAAGTGTGCAAATGGTTGGAAATATGACAATTTTCCAAGACTATTCCACATCTATCATGGATTTCTATGACTGTTCCATTGTAAGCTTCTAGTTTAAAACCAATATCACTATTGCGACCAAGATTCACTTGCTCCACCAATGCATCAACCAGAGCATTGTCCATTGGATCGATCCATTGAATTTGAGAATTTTTGTTACCACCATCCATCTTTGGAGTCAGTTTTGTTCAACTCATAGGTGACGGAGCTTTGTGTAAGGGAGTTGAACCTTTCTTCGTTGGTGTAACAACTTTGCGATTTGGTAATGCTGGGCTCTCTGGGTGAGCCTGCACCCTTTGCAAGTGACGACCTTTCATTCTTACAACTGGATACCTTCAAACTACTCCGGAGGAAATTCATGCGACCTATGCATCATTAATTGTCAATGGAAATAGGAGAGCATTAGCAAATAGAGGCAACAATGTAGGGTTGAATGCACTCAAGTTGCAAAGTTACGTAGTAGGTATTAAACGATGCAAAGTTACTAATCTGGAAATAGGGAATTCATGCGACCTATGCATCATTAATAGTCAATGGAAATAGGAGAGCAATAGCAAATAGAGGTAGCAATATAGGGTTGAATGCACTCAAGTTGCAAAGTTACGTAGTAGGTATCAAACGATGCAAAGTTACTAATCTGGTGATTTCACGCAAGTATGTCAAACATGTCTAGCTAACAAAAATAAGAAAAATGTTTGAAAACAACTATGCCAATGCAATCATTATCTCATTACAACAACAATATTTCTCTTTCAAAACGTTGTCGCGACCGTGGAAGGCTATCATTCCACACCCTCTTCGCAATTTCATCCGTCTTCCTTGCCCAATCATATCTTGCTCGGTCTGTAACGCGTGATAATGCTCGACCTTCCTCAGCATTAGCAACCACTACAGGAGAAGATGAAATGTCATCAGTGCTATCTCCACTGTCTTCAAGTACTTACGTTAATCCATCTTCTCCACAAACATGGATGAAATTGTATATCACACAACAAGCTATAACAATCTCCACTTGAGTAATAAACTTGAACTGTGGTGTTGTGTGTAGAATAGGAAATCGGCCTTTCAAAAGACCAAAATAACGCTTGATGATATTTCTTAACTGGGTGTGATGATAGTTGAATAGTTCTTTTTTATTAGCAGGCTTTCTTCCTATACAAAACTCATTCAAGTGATATTGAACCCCTCTATACAGTGTTATAAATCCAGGAGTATGCGCATATCCCGCATCAGCCACATAATATTTCCCTATACAATGCAACGCATCATTAAGTTATGATGATTTGACAATCTCTTATCTTAGAAATATTTGTACCATTGAATGTTTACCATGAAGAACAAGGAAACAATCTGGCCGACATGATAATGCATTTTGCAAAACACGGGCATCAGATGCAGAACCATCCCATCCAGCAAGGACATAAGAATTTCATATCAAATGTACAAGTTGCCATAACATTTTGTGACAAAAAACCTTTTCTATTATGGAAAGTTGCGCTTGCTTCCTTGGGCAAATAGGCCGGGATGTGGGTGCCATCTAGGGCCCTAATGCAATCCTACCATAAAATGCTTTTTAGTTCAACTGTTACTTTGCGAAAGAGTGACATGATTCATAATAATAAGTTATATTACCTGAAAGTATGGACTCCACATTGGATTGTCAGATATTTCTTTTGGAGTGTCTAGCCCAGCGAACTTCACTTATTCTTGATAATGACCAATTACAGCACCGAGCACTCTATTGAAATGTTGGCTCACGGTATCTCTAGATTGAGAAAAAGGATGATCAATGACACAGTTACGTACATTATGACCGATAGTATGCATGAACATCACCACTTGTTCTTTTAAACTGCACATCCTTGTATCAGATATAAGATTCCAATATCTCATCAACAAATATAATTTGAAGAAGTTATCCCTACACATTCTTAACGGTGCAAGACAATCAATATCGCTCTTCTTCATTATTCCACTGATGAATCTATTCCTCTCAATCTAATCACCCCTTGGTGATGCCTTCATATAGTATCGCCAATAATATTTGGTGACTCCCATTACACATGCAAATGCTGCAATTGCGGTTATTGCAACTGCTATTTCATTATCACTCCAATTATTACTCAATGACTTTTCCTCGCTACTTTCCCCACTATCGGAAGCCATCTCTGTATGGAAACTGTACTATCTGAATGCCAATTATTTTATTTAGTGGTGAGCCTTTCAGATAAATTTAAAGTATTATAAATGAAAACTATCCATACTGACGAATCGAGCTCCTATTTTGAAGATGTCTGTAATGTGTAATTCTACAGGGCTTCCGTAAGAGATGAGAGTGAGAAAATAAACAATGTGGGGGAAACAACTATATTTACGTAGGTTGCCCGATTTATATGGGAAATTGTCTAAAAAGTGGCCTTTACGTTACGAAGAATATAGGAAAGAAGTGTAAAATAGACTTTAGGTATATCAGTAATGTCATCTACAGCCAAATCAGCGAAAAATCATGGCATGGTGAGATGGAACCGTTCACGCACCTATGGAATAACCGAAGTTGTGGAATTGATTGATTTTTTCCTTGATTCTCTAGAGCAGAGAGTGGTGTCTGCATCATGGTTTCATCCGACCTCTTGTTAGGAAGCATATTGAATATGTGCAAAAGTAAGGTAAAATTACAAATGTGAGATATGGTAGGACATGTTATGTGTCATACATCAGACATCCTAATCTGATGTATGGTTATCCATACCACTAATGTAGAGGATGCATTTCATATATTAAGCCTTCTTATAAACAGGCTTCTGACAACTACATCCATTATATTCACTTTGTAACATATATGACAATCCTCGAGTCATTTACTCTTCACTGTATGGTATGGAAAATCTCGTCCCCAAAGCCATATATGTTTTATCGACATAAGCAGGATGAGACGCACATCATCCGGGGAGATTTTACAAAGAACATCCACATTAGGACTAATCGAAAAGAGCTTCGTTTGGAGGATCTTCTCCCCTTCCCTAACAGGGAACTTCTTCCAACCTGGAGTACATATGTAAATAAGGAACAACATGTGTAATATAATGGAAATATCTTGGGGAGAATGCATCTCCGACTCCCAGGAAGTAAGAAAGGAACTACATCAATAGAAAATATTGCCTACGGAAAAGATGAAGGCGGGTCTGTATATCTTACCCCAGAGAACTACTCTATGAGGAATGGTGTAGATGATCACCACCAAAGGAGGGTATTTATAAGCATTCCTTAATGGCAATGAAGGGAAGTCATGAGCAATACTTACCACAAGATAGACATGCATTGGTCATGTCTGGTGCCGACAGTGAGCAGTAACAAGATTTGGAGTGGATACGATGGTATATCACTGGGATTCACCTGCAAAATAGCTGGATACGGTGGTAAACCCTGTGAGATGTAGACTATAAGGTTTGGAAGAGAACGGAGGACTACCGCCCTACCGTATTCACCCTCTTGGAGAAGACGGCCTGGATTGACAAAACAAAAAAGGCTTAAAATGAACACTTCTGATATACTGCTGCGATCATCTCTCGTGGAAAATATTCCCTATTGATATGGTCGCAAGGATCTTTCTGCAGTGATGGACTCTACATGCATCTCTCTATTGGGTAAATGGATCTCTATACCCAAAGCCGAAACATTGATGGAGGTGAAGACAACAGAAAACAATTGAAGTGGACGAGCTAACAGATGACAGTATGAGAAACGGGAAACTGACTGTTCCTCTTCTAGGCCTTTGATCTTCACGGTTCATTAGCCTGCAACCCATTAACCTGAACCCTGATCTCCATCTGTTCTTTCAATCTGCCGTTTCTTCCTGTTGCTGGATCCGCAATTTCCAGCAATCCATATCTGCCTACAATATGCTCTTGTTATTTGAGCAGATCACTGTTGATGACAATCCCCACCATTGTTGATCATCTCAGAGCCGAATCCCATCTCTTGTCCAGAAACATGTGGCAATTGTTGTTGTTGATCAAACTATCCCATCGTACCCACCGACCTTCGTCATCTCTAATCTCAATCCGATCATCTCTAATCTCAATCCGACCCACGATAGCCTTTCGGACGCTGCACCCACTATTGAACTGATCTGCACCTGATCAATTATTCTTCTTGGCCAGAACACGGATTTCTCACTGGAACTTAAGCATTCTTCTCTGGCACCATCTCAGCGATCACATCCCCAACCCTCCCTATTTCCGGCAACTGTCTCTGTTTGCTCAGGCGTTCTGTTCTGCATCCGCTGAATTACTCCATCTGCCTAGTAATTCATTTTCACCATATTTTCCATTCATTGGTCTGTTTTGCTACTCCAAACCCATTGTTGTCTTGTTGTTCATCTGATCCGCTATCACGACGATCGCTAGATTTGAACCGTTCATTGGAGCCATATTACTTGGTTGCCTCTAAGTGCAAAGGTTCATAAGTAATATCCTGTGAATACAGGGTCGATCCTACAATGAAATGATTTATGAGAATGAGAAAATCAAATGCAAAACTAAGTAATGGAAACTAAACAGATAAAATGTTTTTGAAAGTTTTGAAGGTATGTAATTCAATTGAATTAAAACAACACTCAAGCTTTAAAGTTCCACACATACGTTAATGATCAATAAATTATGATGACTTTTGATAACATAATTAGGATCCGAGCACTATGGTCGGCCTAATCGGAAAATAAAACAGTTCAAATATTTTAATAAATGATATAAAATATTAGAGAATCATGGATTAATACCATTAATTTATATTCTCAAGCGCCAATGATTTCAAGCATTCAATATCCATGAGATAATGAATCAAAGAAATATAGCAGGTTGAGAACATCTCCCATCTAAGAAATCTAATTGATCCAGGTTAAGCCTATCCATCAATATGGATCTCACATGATGGAAACATATGGATTTCACATAAGGATAAAAAACCTAAACCTAGATAATTGATAACATGCATATACCATTCATCTCATCATTAAAAACAATCAATCATCATAAATTGTGATATCATTAAACCAATGTGCTTCCTTTCTAGCTTGGGCTAGAGGGAACTACAAAGACATAACTAAATTACAAAATAGAAAAGCAACAAGAAAGCAAGAAAATAAATTAATAAAGATCTAAAAAGAACTTGTAAAAATCTAAAAACCCTAGAAAAACCCTAGATCTTGCCTTTACATGCTCTAAATGATGCTTAGGAATGCCCTGGGAAGCCCTATTTATAAGTGGGGAACTCCCTCATTCAAACCGACTTGAAAAATCCGGATACCGCCTCAAATTTTCTCACTCCGCATAGGCTTCGCGTAAACCCTTCGATGACATCGAAATGCTTTCGATGTCATCTAAGACAGGCTTCGATGTCATCTAAGACTGACTTCAATTTGTCCAGCAACCAAATTTGATTTTCTTGTAATTCTTTGATGTCATCGAAGACTGGCTTCAATGTCATCGAAACTAGTTCGATGTCATCTAAACTCAGATCCTGCGAATTTCTGCACTAATTTCTGCAGTTCCTTTCTTTTCCACTTGGTTTTGTTGACTCTTGGGGTCTTGAAATCTTCACTCTTGGTCTCCAAAGGTCCATTCTTTGCCTTGGTGATTCTTGAGCATCAAATACATGTTTTTAACATTGTTTTTACTCAAAGCTCTCAAGTTCACCTTACAATACAAACATGAGTAAAACATAGCAGTAAGTAGTATAATATTCATAAAACCAAGATATAGATGGGGGGAAATATGCAATATTTGACACTCAACACACCCCCAACCAACATTTTGCTAGTCCTGAGCAAAATAAGCGAAGAAAAATAAAAATAAGAATAAAAATTAATTTTAGAAACAAAAATTAAAACGAAGACAAAAATTCTAACTACACTTTCGCAAGTAAACTTGATTGCATTTACCATATGCAATAAGCCTTTAAACCCCAAGGTTCCCCCTAGTGGACGAGTTATAGTCTCGTGAGGGTTTCCAGAAATGTTACCCATAAACATTGAAAACATGGAAAATAGTTCGAAACTCTGAAATTTATACAATTATGTCTCCATTTATCATATGAATTCCATAACAAAGCAATATTTGTCCTAAGTCTGAAGTTAGTTAGAATCTTAATTTCCTAATCCATTACATCCTCGAGTTCAGAGACCTAATCAAAATTTAAACTAGTTATGATCCAATATACATAGGTGCTTAGTGACACTGGTCTAACTTTGAGAAATATGCATGTTCGCTATTCTAACTCTTTTTAATCATCCCAAGAATATGAAATCTCTAGTTATCTCATTTCCTTCATGCCCTTTTTTCTTTCATCATTATATCATCATTATTATAGACTACCCTTAGATGAAGATTCCTACCGGGTTTGCTTCATAACCTAAGGTATCGTACTTGTAATGGTAACAATAATGGATACTTAGGTATCCTTACTTCGGATTACTGACACGATTGTTATGGTCATTATTATTATTATTATTATTATTTCCTATTCTCTCTTTTAAGCATATATCAATGGTACTAGTTCATTCAACTTTGTTTGAATTAAAATTTGTTATTCTAGTTCACATATCATATTCATCACTTAGCTAGCTAGCCTATATTGTGAATTCAGTACATCAAATTATAACTCACTCTAAACTAGTGATTAGATAATCAAACTCAAGTTTATAATTTTCAGTTATCAGAATTCCGACTACTATCAACCTCGAATAAGTATTAACTTTGCCTTTGGAATTCGCATAATATCATGTTCGCATTCTTATATAAAAAAATTTTAAAAATTTAAAAAAATTTCCTATAAACCAAATTTTTTTCAAAAGTAGACTACTATTCCTAAAATTCTATTCACATGGATGACTATCTACACCCCCAACCTAAAATCTACATTGTCCCCAATGTAGTGATACATGTAATGCAGAAAATATGAGAACAATAAAAATCAAAGAAATGATGGATTGTACCTGCCATGAAGAACTCACCTGCTAGGTGACACTAAAAAAAAAATTGAATGTTATACAAATCTTACACAAATGCTTTGTCAGACTAGGACCATTAATTCGAATATTCTGGCTCATGAAGAGAGACAAACTCCTCTCCCAAATGAAAGTTTTCCATATAAGGCTTTAATCTTTGACCATTAACCTTGTAAACATTGTCATTATATGGATTCTCTATTTCAACAATCCCATGAGTACAAACATTCTTTATAATGAAGGGGCCTGTCCATTTTAATCTTAACTTTTCCGTAAAGAACTAGAAACGGGAATTGTACAATAGAATCTTTTGCTGAGGTTCAAAATTCTTCTTCAAGATGTTTTTGTCATGGAAAGCTTTGGTCCTCTCTTTGTAGATTTTAGAATTTTCACAGGAGTCTCCTCAGCTCCTCTAATTCATTTAACTCTAATGTCCTTTGTCCACTTGCTTGATCCATATCAAAGTTTATTTTCTTTATTGTCCGGTATGCTCTATGTTCTAATTCCACAGGCAATTGGCAAGCCTTCTCATACACCAATCTATATGGGGACATTCCAATCGGGGTCTTATAAGCAGTCTTATAAGCCCATAAAGCGTCGGGTAGTCTTAGGGACCAATCCTTCTTACTGGCCTTATAGTTTTCTCTAAAATATATTTGATTTCCTGATTAGAAATCTCATCTTGCTCACTTGTTTATGGGTGGTATGGGGTGCTCACTTTATTCTTGATGCCATATTTCTTTATCAAAGCCTCAAATGTCCTATTACAAAAGTGAGACCCGCCATCACTAATGATGACCTTTAGAGTTCAAAATCTAGAAAAGATATTTTCCTTGAGGAATCGTATGACCACTTTTTTGTCACTGGTCCTACTTGAAACTGTGTCAATTCACTTGGAAACATAGTCCACACCAATCAATATATATAAAGAAATCAAAAAGATGGAAATGGGCCCATAAAATTAATACCCCAACAATAAAAAAATTTCAATGATAAAAAGGGGATAAAAGGCATCATATTGCGTCGAGACACTCTTCTCAATATTTGACATTTATCACAAGCAACACGGAAAGCATGGGTGTCTTTAGACATGGTGAGCCAGTAAAACCCATACTGTAGGATTTTGCAGTGGTTTTCTTAGCAGAAAAATGTCCACCATATGCTTCCATGTGGTAAAAGGAAATAACACATTGAACTTCATCCTCTGGGATACAACATCTAAAAATTTGATCAGTCCCATATTTATATAAATACGGGTCATCCTAGAAGAAGTTCTTAACCTCGGTTTCAAAACACTTCCTATCTTGTGACTTTCAATGATATGACATTTTTCCCGTTACAACATAGTTCACTATATCCACATACCAAGGCAATTTGGAGATCGCAAATAATTGTTCATCGTATTTTGGTTATGCATCTCTTCAGTGGAATTATCTAACACCAATCTGGAAAGGTGATCGGCCACTACGTTCTCTACTCCTTTCTTAGTTTTTATCTCTAAGTCAAATTTTTGGAGTTCGAGGATCCATCTTAGAAGTCTCGACTTTGCATCCTTTTTAGATAGCAATTATTTCAAAGCTGAGTGGTTCGTGAAAATGACCACTTAGGATCCTAGCGAGTAGGACCTAAACTTATCCAAAGCAAAAACTAAAGCAAATAACTCTTTTTTGGTTGTTGAGTAGTTCACTTGGGTCGAGTTTAGAGTTCTTTGGATAATGTAGGGCCGTTTATCTTTCCTTTGGCCCAAAATAGCCCCCATGGCATAATCACTTGCATCGCATATTAGTTCAAAAAGAAGTGTCCAATCTGGTGGACGCATGATATGTGCAGTGATAAGGGATGATTTAATTTTATTCAAGGCACTTGCACACGCATCTATCCACTTAAATGGGACATCCTTTTGGAGAAGATTTGTTAAGGGTTTAGTAATGACCCTAAAGTCATTGATGAATATTCTATAGAAACTGGCGTGCTCTAGAAGTAATCTTATATCTCTAACAGATCGGGGAATAGGTAGATTAGCTATAATGTCGAGTTTTGAGCGATACCTCGATTCCATTTTTGGAGATAACATGGCCCAAAACAATTCTCCTTGAACCATGAAGTGACACTTCTCCCAATTTAAGACAAGATGCTTCTCTTCACACCTAGATAAGACAAAAGATAAATTGTCGAGGCATTCCTCAAAACTACTTAACATACACCGTTGGAAAGTTGTTGGGGCGTTGCATAATCCAAATGGCATCCGTTTGAAAGTAAATGTGCCAAATGGACAAGGGAACGTGGTTTTCTGTTGGTCTTTCAGGGCTATCTGTATTTGGTTATATCCATCAAGGAAGCTATAGAAGGAGTGACCTGCGACCCTCTCCAAAAGTTGATCAATGAATGGTAGAGGGAAATGATCCTTTTTTGTGACCGTATTCAATTTTCTATAGTCAATGCAAATACGCCAAACTTGTGGTGACACGTGTTGGTATGAGTTCATTATTAGAATTTTGCACGATAGTTATTCCGGATTTCTTTGGAACTACTTGGGTTGGACTCACCCAAACACTATCGGAAATTGGGTAGATGATTCCCACATCCAACAATTTGATCACCTCATTTTTTACTACTTCCATCATGTTTGGATTGAGATGCTTTTGAGGTTGTCTAATTGGTTTGGCGTCCTTATCGACGTGGATCCGATAGGTGCATATGGAAGGGCTTACCCTTAATGTCAGAAATGGTTCAGCCCAAGGCTCCTTTGTACTCCCTTAAAATATTCAACAATTTAATCTCTTGATCCTTGTCTAAAAATGAAGAGATCACTACAGGATAAGTTTCATTTTCACCCAAGCATACATACTTAAGCTCATTTGGTAGTTGTTTTAGATCAAGCTTTAGAGCATTGGTTGGTAATGGTATAGGTCGCCAGTCCTCGATAGATAGGATTTGAGTGCGCAGTCTCCATCGATATATACTAATGTCCGTGGTAGTGCTCTCATTATCATCACAAATTTCAGCAAGCACTTTTTATAAATCAGAATTTTTCAAGTCCCCAAAGATTTTAATCAATTCCTTAGATAGGCTAGGTTCCAATTCCTCTTCCTCTGTCAAGCAGTCCATAAAATTCAGCTCATGGATCTCATTATTGTCTATGAGCTGCTTACATAAATTGAAAATATTTAGCTCTAAGGTCATGTTACCAAAAGACAACTTCATCATTTCATTCTTGCAATTGATGATTGCATTTGAAGTTGCTAGGAATGGGTGGCCTAAAATAATGAGAACTTGAGCGCTAGCATTTACACATGGTTCAGTGGCTAGTACAATAAAATCCACGGGGAAGTAGAATTGCTCCACTTGGACTAACACGTCCTCTAAAATTTTCCTTGGTACCTTAATGAAGCGGTCATCAAGTTAGAGTGTAATCATGGTTGGTTTAAGCTCGCCTAACCCCATTTTTTGGTAAACCGAATCAGGTACTATGTTGACACTTGCGTCCAAATGTAGCAAAGCATGCTCAATTTGAAAATTTTCAATAATACAAAGAATAGTGGGACTTCCCGGGTCTTTGTATTTGGGTACGGCCCTTTTCTGAATGATAGCGCTCACTGTCTCAGTGAGGAAGGCATTCTTATACACATTTAATTTACTCTTTATAGTGCACAAGTCCTTGAGATATTTAATATATGATGGAATTTGTCCAATGACATCAAGCAAAGGAATATTTACAGTAACTTTTTGGAGCACATCCAACACCTCTTGATATTTCATGGGGACAGTCGGGTTCCGAAGTCTAGATGGGAACAGAACTAGAGGCTCATGTGACTTATTCTCCTTATCCTTTTGTTGTTGCGGCTCTTAAACCATAGCCGATTCATCATTCTCTTGAGACAGTGGCTTATCCTCCGGTAGTTCTATCGGTTGCATTATCTTGTTATCGACCTCTTTTCTACTTCTCAAGGTAATGATGACCTTAGCTTGTTCATGATGTAGCTCACTTGGATTTGAGTCTCCAATGAAATGTGTATTTATAGGGCTTGGCACAGGTTGAGAAGGAAGTGTGCCTTTTCCCCTAACATTTAGTTGTCTCAATCCTAACCACGACTGTCTCTAATTCCTGATTTGATTGGATTAGAGACTGATTCATTTGAGCTTGAGAGTTCATGAATGCGGTCAATGCATCCTCCACAAATGATCGCTTTGATGGGGGCACATATGGTGCATTGTTAGGTGCCCTAAAGAAGTTGTTTTGTGGAGGCACTTGAGGTGTATTGGGCGCATTAAATTGTTGTCCCCTCCTCCAACTAAAATTAGAATGGTTACACCAATTTGGATTGTACTTGTTTCCCAATGGTTGCACAACTGGCCTTTGGTAGTTATTTATAGCATTTGCTTGCCCATGCTCATGCTTGATATCTTGTACAACTGGTTGAGATTGTTGGACAATCCTTTGTCATGGTTGGCACCACCATAAATGCTACAAAAATTACCTAAGGAGGTGTTTTCTTTAATCATATCAACCTTCCTAATTTTCATGGCTTCGACCTTTCTAGCCAATGTAACGAATTTTGCATTAAGGTTGTCTTCCTCTCTTAGGACGTACATCCTTGCTTTCTCTCTAGGAATGGGTCTAGTTTGGTCCGGTTTACTAGAGACATCCCATGTCTGAGTATCCTTTGCAAACATGTCTAGAAAATTCCAAGCCTCATTATGATCTTTGTCAAGAAAAGTTCCACCACACATCATCTCTATGAACTGACGGGTATTCATGATGAGCCCCTTTCGGAATGCATCAATCAAGCGCCATCGTTCATAACCATGATGTGGGCAAGTAGAAGGTCTTTGGCACGCTCCCAAGCTTGAAAAATTAGTTCATTCCCCTTTTGGGAGAATGACATGATTTCCTGTTTCAGTGCATTTGTTTTGTACTCGGAAAAGAATTTTATCAAAAAGTCTCTTCTTAGGGCTTGCCATGTAGTGATGGTATGAGGTCTTAAAGAGTTGAGCCATGCTTTGGCCCAATCCTTTAGAGAAAATGAGAATAACTCAAGTTTGAGCGCATCCCTATTGCCATTGTTTACTTGTAATGTTGCAATCACTTCCTCAAAGTCCTTGAGGTGCAAGTATGGGCCTTCAGAATCTAAGCCATGAAATTTAGGAATCAATTGAATCACGCCTGGTTTAAAATCAATGTTCCCTGTGTGAGCAGGGAACACAATGCAAGATGGTAATGTTGATCTCTCAGGGTGTAGTTGTTCACATAAAGTCCGTTGTTGGTTTAACACATTCCTATGAACTTCATTCTCATCCTCAAGAGGAGGATTGCGATGATTTTCTCTGTTTTGGATTATAGTTGGACCTGGTAGATTTGGATTTGCATTATCAACGGGGTCTGCCATAGAATCCAAGTGGTGTTGACTACCTCTCCTAAATGAATGATCAAGTCCTGGGATTAGTCTACCTTTGGAGGAGAGTCGATTGTTTTGATCTCTACTCCAACGGGACATAAACCATCTACACCACACAACAAAAACCACAACTGCAAATTGCAAGTAGGATACTTAGAGTAAAAATAGAAACTTATCCAACAACCCAGGCGGCAAAGCCGACCATAAGGGTTCAAACCACGAAGCAAAATAAATCAACAACCCAGGCAGCAGAGTCGATCATGAGGGTTCAAACCACAAAGTAAAATAAATAAAAAAGAAAGTAAAACTAATGCAAAAAATTAAACTACGCTAATCTGGAAAATAGATTCGATGGATGATCTTTGTGATCAAACAACAATTGTAGGACAACCATAGCACTTGGGTGATAAAATCCCAAGCAGGAGCAACCTTATGTCATAGTTAGTGCTTGAAAGACCCAATTGAATTTACTTTCAAAGTAAAACAAAAAATTTATACAAATTTTGGAGGTTTTAGAAAAGAACTTGCCTTAGCTATCTTGCACAGATCTATTCTATCTTCGCCTTTCCCCTGCAACGGTGCCAAAAACTTGTTTGCTTGCCTCCAAGTGCAGAGGTTCGTAAGTAATATCCTGTGAATACAGGGTCGATTCCACAGGAGATGATTTATGAGAATGAGAAAATCAAATGCAAAACTAAGTAATGGAAACTAAACAAATAAAATGTTTTTGAAAGTTTTAAAGGTATGTAATTCAATTGAATTAAAACAACACCCAAGCTTCAAAGTTCCACACATAGGTTAATGATCAATAAATTATGATGACTTTTGATAATGCAATTATAATCTGAGTACTATGGTCGGCCTAATCGGAAAATAAAACAGTTCAAATATTTTAATAAATGATATAAAAGATTAGAGAATCATGGATTAACACTATTAATTTATATTCTTAAGCGCCCAGTGATTTTAAGCATTTAATATCTATGCGATAATGAATCAAAGCCTAGATAATTGATAACATGCATATATCATTCATCTCATCATTAAAAACAATCAATCATCATAAATTATGATATCATTAAACCAACGTGTTTCCCTTCTAGCTTAGGCTAGAGGGAACTAGGAACTAGAAAAACATAACTAAATTGTAAAATATAAAAGCAACAAGAAAGCAAGAAAATAAATTAATAAAGATCTAAAAAGAACTTGTAAAGATCTAAAAATCCTAGATCTTGCCCTTAAATGCTCTGAATGATGCTTATGAATGCCCTGGAAAGCCCTATTTATAAGTGGGGAACTCCCTCCTTCAAACCGACTTGAAAAATCCGGATATCGCCTCAAATTTTCTCGCTCTGCATAGGCTCCGCGTAAACCCTTCGATGACATCGAACTGCTTTCGATGTCATTGAACTGGTTTTGATGTCATCTAAGACTGACTTCCATTTGTCCAGTAACCAAACTTGATTTTTCCGTAATTCTTCGATGTCATCGAAGACTGGTTTCGATGTCATTGAAACTAGTTCGATGTCATCTAAGCTCAGATCTTGCGAATTTCTGCAGTTCCTTCCTTTTCCACTTGGTTTTCTTGACATTTGGGGTCTCGAAATCTCCACTCTTGGTCTCCAAAGGTCCATTCTTTGCCTTAGTGATTCTGGAGCATCAAATCCATGCTTTTAATATTGTTTTCACTCTAAGCTCTCAAGTTTACCTTGCAACACAAACATGAGTAAAACATAACAGTAAGTAGTATAATAATGTTCATAAAACCAAAATATAGATGGGGGAAAATATGCAATATTTGACACTCAACACATACCCATTTTCCTGCATCTGAACAGACATGCAATTGCTGCAACTAGATCGTTGTTGGCCAGAGAACCTGCCCAGTTTCATTCTCTTACAGCTCACTGTTTGATCACCAAAATCTCAACTCTCACTGGAATGCACCATTGCCAGATCTATTTGAACCATGGTTGGCTGTAGACAGCATCACCATTGACCATTGCCACCACTGTTCAGCATCATCATCTACGTCCCTTCCCAAAACCAACGCTGCTGCCACTCTGCCACACATCTACTTCAAATAGATTCGATTTGCATCATTGCCATCAGAACACTCTGTGCTGCCTCCAATCCATTCTCCAATTTGTTCTGCATCTCCATTCCCTTTCCATTGCCAGGTTTACCCTTCCACTCACCCTCTCCACTGCCTCCAATCCATTTTCCAATTTCTTCTGCATCTCCAATCCCTTTCCATTGCCCTTCCACTCATCCTCTTTTTTCCTCAACCCCTCCATTCTCTGCAACAAAACTCATCACCTTTGTCTTCATTGCCTGCAAGAGTGCCTGTTCTACATTTGCCCGCTAGTTTTTTGCTTTGCAATATATCTGCACCACCAAATCTGTTTGATATCTCTGACCTCCACACCACATCCTCTCCACCACCAGCTAGAGATTGACAAGATCCATAACCTGCAGGCATTGCACCTGAACCCATCACAGTCTTTGACTAGTTTTCTTCTCCGCCATCTCTGAACCTGTCGTTGTCTTCAATTCTCTGCCTCTGTGGAACCCATCACAGTTGTTTTAGATACCCATCATTGTTGCCTTTCGATTGGCAGCCATCAACATCTCTGCTGTATTCAGATCTGACAGCACCACCACCGACACTCACCATCTGCCAGTGCCAACCACCATTATCACTCCTCTTTTGGGAAAGAAGGGGCATAGTGCCCCCTTTATGTTTCATTCTCATTTTGGTACTCCGTATATGCACCTAAGTTGATACACTTTCAACCCATATTTTGGCCTCTGACATCTAAAGTTCTTCATCAGAGATCTGTACCCATCATCTGAATCCATCTGCCTGTTTCTGCCACCATTCTCACTGCACCTCGCTCTCCATCCTCTTCATGCCGTTGAATCTTCATCATCTTCAACCATCCATTAGTGTTGCTCGATCTGACCACTCGACTAGTTCCCAATCGATACCATTTGACTGGACCTGTTTTCTTCTATGCTGGCCTTTCTAAACAAACTTGTTTTTCAGTTGTGCCGGGCCTTTCTGACCAGACCAGTTCTTTGTTGTGTCATACTTTTCTGATCGGATGTCATACTTTTCTGATCGGATCTTGTTACGCTGAGGCTTTCTGACCAGATTTTGTTTATTCTCCACCACATGGTTTCTTAATCTTGTTGTAAAATCTGGTTATTATTGGATCATTGAATCTGCAAATTTGAGCTGTTGTGCACTTGAACCTCTTTGCACCTGAAGCAGTGTTAGCTGTTATATGCAAATCTTGTTTCGGCACACATCTTTGCTGACTGAATTGTCGGTCCCTTAGGATCTGAATTTGCATTTGATTGACTGTTGGATTGGATCTTTTGATCTTCTTTCTATTTGTCTGCCCGTTCACCTGAACATGTTTGCATTGCCTGCCTTTGTTGGCTCTCAAGTACACCATCTATTTTTGTTGATTGCGAATTCAAATGTGTTTGTTGCCAGCATTTGTCTCCTGCCACTGGTATTAGTCGCATGAAGTTTGCTGTCAGCATATTTTACCATGGCTGTAAACACTTGTTACACTTGTTGACACCAACAAGGTCTACAAGGGATTGTTTTTGTCGATGAGCACTAATGGGATTTTTGGTGATGGTGGTGGTGTCTATTGACCAAGATATTCTATATCGGTAACGGTGACCGTAACAGTCACCACCATTACCGATACAGGTATCGTCCATAATGGCCGATACGGGGGCGTAACGACCGTTACGACCCCCGTAACGGTTGAAAATTTTCTTATACCCGAAAAATTCTGAAAAAATATCTAGAAAATCAAGAATAATGTAAATATTTTCAATATGTATTCGGTTTTTGTTTTGAACATGTTTATGATAGTGTAACGGTCCACTCTTTGGTGATTGTTGTATCAGGTTGTCTAGTGAATTGTTTAATATGATTCTCTAATGTTTACACATTACAATCAAGCATTAAAACTGAAAATCAGAAAAAAGGAATAAATACTACTTTTTCAATTTTTTGAAAAAAAGACCCTCAAAGATTCTATTCGCTCAAATAACTTTCAATCCACAGTTTTAATCTTAAAAGATATAGTAAGAGTGGTCGAAATTTGTTGTAAAATGATATAGGAAAGTTTTTGTAATGAGAAAAGTGAAAAAGAGGAGAAATTGAATATAAATAGAAAAAAAAAGTGATCGTTTTTCGACTGTTACAAGAGTAACGGTCGTTATGCCCTGTAACGGCCTTTACGGCCACCATAATAGCTGATACGGTCTCAAAAAACTAACTGCCCCTTTTCACCCCCGTATCGCGTAACGGTCATGGGAGTTACCTATATGTATCGGCCTTTACGGGCATATCATAACGGATATGGAACACCTTGCTATTGACTCATCCAGTATTGCTCACATCCTTGCTCGTCATAGATGAGGCCAACTGATTGGATTCAATGGCCACTATGGGGCCATTCGATGATCCAAGTTGTCCCTAATGTCCTTGCAATAAAAAAAAGGTAGGAGAAAGTAAGGAAATAGAAGAGAATGGGTAGAGGGAAGACGAAGGAGAGAAATAAAAGAGAAGATTAGCTCCTTATCCAAGTTTACGTTCCAATACCATGTGGAATTAGAGAAGATAGAGGAGATACGAGAGAATTGGAGGGCTTAATCATCATATTCCCCATTCTTTCCTTTATTTACCAGTGTTCATAGTTTCATGTATCGGATCACAAAATGGGGATATGAAAACATGTATGCCTAGAAAAACATGGAGAAAAATGTGAAATTTTCAGTGAAACTTCAGGATATGCTAAAATGCTAAAAGGCACATGTTTCATATTTACGAATAAAAAAATTACAAAAAAGAGCCATACATAATCCCCTTCCATTTAATAGGGGCCTAAACCACGTGATGTCATAAAAAACCAGTGCAATAGTATTTTTTTTTTAATATCCATGCATACATACATACATAGATACATCATTCATCCATCCAACCATGCACAAATACATACATGCATGCATTTATGCATTTATAAACACCTGCCAATCCATTTATGTATGGTACTTACAATCAATGTTTTAAATAATGTTATCGCGTAATGTATTGCACCCTTGGGATACGGATAAATATCAGTTATCACATGGGATATATCGGTTGTATCGCGTATGTATCGCAGTTGTTTGGAAACATGGGAACATTGGGAAATTGGTCGAATTTTTCAATGAAACTTCAGGGATTGTTGAAAAAGACATCAATACACACTTAGAAATCAAAACATTACAACAAAAAAAATTACGTATAACAAGGGTTTCCTTTGTATGGGCTCCTAATATATATGCTTTCCAACTGAAACGATGCAAGTATATTCAAAGTCCATTCATATAATTTATAAACATAAGAAGACATGTATGACAACACAAGCAATACATTCAAAAACAAAAGAAGAATCACTAGATCAGGTTACGTACATGTTTAATTTTGTGTTTGGATACAAAGCTTGCAACCGATTTGTGAGAAATTGAGAAATTTTGATTTTTCTCAATTTTTTGCAACTTGACCCATCTCTTCAAAATTTCCAAATCGAGTTCCAATTCCATAAATTTTCATGGAAACCATAAAGAATCATATAATTGTAACCATTTGACTCTAGTTTAATGCGACTTACAACAGAAACATTGATCGAAAATTGAAAAGCTCACTGGATCAAATAAGTGGGATATATTAGCACTACCCGTGCGTTTTGTATAGCACAGGTGGTATACAAGATATATCATGGGATATATCGGCTGATATCGTCGATATTTAAAACACTGCTTACAATACATGCATGATATCCATCCATAGCACAATCATCCATCCATCCATCAATGCACACATCCATAGGTACATATATTATACATCCATCTATACATGCATACATAATTATTTTTAAAAGTAAGCATTTTTTTTTCCATAATTTTTATAACTCTAAAAATAATTTTTTTATTAAAAAATGCAACACAACATCCATCATAGAAAAAAATAAGTTTTTCACAAAACAGTATAATTTATTTTTAAAAATAAATCTTGTTTTGCATTTTTGAAAATTTAAATAACTAAAAAGTTTTATGAAAATTGAAGATGAGTGGTCGAAATCGACTACCCAACCGGATCAAAAAAAAAAATATTTTTTAAATTGCTGAAAATATATTAAAAGCAGAAAGGCTGAATTATCTATTTTTTGGATTTATTTTTTTTTTCTGAGTATTTACACTTGTTTTCCTCCTTCCCTATTTTCTCCCAAATGAAGGATTTGATTCATGAAATCAAAGATGAGTGGCCAAAATCCACTCCCCAACTCTCTCTCTCTCGCTCTCTCTCTCTCTCTCCTGGAAAAAAGAAAAAACAAAACAAAACAAATTTCCTTCTTTTTTTCTTTCTGATTTTCACAATATTCACGCACGTTTCCCCCCTTTCTGATTTTTCTCCCAAAATAAGGATTCAATTCATGAAAATTGAAGAAAAGTGGTCAAAATCTACTCCCCAACCATATCCCCAGAACATTTCAATATATCCCCCCCCCCCCCACCCCGCGCGCTCAATTTAGGCAGTATTTACGCACGTGTTCCCCCTTCCTGTGCTGTATCAGCGATAAACTGAACGTAATGTCACCAAGAAGCAAATGTGCTGATGTTTTTGAAACAGCAGGAAGTAACAAAGTAACCGAAGCATAGCAATGAAATATTTTCACAAAATCTCTCTAGAGGAAAAACTTGTAAGAGTGAAGTTCTTTTCCTCCTTACAAAACTCTTGACTTCTTAAAAAGTTTGTGGTTTGAATTTGGAAATTCGTCAATAAATAACGAATTGAAAAAGAAAAGAAAACCAAGTCTATTCATGATTCACCAAAGACTCATTCTCAAATGATTCAAGATGACAAAGCAACCCAAATGCTTTTACATAATTTTACGAATTGATGTGTGATTCAGGGCTGAATCTCAATGGATCATGGCAGCAATTCCAACAAACCCAAGAAACTTACTATTTATTTGTTATTTTTATGAAAAATGAGTCCGTAAATTTCGTTAACCAGGACTAATTGCCTTGGAATGTTCCCTAACCTTGTCACTATGCTTCAGGAAAGCATGAAAAAAACTCAGGCATGTTGGCCACACCTGAAACTTCCTCAACTCATAACAGCATAACTATGCACCTAGGGTTCTGGTTTGAACGGTCAGGCCCTTGAGTAACAATCTCTTCATGCTCTTTGCCCTGGGCTAATCCATGGAGCTCATTTCTTGTTTTCAATTCCCCAAATGACCTTTTCTGAGAATTGTAGCGCAGTTTTGAAATTATGGACTTTTGGTAGACTAGTAATACGCACATGCGTTGCATGTGGGAGATAAGTGTGTGAGTAATTTTAGAAATATATTAATGTGTGAGAAATGTCTCGACGTGCACGAAATCCACTCCATCCACTCCGCACGCCACCCCTTGTTGGGCTTGGGCCTTGATCCAAAAAATAGGATGCTTTGACACTCAGGTGGGCCACCCTAAAAAATTATACCTAAAACCTGTAAATTCAAGTGGTATGGCCCACATGAGTTTTAGAATACTATGATTTTGGGTGATTCCTTCATAGTTCATCCTGACAGGGCAAATTAGAAGAATGGATTGGATGGCATATAAAAACCATCGTGGATCCTACAAAAAACTAATGATGGGAATTCCATCCCAACTGTTTCCTGTGGTGTGGCCTACCTGATTTTGGATTATCATGATTTTTTGGGTTCAATGGTTAAAATGAGGCAGTATACCTAGCGTGGATTACTATATTGTGGTTCTCTTTGTATCGAGGCCAGCTCCTCTACATGTCTACCAAAATAAGTTTATTCTACAAGTGTTGATTTTAGGGCCCACATAGGTGTGTTTATACATCCAACCCATCTATCATGGTTGCCCCACCATGAAAATTGGACACCCCCAAAATCAGGCCAATCCAACCATCATGTGGGCCCCCACATGATTTTGGATGTTTTTGTTGTGGTTGTCCATTGTTTTCAAAGTCAGGACCACCTAATGCTTGATAGGCCTGACTTTTGGGGCATCCTGTTATCATGGTGGGGATCACATAATGCACCTCTTGGATGGCACATAAACAACATGGTGGCCCCACAGTGGAAAACAATGGACAACCATCCAACAATGTCCAAATGCACGTGGTGGTCCACACACGCAAAACACCATATGCATGCCACACGCATAGCACTCCTACAATAACCTTATTATACGAGGAATCATGGAGGAACCAGCCTTGTGTGTGTGGCTGAGGTGATTGTGAACAGGAAGGTATTTTTGCCATTTCATTTAAATATCATAGGTGTTTTGCGTATACAAAGGTCCTGAAAAAATAAGTTACATTTGCTTTTCTTATATAGTAGTTTAGATTTCAGATGGGGATTTTGAGAAGTTTAGGGGGATATTAAATTTCTAACTACCGGGAAGGTTCCAAGTTTTCTTTTGTATTAATGTTAGCTTTAGGTTTATGTTTCTTCTTTCCTTTTTGTAATAAAATTTTCAATCTTTAAAGAAAAGTTCTAGCTTGAAACAATAAGTTACATTTACTTTTCTTATATAGTAGTCTAGATTTTAGAATGGAATTTCGAGAAACTTAGGGGGATATTAAATTTCTAACTACCTGGAACGTTCAAGTTTTCATTTGTGTTAATGTTAGCTTTAGGTTTATGTTTCTTCTTTCCTTTTTGTAATAAAATTTTCATTCTCTAAATAAAAGTTCTAGCTGGTTTCCTGATTAATAGATTTCTTTTCTTGTATTTTCTGCAGAAAACCCTTTGCAAAGGATTTTCCTACTCCACTTGTTTCTCATGTACCTGAAATGAGGATGTTGAGTGGCAAGACAAGGATAGAATTAGAAATGAATGCATTCAAAGGAGCTTAGGAGTAAAACCAATAGGTAATAAGATGGGAAAGTAGACTAAAATGGTTTTTTTTTTTTTTTTTAAAGTTTGTTGGTGTACTCTATTTTGGGTGTATGTGCAGAACACCATATTGTTAGGGTATGCTTCTGGGTGTACATGCAGAGTACCATATTATGCAAAAGATATACTATGCATGTATACCCAGAATTGCATAAACTAATAATATAGTATTCTGCATGTACACCCAGAACTGTGTACACTTAAGTTGAAGGGCTCTAAAAGGGCAAGGGAAGGCCCAAAAGGACATGGTGGGCGGTAGTGAGGAAAGAGTTGAGGACCTATTGATTAACTGAGAATATGGGTCCTTAATAGAGTGGAATGGCGGAAAAGGATTCATGCAGCCAACCCCAATTAGATGGGATAAGGCTTAGATGATGATGATGATCAAATGTTTCTTATGATACCATCATATGCGAGTGATATACCATTATAGGCAATCACTTGCATATGTTACCATCCGAATCATGTATGCCTAGTTTTCTCTAGTGGCCTTAGTTATCATAAACTGGCTGCAGCAGGAGCCTTGATCATGTAGAACACTTCTGAAATAGCAGATCCATCTGTGTTTGTATTATTCCAAGCTGGCTGTCAAAAAAAAAAAAAAAAAACATCCAAGTTGGCAGATAAGCATCTAGTTTTTGGTTTTAACTCATGCGATGTGCATCGTTTTATATAGGATCCTTTTTATTTTTGGTTCTTTTTTTTTTCTTTTCCATTCTTGTCACTAGCCAAAATATGGATATTCCATATGCATTCCCAACTTGTTCTGTTAGTTCTCATACTAGGGGTGTCAATGGGCCAAGCTTGGGCCTGACAAATTCAGAATTTTGAATAGGCCCGGCCTGACCGCCTGGCTCGAAACAATTCAAAATCCGGGCCGGGACCTAATCCAGGCCCAGCCCGTCGACAGCCCTATCACATACCCAAGATATTAAATCTTTCTGCAATTTATGCATCTACTGATTGCATGCCCTTTTTTCTCAGGTATGGGTGCCCAAGCATGGAGGAGATTGAAAATTTCAGCTCCCTTTACAAGAAACGACTTGATGAGATTGGAGAATGTGGGGAGATACCCCTAGATTTGGCTCTTGAGGCATGTACCTAAAAGATGATTTGTTTGCCGTTCTCTATGTGAAGAATCTGATGAGAACTCGTTCCAAATGCTATCTGTTGATGTCATGGTTGTAAAACCCGAGTTGGAGGTCCATGTAGTTGAGTTGACTCAAACTCTCGACTAAAACTCAGAAAAACTTTTTTAAGGCTGAATTATTTTAAAATATGAAATGCATTATAAATTATTAATAAAAACATGAAATTTACTAGAAAACCTAGAAAATTAGGGAAAGACTGGACTATGCCGAGCTTTTAACATGACTAGCGAACCTGAAATTTTTTTTATTTTTTATTTAAAAGCGAGGTTGTGGTGAAGCCAACTTGAAATCTAATTGCATCAAGTCGACTTCATTGCTTTTTGAGTCGATCAGTTGAGTTTTTCAACTGAAGCTGTACATTTTTTGCAATAAACTGGAACTAATTGCAACCAGGAACATCTTTTCATGAGCCTTAATGGGAAATCTTGTTTTTATCTTCTTTGTAGGTGTCATCTCCAGGAGCAGAGCGAATACTGAAGGTGCCGGATGACTTGGATCGCTTCAAAGACATGCCCATGCATGTACAGTACATGGAAGAAGACAACACAACAGAATCGAACAACAACAACAACAGAAGTTACCGGCAGCAGCAACTGGAAATGGAGGGGGTGTTCCTGCTGGATTCAATTGAAACTGAATCAGGGTATTGTGTGTGGAAGCTGGCTGATGTGAAGGAGAACAGGGATGCGTCTGCCAAAGGAAGGTTATTGAGCAGGAAGCAGAAGGATTGGAGGCTGAGGTTGCCCTTTCAATTGCTGAGAAGGGTGACATTGTACCTGGAATTGTGATCATTGTACTTACATTGTTATAGCAATCAGTCCCTGGGACAAAAAGGAGTGAG
The DNA here is from genome assembly GCA_037074715.1 of Magnolia kwangsiensis. Classification (NCBI taxonomy): domain Eukaryota; kingdom Viridiplantae; phylum Streptophyta; class Magnoliopsida; order Magnoliales; family Magnoliaceae; genus Magnolia; species Magnolia kwangsiensis. The sequence goes on along the minus strand of CM073571.1, from coordinate 187,719,110 downwards.
TGAGAAAGGTCCATCTGCCAATCATTTCTCCATATTCATGCCTGTGTTTCCTAGTATTGCTTGTGTCGGTGGCACATATCCAGATAACGATGTTGAACCTCACGGTTGACAGAGACAGGAGGACTTTGTAGTGCTGAAAAGATCCCTCTTTGAGGCAGGTAGGTGCCTTTTCTTCTTACTAAGCAAGCTATGAATTTTAGGTGCCTTTTCTACAATCTATGAATTTTCTTCTGTGAATACAATGCTGCCCCAAGATTAATTTACTGCCTAATTACAGTTCAATCGAGTCTGCCTAACAACTGTCCAAAGAAAAGGGAAGTTTTTTTTTTAAAAAAATAAAAAATAAAAAAAATCTTAAATGCCCACTAGCGTCTTCAATCGATTTTAGGCCATGTTGCAGTTATGTCCATGGTGTTATGGGGCTGTAAAGGCCCTTATGTAAAGGTAAGGGTGGCAACCATTGCACATTATGGCTGTTATGAAAAAAATGACCCAGAAAGGCCATTACAGCCATGTAACAATCCATTATGCCCACTGTAAAGGCCATAATGGCCCTCGTAATGGTCCATTAAAAGGCTGATACAGGTTTTTTCAGGTTTTTTATTTTTTTAATTTTAATTTTTAAAAAAGAGATAGAGAGACTGCAACAGCAGTTACACCATATTGTAAGGGTAATGATGGCGGCTGTTACCTTAGTCCCTTCTAGGTCCAACTTGAAAGTAGTGTGATTGCAATTGGAGCCTTGGATGAATGTCAAGTTTACAATTTCACTATTTCCTCCTAATTGAACTGGGTTACTGCTATTCAATTCAACAGAGCATGGGTTACCCGCCTAATCTCTGCCATCTGGTGTGACAGTCTTGTCAGTGACGGTCAAAGGGGGCTTGTATTTTTCAGGCAGGTGGAGTTAGGCAACTCGGGTGGAGTGGACTTAGTGGGCGTCAAAGAGGGCTTGTATTACCACCAGTCTCCTGATAACATTTGCACTTGACCACGGATTCCCATATTTGATTTGTTGGTGATTATGTGGCAATTTTTCCATTACTTTTAAAGAGGTGTTTGATTTTTCATTTACCAATGTAATTCATGGTAAATGAGTAATGATTATTTACCCATGTAATTACAGCAACGGTTCCAAGGTTGACGTTACATTCACATAATTTTCACGCGTAAAAGTTGTGGGGCCACCAAAAGGAATTGACACAAGATGTCACCCTCCTTTCCGTCAGTTCACTAACTCTAAATCGCATTTAATCTAATCAAATTCCCACCATTCCATTCTATTCTATTCCTTGTCAATTCTATTTAACTCAGCAGATAGAAGCCTGAGCAAAGACTTCCTTTACTACAAAGAGTGGAGCAAGCTTGGGAGTATGGGTGTAACCCCCCCGGCCCCCATTTGGTGTGTGTGTGTGTGGAAGAGCTTCCCCGGCGATTGAGGGGATAGGGTGAGCACAAGTTCTGGTGTATAAAATCAATTCCTTTCTGACTGTACACCTCGTGAGGGTAGAGTCATTTTAGCACAAGCTCTAGTGTATAAAATCAATTCCTTTCTGTCTCCTCCCAAGGGTAGAGTCATCTTATTCACACCATCCATTATGCCAACTCATTTTAGTGCATGAGCCCAAAAAACGAGGCAGATTTGAAGCTCGTGGACCCCATCATAGGAAATGATGGGAATTGAACACCCAATAATTTGAAACTTTTGGGGGGCCACAGAAGTTTTGGATCAGGTTGATATTTGTATGGACCTTTCATATATGTCAATTGTAACCTTATTCATATATGTCAGTTGGATCTTATGAACAGGTTGGATGATTGGATATGTCCTGTGGGCCCTAGAAAGGTTTCAATTTTAAACAGCGAATATCATTAACCCCTCCTGTTTTCATTTGGTGTTGCCTCAATTTTAGACCTCCTATGGTGTGGTCCACTTGAGCTTCCAATCAACCTTATGACCCAAAATGAGATGGTAATACAGTCACACACATGCATTACTGTGTGACCCACGGATTTTAATTGTACCCAATCTCTCTTTGATTTCATACATTTGATGCTATTTTCAAGGCATAATTACATGGTTATTTTCCTCTCAAATAACACTGCTTAAAATTCATTATTAGCTATTTACTCTCATTTAGGCATGTAATTGAAAAAACAAATACCCTCTTAATGTCAAATCATCACCAACATCATCAAAATACATTTACACATGTAATTGAAAAAACAAATGCCCCCTTAATGTCAAGTCATTTGATATTGTTGTTTGAAATCATGATGTCACTGTTTGGATGTGAAATTTAAACTTTAAAGCTATGAAAAAGTTCAAAGATTACAAATTCCTTAACCTCTCTTAAATGTATCTTGCATTTGACTGATGATTCCCATGTTTGGTTTGGTCATGATGAATACCCCAAGTGATAAAACATTAATTTTCTTGTATTTTTAGAAATGTAGAGGTGATAGATTTAGTATTCCATTTCAATTCAAATAAATTCTTTTTGCCACAAACAATGAATTGGGTTGTCTACGGATTACTGATGTGCGACTTCAATGGGGTTTTGAGGTGCATACATGTAACTGATCCAAAAGAACTGTTTGAAAACTATTATAGACTCCTGATTCATTCAGTTCATATCATTCCATCATGCTACATTCCACCAACTTATATTTGGATGAAATGAAGAGATTCATTTGAAAATTTTCCCTCTATACATGTTGTCTTCTACGGCTACCACTGAGAAATCTGGCAGGACTGAATGGCGAGAGATCTACAGTGCTAGCTTGGCCATCCAACACGAGCTCTGCCATTGCAGCTCCAGTTGCTGGTCCATTCAGTATGCCCCAGCAGCTGTGCCCTGTTGCCACATAACAGCCCTTGATATCAGGCATCTCTCCGATCACAGGACGGCCATCATCAGTGCACGGCAAGAAGCATGCCTGTTCTGCCCGCACTTCCGCCTCCCCTTCCCCCAAATGACTTGATACCTCGCCAGCTATCTTGTGCAGCATTCTTATAGATTCCTCATCCCCCTCTATCTGCTCCGGATCATCTGGAACCTCGGCATCTTTTGACATTCCGCACAAATACACCTCCCCTGAAATGGCCACAGGTCAGTTTCATCCCGATTTCAATTTAAGATCAATGAAGTGTTTAGTATACAAGGGTGCATTTGAATGGAATTCGAAAATATTTAGCTCAATCAAGAGCAAATAGCATATAATACCGTCAACTGATACTGATAGAAACAAGTGTGTATTTTGGATCTTTGACGCGCTATCAAATTGGATTGCAGTTGTTCTTCTAAAAAGGTGATTGTGATTGCCTTGGCATTCATATGCCGGCTTGAGATCCAAAGTTCACAATCTTGTTAAATTGCAATTGGAAGGTCGCTTCTTCGTTATGAATAGCAGAAACATCACTATTTGTACATTTCCTCTGGATGAAACCGAACATTCACAGCTCAATTTCAACCCCACATCCAAACGCAACCAAGAAGCATACGTAGCAGATCCAAAACTGCAGTTATATTCCAACACAGTTACTACTTCGACATGAAAATGATTACATAACTTAGTTATTGTTGTGCATAGCCGCCACACGTTAGGCGCGGAAGCAAACTTGGAATGAATCAAAATCGCAATAGAGAAATGAAAATTCAAGCAATCATAGAGAACACAACAATTTTATGTGAAAAAATCTCCGCGGGAAAAAACCACAACACAAAGCGACAATGAATCCACTATAAATCGAGAATTACAAGAGATGGACAACTTGCATATATGAAACCCTTGTCTCTCAAGAAGAATCCCTTAGAAAACCCTAGCTCTCCATTTGCACAAGAGATCTCATGTTCTAATCTAACCCTAATCCCGTTTTAACAAGGTTTATATGTAACCCCCATACAAAATTAAAAACAAAATGTGCAATTACACATTCCACTAGATATCAATAGTCTTGGTCGACCGGGAAATATCACGGTGTGTCTCAGTCGACCAAGCAACACTGCACTGGATTAAAGACACTCTAACAACAATCTCCACATTGGCTTTAATCCTCCAACTAAATTGCTCCAAGTTGTTATCCCCATCTATAATATTCATTAGTAACACCATCATCGTCGCTTCTCGTGCACACTTCATCTTCATTCATTCTTTGTCAAGACTAAAAAGTCGAGCAAAAACTGAACTTTTCTGTAGGAACCACTTTTGTAAGCATGTCAGCCGAATTTACATTGATAACAATCTTCTCAAAAGTAACATTGTATTCTTCTAGCATCTGTTGGATAAAGTGATGACGTACATCAATGTGTTTAGTCCGAGAGTAGTACACTGAATTCTTTGCCAAATTGATTACGCTCTCACTGTCACAATGCACAAGCACGACTTCCTTTTGAAGCCTCAACTCATTTATCATTCCTCTCAGCCAAACCAATTTAAGGCTTCTTTGAATGCTTCTTTCACCATCATATACTCAGTTTCGATTGTAGAAAGAGTAACTACAGACTAAAGCTTCAACATCCAACTAATTGCCGTCATAATCAAACAAGTAAGCAGAAGCTAGCCTTCTGTTATCCACATTACCATCATAATCAACGTCTACATAGCCTACCAATTTCTCAGATTTTTCAAATGTTAAGACAGGGTCCATCGTACCTTGTATGTAACACATAATTGACGTCTACATAGCCTATCAGTTTCTCCTCGGATTTTTTTTAATGTCAAGACATAGTCCGTCATACCTCGTCCGTAACAAAGTAACAATTTCACTGTCTCTCAATGTTGCTTGCCGGGGTTTAACATGTATCTACTTACAATACCCACCACATGTGAAATATCCGATTTAATATAGACTATGGCATGCATAAGATTGTCAACTACACTGGAGTAGGGCACATGAGACATTTCTTATCTTCATCAAACGTGAGACATTATTTCGAAGAAAGCCGAAAGTAAGCAGTGTAGGGTGCGCTAACCAGTTTAGCTTTATCAAGTCCAAACCTAACTAAGACATTCTCAATATCCTCTTCTTAAGACAACCATAGCCTACTCATTTCCTTGTCCCTGTATACATCAATGCCGAGAATCTGTTTTGCAACCTCCAGATCTTTCATCTTAAATGTCCTGAATAAAGGCCTTCATTGATTTTAGACACGCGATGGCTAACAATAAGCATATCATCAACATACAATACTAAAATTATGAATTCCCCATCATTTAATGATCTGAAATAGACATGGTGATAAAATTCACTTCTAAAAACCGCCGACTCAACATGAAAGAGTCAAACTTTTTGTACCATTACCTAAGCGACCTTTTCAAGCCATACGATCTCTTCAACCTGTAAACCTTATTCTCCGACTCCTGCAACTCGAACCCTTCAGGTTGCTTCATATAACTATGTTATTCTAGTTTTCCATGTAGAAAAGTTGTCTTCACATTCAACTGTTCCAATTTCATATTGTATTAGACAAACAATGCCAATACAAATCTGATAATTACTTGCTTCATAACTTAGCATGAATATCTCACCGAAGTCAATGCTTTCTTTCTGAGCATATCCCTTCGCAACCAATCTCGCCTTATACCTATTCAGTTTTTTTACAAAAGTCCACTTACACTTAATTGCTTTTTGCCCAACAAGAAGCTCCTCCAACTCCTAGTTTCATTCTTGTGCATGGAATCCATTACATCATGCATTGCCCACCATCCACTTCTTAACATCTAGATTATCCAATGCTTCCTAAAAGGTAAACAAATCCTCCTCATCCGTAATTACGACAAATGCAACATTTGAGTCATCCCTCTATCTTATTGGTAATCTACGATTTCTACGTGAATTCCTCATAATAGGTGGCGGCTCTGCCTGCTCATGTATCTCTTACTATGGCTCAACTTTATCAGATGTCTCACCTTGTCGATTTCAACATCAATCATCGCTGATTTTTTCGTTTCCTTATATTCATCCTTACGGAACAATAAATTCTCATCAAACTTGACGTCACGACTCAATTGTAATTTTCCGTGGATCGATCATGTAATCGTATCCTTTCACACAATCACCATAACCAACAAAGGTGCACTTCTTCGTCCTTTGCTTTAGCTTATCTCTCTCAACTGATGGTACATGAAAGTAATCGTTACAATCAAATACATGTAGCCCTGAGTATTTTACTTCCTGACCATTTCATACTTCTTTAATAATTTTACAATCAATAGCCATAAATGGAGAACAATTCACTATATAACAAGCCGTGTTAACATCCTCAACTTATAGGTCATTGCCCAACGCAACATTACTCAATATACTTTAGGTTCGTTTCAAAAAAGTCTGATTCATATGTTCCACTACATCATTCTATTCTAGTGTGAGCCTCTTTGCATTGTGCCTAACAATCCCCTCATCCTTACAATATCAATTAAATTCATTTGAAGTGAACTCTCTGTCATTATCAATCCTCGATATTTTCAACTGTCACCTTGACTGTTTTTCAACCACAACTTTCTAAGACTTGAAAGTAATAAACACATTGAATTTATGTTTTAGAAAATAAACACGCACCATTATAAAAAAGTCGTCAATGAATGTTACAAAGAATGATAACCCTCCTCTAGAAACAACGAGCGATAACCCCTACATGTTAGAATGCACATAATCTAGCGATCCATTTCTACTATGTCAATTTTAAATGACAATCTTAATTGTTTACCATATATGCAATGCTTACATGCATTCAAATAAAAAAAAAAAATTTAAGTATGAATTAAACCACAATCTAAGAGTACCTTCATACCGTGCTCGGTCATGTGGCCTAGGCACGCATGCCATACACGTGCAAATGTGGATTCCGTTACAAACGCTGCAGCTCCACCTAATACAATGCTCTCGATTAACCTATAGAGATTGTCACTCCGCTGTGCTTTCATAATAGTAAGTGCCCCCTTTGAAACTTGTAAGACACCTTCATACCCAACGAATTTGCATCAACGTGCCTCAAGAGCTCCTAAAGATATCAGATTCTTCTTCAGGTCCGAAACGTGTCTCACATTCGTCAGAGTACGATCCACTCCATCGAACATTTGAATGTGCATCGAACCAATTCCAATTATCTTACAAGCATGATCATTGCCTATAAGTATTAAACCACTATCATACTTGTTGTACATGGCGAACCAATTTCGATGAGGGCAAATTTGATACAATGCCCCCTATCCAAAATCCACTCATTTTACAAGTGTTTGACCTTGAAAACGGACAATACATCACAATCATTTGTCTCCTCGCTGGATTCCGCTAAATTGGCATCTTTTGGTGAATTATCTGAATTCTTATCCTTCTGGATTTTAGGATTTGTGCAATCCTTCATGTTCCTTGTCCTGCCATTATTCCAGCACTTTAACTTCTCTTTTTTTCCTTCGACTTGGACCTAGATCGCAACTTATCATTTTCTCATTTAGGCAATCTTTCCTTTACAACCAATGCCCCTGCAGAAGTACCTTCTCCACCATTATTCCTTGTCTACTACTTCAATTGAATGGTAAAGATAATAATATCAAGGTTCAAGGTATCTCTACCATGGCACAAAGTATCCACCAAATTCTCATAGGAATCCAGAAGGGACATCAACAACATTAGGTCTCTGTCTTCTTCGTCGATCTTCACCTCTACGCTTGTCAGTTTGCAAATTAGTTTGTTGAAGGCGTTAACGTGTTCAGAGAGATCCGACCCTTCCGCCATCTTCAAAGTGTACAACTGTCTCTTCATATATAGGCGATTGGAGAGCGACTTCATCATGTATAGGCTCTCCAACCTCTCCCGTAAGCCCGCATTAGTCGTCTCGTTAGTAACATTATAAAGGACATCATAAGCCCAGCATAATTGAATTATGTTAACCACCCTCTGATCTATAGGTCATCCCAATCCTCTTCTTTCATTGTTTCGAGACGTTTCATTTTGCCAAGAAGTGCTTGCGACACCCCATGCTGAATTAGGAGGGCTTTTATCTTCAACCTTCATAATTCAAAGTTATTTTTTTCTTTAAACTTATGTCTCGAACTTCACATTCGATCCCTTCGAACCCATGTCTCAGGTTCGATCTAAAAACCCCAACGTAAAGCCTATGATTTGATACCACTTGTTGTATGCAGCCGTCACACGTTAGGCACAGAAGCAAACTTGGAACGAATCAAACACGCAATAAAGAAATGAAAACTCGAGCAATCATAAAGAATACAATGATTTTACGTGGAAAATCCTTGTAGGAAAAAACCACGGCACCAAGCGACAATGAATCCACTATGAATGAAGAATTATAAGAGATTGACTACTTACAGATATGAAACCCTCGTCTCTCAAGATGAATACCTTAGAAAACCCTAGCTCTCCCTTTGCATGAGAGATCTCACATTCTAATCTAACCCTAATCCAATTTTAACAAGGTTCATATATAACCCCATGCAGAATTAGAAACAAAAGGCGTACTTAGACGTTTCGCTCAGTCCCACCTTCGGTCGACCGAGATATCAACAGAGAGTCTCGATCAACCGAGAAACATCACAAAGTGTCTCAATCGACCCAAGATTGTCTCGGTCGACCAAGTAACACTGCACTGGATTAAAGGCACTCTTATAATAAGACACTGGTCATTTCCAATTTCTGGATTGATTAATTCTACATTTCCATAGAAGAGAATATTTTGTGATTTTGGAATTTCCACACACTAGAATTTCCAAAAATCACCAAAGGGGTCATTTGGATGCCTCTAAATGGTTTGTAAATGGTTTAAGTGGTAAATGATTTACAGCCTGTACTATTTGGCTATAAGCTGTAAATCATTTACAGGTAAATGATTATTTAGATAGCCTGTAAATTGTTTAAGTCCTATAAATGAAGAGCCAATCTTTCCATTTATAATCATTGGGGTGTAAATGGAAAGCCTGTAAATGATTTACAGGCATTTTTCAGCATCCAAATACAGACTGTAAACCATTTACCTGTAAATCATTCCCAGATGCCCAAGCAAGAGCTCCTTCCTGTCCACCAAATCACCATTCCATGATCTCTGTGGAATTCTCGTAAGAACAGAAATCCCAATAAACCCAAATCATTTTCCTCACATCCTAAGCAAAACACAGCATAAGGTGATTACCTGTCGGTCTTGGATATACTTCAGGATCAAGAGCTTTCCCTCCATGGCTGGGATGGTAATTGAGGAACAGAGCGTCTGGCGTTATTGCATCTGGGTTTCTCGGCTTCAGAACAATGCTATGAGCTTTAAGACCGGACACTCGGAAGAGTGACGAGATCACCACCAGCCGGCACGACCAAGGCCCAAGCGCCAGAACCACCGCATCTGCCGGAAGGACTGCCGGCCTTCCACCTTCCTCCTTAAGCACCACCGCCGTCGCTCTGCCACCCTCCACCTCCACACGCTCCACCTCTCCAGTCACCACCTCCACCCCATGCTTGGCCTTGGCTTCAGCCATCAGCGTGCGGGTGAAGAGCTGAGGGTGGACCTGTGCTGTGGTTTCAACGGTCCCGATTGTAGATGCATTTCGGACAGGGCCATCAACCCAATCCGGGATGAGATGGGCGGGTTTACGAGTAAAGGAAGGGCTGGTAGAGGCGGAGAGGGAGAGGGAGAGGGTGCGGAGAGGGCGGTAGCCATATGCGGTGGGCCCGTCCAGCTCGGCGGACAGGGAGCGATGGAGATTGAAGCTGGTTCGGGCTAGCTCAGAGAGGGGTCCTCCGTCGCACCAGTCGAGGGCGAGGAAACCTCCGGCCTTGCCGGATGCAGCGCAAGCGACGGAGGATTTCTCAACGACGGTAATGGAGACAGAAGCGGCGGCCTTCTTCGCTAGAAAAAAGGCGGTGCAGATGCCGATAACGCCGCCTCCGCACACCACCACCCGCTTCAGCTGCGGCTCCGCTGCTGCAGCCATCGAAGGAGATGAGGATGATGCGAGTGACATTTTTCACTTCCTCTTCTCCTGCTTGGCTGTATATGTATGGGAGTTTTTATTTATTTATTTATTTAATATTATTATTTTAATGTACTCTGCTGGAGTCTGATGCTTGATACGCGTGCACTCCGAAGTCGTAAATTGCATGCGTTAAACTCCTGTTCAAGATCGGCCTCTACTGACACGGTGCGGCCCTGATAGTGGGCCCCACCTTGATGTATGTATTATCTATTTACGCTGTTCGTCTATTTTTCCAGATCATTTCAGGGCACGGATACAAAATTCAGGCGGACCATACCACAGGAAACAGTGGTGATTGACCGGTAAAAATCTAATGTGGGCTACAGAAGTTTGGATGAGGCTGATATTTGTTTTGCCTATCCATTCAGGTTTGTGTGACCTTATCAACGGCTCGGATAGAAAATAAACATTGCGAAGACATTACGGTAAGCCCAAAGAAATTTCTAACGATGGAACTAGCAATCACCGCTGTTTTTTGGGGTCTTACTCTTAACCGGGTGGTAGACTCCTTGGAGTTTCAACACCGGGTCAAGGGTTCGAGTACCCATAGTGGTGAAATCCCACAGTGTACGTGTGTGGGGTGTGTGTGCGTGTGGCGTGAGTGTGTGGGGGTGTGTGTGTTTAAAAAACAAACAAAAAAAAAACAAACAAAAAAAGAGAAAATCACCGCTGTTTTTACATTGTATGGTACACCTGAGATTTGAATGTGCTTTATTTCGGTCTGATGCCCTAAAATGATATATGCCAAAACAGACGGCGGGGATATAAAATAATTACATCAAGGTGGGCCCACTGTAATGGCCAGACCGTCTTGGGTAAGGCAGGGGCTGCACCTAATCCGCTCCCTATGGGGCCCACCGTGATGTCAGTGAGAAATCCACGCAGTCCATCGTTTTTTGCAAGTTCACGGTAGGACATTAGTTATAAATGATGGAGATCCAAAACTCAGGTGGGCCACACCACACTAAGTGAGGATTTAACGCCTACCATTTGAAACTTCTTGAGGCCCACAGAAGTTTTGTTCAGGTTGATTTTGTGTCTACTGTTCATCGCAGTGGGAACAACCACACGAACGGCTTGGATATCATATGGTGGGCTCTGGGAAGATTTCAACGCTGCATCTTGGTTACAGATCCAAATTTAAAATTTAGATTGATCGAGCAATCCTAACATTGACACGTGGATACTTGTTTGTTGAATTTGACGGTTGAATATATTTCATTTTTAAGTGTCCACAAATCAGGTAGTCTGGTAACCATATAAGCGTAATTTTTTGGTTTAGTAACATCTAAGGCTGGAGTTATAATCTGGACAGTTTAATTTAAATTGATTTTATGCGATTTACGTAAATTCCAAGTGCCTGCGTATCATTCATCGACACTGCCAGAGTATCAAAGTTTCTCTATATATGTTGACGCATGGCATGCATATTTGCGTGACCTACACGTGTTTTCAGTTTTTTGACACGTTGGAGCCACGGTTGAATAATCTAGACCATTGATCTTACTACGTTGTCTCATCATGGGACTGGGTTTGCCTTGGAAGCAGATTGCGTAGTGAGTTACTCACTACGCTTACCTTACTGAGTAAACTCTGTGAGGTCCACCATGATTTATGTATTTTATCCGCTCCGTCTATCTATTTTACCAAATAATTTTAGAGCTTCAGTATAAAAATGAGGCATATCCAATGTTCGAATGGACCACACCACAGGAAACAGTTGAATTGAACATCTACCGTTGAAAAATTCTTGGGGGCCACATAAGTTTTGGATCAAGCTTATATTTGTGTTTTCCGTTCATCCATACCTGTATAATCTTATTAACAGGTTGGATGACAAATAAACATCACTGTGGGGCCTTTGAAAGGTTTCAACGGTGGAAATCATTTCCCCACCGTTTCCAATGGCATGATACACTTGATCTGTGGATATACTTCAATTTTGGGCTCAACCCATTAAATTATATGGAAAAACCGATGGATGACTGGGATAGACCACATATATTCAAGGTGGGCCCAACTGAGTTTACTCAGTACGACAAGAGCGTACCGAGATTTCGCCTTAAAAACCTTTTTGGGAGGAGAAAATCCTAACCTTCCAAAGGGCAGCGACATGCACTGATGCACAGCTGTCCAAATCATCTCGCACTCCGTGCTCCTAGTTGCGTTGGGTCATTTGGATATTCCAAACGATTAATCTGAACTGTCCATTAAGTTCAGCACACCTTTCATGGGCTGCAACAGGAAAAAAGTAATAGACGGATGATCCGATCCATCCTTGATGTGGCCTTATTTGCGTATCCATCATTTTTCTAAGCCATGAATGGACGGTTATGATTGCTCAACAGAAGCGATCCTTTCAAATTATAAGCAATCCATGATGGGCCCAACAAACACGTGGATCAACTTGTTGAAATGACATATTTTTGTGTAAAAGATTGACACCGTCAATATTAAATGCTAAGTGATTAGATGGCTACGATTGTTAGATCGACCTGATGTAGGCCATGAAATGAGCGTTGAAACCCATGAACAGTCTCGATTAATGGATTGGACCGTCTAAGTGTTCCAATGCAACTAGGAGCACCATAATTTGTAGTGCTCTAAGAGCACTGTAGTATTTCTCACTTGTAAATTCAGTTTTCTAGTCCATCCACATTTGGGTCTGCGGTTTGGACGGTCTGGATTGCCTTGGCCCAGTCCCTGTAGGGCCTGCATCCTCCTGGGCTTTTTATGAGCCATAGATCAGGTACATCATCATTCCAAAGTGCTTTGGGATCATAAGCAATCTATAGTGGAGGCCTTTAAAAAGATGCTTGAAGATGACACTTGGGCTAATTTTGTTTGAGTGCTCGATCTTGACCGTCCGTTTTCCATGCAATTGATCGTGTGGTTAAGATCATCCAATCGGCGTGATTTTCAGATCATGGCTTGCCCTAGCACGAATGAATGGGCTGTGCGAATGTATGATTGGGTGTGCAACGTCATTTAAAAGTTCTGGGACCGTTGCTACATCATCCTTCTCTTTTTCATTCTTTTTCGGATTGTGTCCTGCCGCCGCTGGATGGACTCGGTTTCAGCTCTGTCAGGCCCACTGTGATGTGGGTTTTATCAACACCGTCCATTCATTTTTTTTTTAAAGATCATTTTTAAGGGCATAAGCCCAAAAATGAGACAGATCCAATGCTCAAGTGGACCATGAAGTGGGGATTGAACATCCACCGTTAAAAACCTTGGGAACAAGAAGTTTTGAACAAGCTGATAGTTGTGTTTCCCATCATCCAGGTCTATGTGGCCTTATGAGCAGATTAGATGGCAAATAAACATCACGGTGGGCCCTGGGAAGCTTTCAACGGTAGGCGTTATTATCACCGCTGCCTTCTTTAGTGCGGTCCACTTGAGCCTTGGATCTTACTCATTTTTTAGTTACAGCCCTAGAAAGATCTGACAAAATGGATAGACGGTGTGGATAAAATACCTACATCACGGTAGGGCCCACAGATCCAATGCCTGAACAACGCAATCAGCTTCCAAAAATCAGTCTCCGGACGGCATTGGTTCTCCTATAAGGACAAGTGGCAAACCGGACCTTGGAACGGCCGGGAGCCTTTGAGTAGCCATCGTGATGTATTAATCTTATCCACACCGTCCATCCATGTTTTCGTATCATTTAAGTCTACAAGCCCAAAAATGAGATAGATCCACGGCTCACGTGGACCACACCACAGGAAGCAATGGTGATAATGATTCTCACTGTTGAAACTTTTCTAGGGGCCACCGTAATGTTTATTTAGCATTTAGATAGACCTGGATAAAGAGAAAACATAAATATCAGCTCCATCTAAAACTTTTGTGACCCCAAGAAGTCTTCAATGATAAGAGTTTAATCCCCACTGTGTGTAGTTCACTTAATCTGATCTAACTCATTTTACCTAAAATGATAGGAAGAAATAAACCCATACATCACGGTTGCCACTCAGAGCTTCTGCACATTCCCAGTAGGACACAATCTGCGTCTGCGTCCGTGGATCAGGGAAACGGATTTGCTACTCACCTGCCACTGGCTGATGGTCGGTGCTCTGTGGGCCTCACCATAATGTATGTGTTTCTTCCATTTTATAAATCATTTTAATGCTTGATACCACAAATGAGAGGGATATAAATCTCAGGTGGTCCACACCGCTGTTCTATTTATTTGACATCTAATTTGTTGATTAGGTCATACAGACCCAGATATAAGGAAAAAAACAAAGATCAGCTTAGTCCAAAACTTTTATGACCCTTAAAAAGTTTTTAATAGCCGGCATTTATTCAACATTGTTTCTTATAATGTGGTCCATTTGAAATTGGGATATATCTCATTTTTTTATCATACCATAAAATGATATAGAAAAATAGATAAACGGCATGGATGAAACACATACATCATGGTGAGGCCCACGGAACACCAACCAGCAGCCATCGGCTGGTGGCAGGGGCAGTAGCTAATCCGTTTCCGCGGATGTGGCCATGCGAGATTTGATTGGTAGGTCCGTGTGCTGTCAGATATGGTGCCAGGGCTTCTTTTCTTTTCCCTTTTTGGGCCGAGCACGTATTCGAACCACCTCTAGCAGCTTACGCCCTGCCAATCAAATCTAGCCATGTCACCATACTCACCATACTTAGTTTAGGAATGTGATGCCCTCGCGGCTTAATCCGCGGTACTGGATAACTTGGTCTTAGTTGACCAGGTTAAAGTTTCAAATACGGGTGGCAATGGGTTAAGCTAGGGTTAGGTCCGAGTTGGCCCTAGCCCAGCCCTATTCTTAATAGAGCTAGACTTAGACCCATTCCAGCCCGTTAAGGCTTGGGCTTGGCCCTACCTTGACTCATCCATGATAAATCTTTTCGATAAAAACATTTAAACATGACTAAGGATTCAATAGTTATGTTTAAATTACACATGTACGGTGATAGGGAACTGTTATGGGAAGATCCGAGAGCGAGATGTCAATCTAAAAAGAATGAGTGGTGTGGAAGCACCTTCATTACGGAATGACGGGTCGGAAGGGAAGATCAGGACAGTTCCTACGATCCGACTGACACTGGAAGCTACATACTTAACAAACACAATAGCTCCGACTCGGTAAGGCTGACCTGACACTCCGCCCTGAGGTCCGGGGAAGGTCTTGGAGGACAGACGAGTCGACCACTTCGAGACGGACCTGTAAGGTCATCTCGGATCCGAAGTTTAGTACGGAGATCGTCCTTGTTTGATCAAGTGCAAGGGTAGATGGTGGTTGGACGAGCCGTGCCGAGCCAAGCAAATGTGTGTTCCGTCTGCCAAATGCGGAAACTATCATAACCAAATGTGGCTGATAACTTCGCTCGCAGATACACATTACACGCCTGATACGCTGCGTGATCAGCCGATTGCGGCAGTATCTTCATGATCCGGAACTTCCCTTGATTGTGCCGAGATTGTCGGATCCGGACCGCCCTATAATCAAGTATAAATAGATCATAACGCCATGACGACAAGTACGCGACATCTTGCACTCCCCTCTGCTCTCCACTTAGACCCAGATTCTCTTGCCCTGACTTAGGCATCGGAGGGTCCCTCGGCTTAGCTAGAGTCTCCTTTGTCTGTTCTTGTTGTGCAGGGCCAAGGCGTTGAAGTGGTCCACGGTTCAAGAAACTGAAGGGAGAGCCGATCAGATTTTGGCCTCAACATTTTTTGGCGCCGTCTGTGGGAATCTAATACTAAAAGTAAGGTTCCTGTTTTTTCGACTCAATGGCAAGAAAGAAGAAGGCTGTAGCTGTGGAACTGAATGAGCAAACTCAATCATTATCACCGCTTCACGCTGAATCCACGCCAAGACCATCACAGCTTTCTCGCACTCGGTCGAACAAATACCAAGTCATGCAGAACGAAATTCATGCCCTACGCGATGAGATAAACAGAATGAAACAACAAATGGATCCACAGTTACCTTCAATTCAGGAGAACCCAATTCCTGAGCCGGTGGGGCTATTCGTAGAGACCCACTCTACGCCGAGGAGCATGACGCTTGAAGTACCCCAGCTTCCAGGGCCCCTCTCTCGGGTCTAAATCCTCCTCCTGCGCAAGCCAGGGTCTCGGCGCGGGACACTGTCACTCGGGCTCCTACGAATAACTCGATCACCTCAGCCCTGACCCCTTCCGATCTCCGCCACAGGCTGGAACGGAGAAGGGAAAGGACCCCAGAGGTGGAAGATGCCCCAGAGATTATTGCTGAGAATAAAGATCCCTGAGAATAATGATTCACGGAACTTAACAACAAATTCTTGACCCTGGAGAAGCAGCAGCAACTGTAGACGGTCCCAGCCATGGTTTAGGCCATGATGGAAGAGACCGAACCTCCCTTCACCTCCACCATCATGGAGGAAGTGATGCCGTAGAGGTTTCGGATACCTCCCGTCATCCAATATTCAGGATCCGGAGACCCGTCCGAACATTTAGAAGCCTATCGATCGTGAATGCAAATCCAGACGGCAACAGACGTAATGATGTGTAGGGGATTTTTCATCACCCTCGCAGGGTCCACTCGGAATTGGTACCGCCAGCTCAAACCCAACTCCATCAATTCCTTTACGAAATTAAGTCGGCTATTCCTTACACAGTTTATTAGCGATAAGAGAAGCCGGAAACCCAACACTCACCTGATCACCATCAAGCAAGGTCCGAAAGAATCACTAAAGGACTATATCGCGCGCTTCAACTAGTAAGCTTTGCAAGTCGAGGACTATGATGATAAGATGGCACTCACTGCAATACTTAGTGGTTTGAAGGAAGGAAGGTTTACTTTCTCTATCGGAAAGAATCCACCAAAAATATTCGCGGACTTTGTAGTAAAAGCCCAAAAGTACATCAACGCTGAGGAGTTCACTAACTCTTGCAAGAACATGCAAGTGACCGACCCGGCCAACAAAGGAAAAAGATCCAGGAATGAAGAGTCCCGACCGTCTGATAAAGGGGTGGACGACCGCGCTTCCCGTGATCGCCAGCTGAGTAGGAGGCCGAAAGGAAAATTTCGTTCTTATACTCCTCTCAATACAACCGCCAAGCAAATCCTGCTGGACATCTGAGGAGACAAACCACCAAACTGGCCAGTCTGCATGAAGACTGACCTGGAGCACCGAGACAGCCGAAAGTTCTATCGCTTTCACCGAGACCACGGTCACAATACAGATGATTGCGTGGACCTCAAAGATGAAATTGAGTCGCTCATCTGTAAGGGACACTTACGGAGATATACTAAAAAAGAGAAGTCTGCTCGGAGAGAAGAGCGACCACAGGAGCAGCCAAATAAACTCCCAGAAGAGCCTGTCGAGATTCGTACCATTTTCGGATGCTCAGCCGGGGGAGGGGATTCGAACAGGGCTCGGAAAGCCCATTCTCGAAAGTTCGAGTCAAAACACTATGTTCACCTGACAGCGCGTCCCAGCAAGGAGCTCTGAATTAGTCCGTATAGCCTAACTTTTACAGAAGACGATGCACGCGGGATTCAGCATCCACACGACGATGCGCTAGTAGTCACGATGACCATAGCGAACCACAAGGTATATCGCATTCTGGTCGACACCGGAAGTTCGGCCGATGTGATCTACTCTGAAGCCTTCGAAAAAATGAAAGTTCCACGGTCGCGACTTTGACATGTGAAGACTCCCTTATACGGCTTTACCGGAGAAAGGGTAGTCTCCGAATGAGCCATTTTTCTCCCAGTAACAGCGGGGGAGGGGCAACATCAGGTCATACTCCTAGTGGACTTCCTAGTTGTCAATGTACCCTCTGTGCACAACGTTATCCTAGGCCGACCCTCCCTCAATACAATGAGGGCGATCGTCTCAACTTACCACTGATGATGAAGTTTCCAACGAGGGCGACATTCGCTACCTCCGAGCCCACCAACGTGAGGCCCGAAGATGTTATGCAATAACAGTTAGAAAAGGAGCCGTCAAGCAGGCACTAGTAGTGGATGTCTTGAATCCTCGAGAATCAACTGAAAGCTCATCAGTGGAAGATCTGGAAAAGGTGCCCCTCGATGAATCCGACTCGAGCAAAACTATTCAGCTCGGATCGTCGTTGAATTCTGAACAAAGAACCGCAATGTTAGACTTCTTGAGGCAACACCGAGATGTCTTCACGTGGTCGCATGTAGATATGTCAGGGATCTCCCCTGATGTGTTGGTTCATAAACTAAATGTGGACCCGGATCACAAGCCAGTGAAACAAAAAAGAAGGTCGTTTGACGCCGAGCGGTATGAAGCAATTGCCGAGGAGGTCTCCGTCCTGCTCGATGCAAATTTCATAGAAGAAGTGTACTACCCCGACTAGATAGCGAATGTCGTGCTCGTCAGGAAATTCAATGGGAAATGGTGGGTCTGTGTGGATTACTCGGATCTGAATAAGGCGTGTCCCGAGGACAGCTTCTCATTACCTCGGATTGATCAATTGGTGAACAGCACGGCCGGACACGAGTTGCTCTCATTTTAAGATACTTATTCCGGAAATTATCAGATTGTCATGCATCCCCAAGATAGGCAGAAGACTACCTTTGTCATGGACAAGGGGCTCTATTATTACCGGGTCATGTCATTTGGCCTGAAAAACACTGGGGCAACATATCAGAGGTTGGTGAACCAGATGTTAGCCAAACAGATCGGACATACTATGGAAGTATACGTCGATGACATGTTGGTGAAAAGTATCAAAGCATCTGATCATCTTGCAGATCTCGGAGAGACCTTCAACATCCTCCGAGAATACCGAATGAAACTGAACCCTGCCAAGTGTGTATTCGGAGTTAAATCAGGAAAGTTCCTGGGATTCCAAGTCACCAGCGAGGTATCGAGGCCAACCCGAACAAGATCAAGGCACTTATCAACATGACCTCGCCTCGGACCGTCAGGGAAGTACAGTGCCTCACAGGAAGAATTACGGCGCTCGGACGCTTCATATCCAGAGCAATAGATCAATGCCTCCTCTTCTTTCAGCAGCTGAAGGATCATAAAAATACAGAATGGACGTCGGAATGCGAGCAAGCTTTCCAGCAGTTGAAGCAGTATTTGGGCTCTCCTCCTCTCTTATCCAAGCCTGAAGAAGGAGAGCCCCTACTCCTCTATCTCGCAGTCTCGGATTCAGCCGTCAACTCGGCCTTAATCATAGAAGTCGGGAGCAAGCAATACCCCGTGTATTATGTAAGTAAAGCTATGGTACCTGCAGAGACAAGATATCCATCCTTGGAAAAGCTAGCACTTAGCCTTGTTGTTTCAGCTCGAAGGTTACGGCCGTACTTTCAGGCCCATTCCATCATTGTACTAACTAACTCTCCTCTAAGACAAATTCTCCAAAGATCCGAGGTTTCAGGTCGAATGACCAAATGGGCTATCGAGCTCGGAAGTTTGACATCCAATTTCGCCCGAGATCAGCAATCAAGGGCCAAGCTCTGGCCAACTTCATCGCTGAGTTTACAACCCCGAGTGCAGAACAAATCAGTACAAAAGTCGAGATGATTCCATCTGTTCCCCTAAACAACCAAGAGGCAAAGTCGGACTCGGGATGGGTTCTCTACGTTGACGGATCATCCAACGTCAAGGAAGCAGGAGCCGGAGTCGGCCTGGTTACGTCCGATTCAACAACAATCCAATATGCGATCAGGCTCGGATTCAAAGCTTCAAATAACGAGGCGGAATATGAGGCGCTGTTAGCCGGACTCAGGCTAACTGCAAGCCTGGGTATTCAGACTCTTCAGGTCCGATGCGACTCGCAGCTAGTAGTAAATCACATCTCATTGGAATATGAAGCCAAGCTAGAATGATCGCCTACATCGAAGAGGCAAGGAAACTTATTATGAAATTCTGAAGTTGTATCATCCGACAGATCCCTAAAACAGAAACCGCATGGGCCGACGCCCTAACAAGGCTCGCCTCGGCCTCCGAAGGAACGATCCCGCAGTTTATTCCTGTCGAATTCATTGAACATCCAAGTATTGGCCAAGTGGAGGAGGTCAAACCTGTTCAAGCTATTCCAAGCTGGATGGACTCGATCTTCAATTACCTCTCATCCGGCGAGATCCCCTCAAACAAACTGGAGGTGAGGCGACTTAGAGTCAGAGCAGCTCTATATGTCATACTGGACAGAGTGTTGTATAAGAAGGGACATTCTCAGCCTTACCTCAGAAGCCTCCGACCGAACGAAGCCGACTACGTGATTCGCGAAATCCATGAAGGGATCTGTGGAAACCATTCCGGCAGCCGAGTCTTGGCCCTGAAGATACTCTGTCAAAGATACTTCCGGCCAACCCTCAAACAAGATTCAAGGGATTACGTCTGAAAGTGCGACAAATGTCAACGTTACGCGTCGATAACAAGATGACCCGCAGAAGAGATGACTCCCATAAGCGGGTCGTGGCCGTTCGCCCAATGGGAGATCAACATCATTGGTCCTTTGCCCACGGGGAAGGGCAGGTCAAGTTCGTCATAGTCGCAGTCGACTACTTCACCAAGTGGGCCGAGGCCGAACCTGTTGCAAAGATCACCAAGCAGAAAGTAATCGATATCGTATGGAAAAATATTATCTGCCGGTTCGAAATCCCACGAACCATCGTATCTGACAACGGCTAACAGTTCGATAATGACAAGTTTTGAGGTATGTGTCAGGGACTTGGCATCACGAATGCTTACTCATCACCTCGGCACCCGCAGTCAAATGGACAAGTAGAAGCAGTCAACAAGATCATCAAGCACCATCTCAAAACGAAGCTGGAAAAGGCAAAGGGTAACTGGGTCGAGGAGCTCCCGTTTGTTCTTTGGGCTTACCGGACTACAATCCAGTTCTCAATGAGGAAAACTCCATTTTCGTTATCTTACGGCTTGGAAGCAATGGTGCCAGTAGAAATCAGCCTCCCTACGGTGCGAGTAGGGAACTACCAAGAGAATCAAAACTCTGAGCAGATCGCCGCTAATCTGGATTTACTCGAGGAAGTTTGAGATATCTCCAAATTCCGAGTAACGGCTTGACATCAACAAGTAGCACGTTTCTACAATTCGAAGGTCAAGGTCAGGTGTTTCCGCCCTGGGGACTTAGTCCTCAGTTGAGTCTTCCAGAATACAGCCGAACCGGGAGCAGGAGCACTTGGGCCCAATTGGAAAAGACCGTATCGCGTGGTTCGATCTACTAAACTAGGGTCCTACCATCTAGAAGACCTCGAGGGTCGACAGCTCTCTCATCCATGGAACGCCGAGCATCTAAAGATCTACTACCAGTAATAGGTTGACCTCCGGGACCTTCAATAAAATGTAATGCCTCCGAGCGACCAGCCTTTAAGGCTCGCAATAAAAATCTCAATTTCACTTCTACACGAATGTCTACTAAATTGCCTCACTGATACGGGCACGAATGTGAAGGTCCAATCCCTTAAAGAAGGGGTCAGAACCTAATCCCACAAAGGTTCGACAAGGCATTCCCTCGAGTCAGGGAGAAAGTCTAACGATGACCCGATTCTCTAATGGAGAACTCGGCTCATCATACGACTGTTGGAATGGAAGGTCCTCACCAATCGAGCGACGAGACGAATCCCCTAAGAGGTCGGACTCGACTATAACTTGAGCCGAGGAGGCTTGGAGAGCCAACTAAGCGATAATGGAAGGAGCTAACCTGTTAAGAGGTTAGCTCAGCCATGTCTCAGAATAAATCAACATGACAACAAATTAACTTAGTTGAACAAGCAATCATCATCAAAAGTGTTCCTCATTCATTTATCTTCCTCGGAAGGATAAAAAATACATACATCAACTATTTAAAAAAAGGTGGGGGGAGATAAATCTTCACGCGGACGGAGGTGCCTGGGAGTCGGGGGCTTGATCCGAGCGAACGACTTCGACAGGAGCTTCTTCAGGATCTTCAGAAAGTAGAGGATCAAGATCGAGGTCTGGGTATAAATCTAAGACTGCTTCGATACAAGCATCGAAACCGCGGTCGTAGAATTTCGCAGCCTCGATGTCTCTCTCCTTGGAGGTCTTAAAGTCGTCGATTGCGGCGGCAACGGCCTCTGCCAGTGAGGCCTCATCCTCGGCCCTTTGAGCCTCCACTGCTTGGGCAATTGCTTGACTCCTCTCTTCAGCCGCCTCGGCCTTAGCCTGTTCCAAGGCTTCACCTAGCAGAGTGGTCTCCTCAGCCAGTGAATCTGCGTAAGCTCTGGCGCGGGTCATCTTAACGGTCGCAGCGTCACTGTGGGCTTTAAAATTATCCGCCCTCTCGTGGAGTAGCAACTCCCTGACCTCCAGGTCAATTGTGACCCCCTGCAGCCGACTTCCTCTGGCCCTTTCGTCCAAAAGTTACCGGCGCAACTCGCCCTGCTCTGACCTCAAAAAGGCGAACTCATTTTGTAAGGTCGTCATCTCTACCTTAAGAGCCTCGAGCTCGACCTCCCCCCTCTCATGCTCCCGCACTTTCTCTCGCACCGAAAGTAATTTCGAAACAGACTGAACAAGAAATGAGCATTAGTACCAAGAAAAAAAGGGGAGGTAAGAAAAATGGAGAGGGGAGGGATCCTTTCGAAAACCTACCGAGTAAAACACAGAAGCTAAGTCATTCAAAAAAGAGTTGTCCGACTTCCCAAGGAGACGAGTTATGTCTTCCTTGGGGGCATGCTTGGCGGTTCACGACGCTAGACAAGCCAGATGGTAGCCTAGCTCAAATCTCTCGCCGCTCGTCTCCACCTGGGCCGAGGTTACAGCCTCCTCAGCCTTAACCCTGCTACCAGCCGAGGTTTGGTCCTCAGCGCGGATGCCATCCCTAGCCTCAG
This sequence comes from Magnolia kwangsiensis, assembly GCA_037074715.1. Classification (NCBI taxonomy): domain Eukaryota; kingdom Viridiplantae; phylum Streptophyta; class Magnoliopsida; order Magnoliales; family Magnoliaceae; genus Magnolia; species Magnolia kwangsiensis. Next base: position 187,696,299 of record CM073571.1, on the reverse strand, counting down.
GAGGGGAAAGCATATCATCGGCCATCCTAATGGCCTCTCGTTCTGAAGAAGAAGGAACAACAATGCAGGGCTCGGGGGCTGCAGGAGGAGCCTCCGTGGTGGAGGGAACGGCGATAGGAGGGAGAGAAGTCACGACTCGCGAGGCACCGACCATGGTCGTATTGGCAAGCACCGGGAAAGGAGCTGCCACAGGGGTCACGGTCATATTGGAAAGCAGCGGAAGTAGAGCTGTCGGTGGGGTCGCAATCGCACTGGGAAGCACCGAAGTCGGCGCTGCCTCTGATGCCCGTGAAGGGGCAAGCACCACCAGCGTCGTGTCAGCGAGCCTCGGAGCTGTGGCTGCGACGGCCGGTGTGGCAGCAGGTTCCCCCCAACATCTCCACCGTTGTCGGAGCTGCCTTCCTCTTCCAAGTGTTAGATGCCTCAGTCATGCCTGCAAGAGAAATAATAATGTTAGCGACTAAGCGAGCAAAATCAAGCTCATCGGAGGGATTGAGACGACTTACTAAAAGATGTAGGCAAGGGCTGTGATTTGCAGAGCCCGAACTAATGGAGGTTGGCCGATGTGATCAGGTTTGTCCAAGAGCGAAGCCCCTCGATCGTGCCCTAGCCTTCGCGATGCGGTTCTTTTAGGTCGGGTTGAGGAGTGGCAGTCCCTTTTGAAAACCTACGAAAGTAAACGGAGAACTTCATTTCGATTGAAATAAATGAAAGCAAAGACTAAGGCACAAAAACTGGTTAAAATCTGACCTAATTTTGTAAATTGGGTCGGAACCCGTGTCGACAGAGTTTCAAGCTCCCCCGCTGGCACCTCCCACTCGCCTGCCGCATAGAACCATTTATTTTTTCAATCCTTATTGGAGGATGGAAGGTTCATCACCAGCCCCGACCCCTTGCTGCCTCGGGTCGCAAAGTAGTACCATGGTTTGTTGTCGTCGTACTTGACCAGGTACAAACTCATTAGCTCCTCCAGAGTCAGCTCCGAGTTCTCGACTTGTTGCCAGATGATGAATGCGGAGATCAACACCCTCCAGGCATTGGGTGTAAATTGCCCCGGGGCTAGCCTGAGGTAAGCAGCAATCTTCCGAATGAAAGGTTGGAGGGGGAGCCGAAGCCCGCACTGCAACGCGCGGAGGAAGATTGCGACTTCCCCCTTAGCAGGGGCACCAACGGTGTCCAGAGGCCCGGGGGCCCTTATCTGAACGGAGTTCTGAATGTGGAATTCCAACGGATCCAATCCATCTAAGACTCCGACAAAACGAAGCCTCCTGGGACTACCTCTGAGGCACGCCCACTAGCAGGCATTTCAATGGCCACGGCGATGGTAACTTGGCGGGCTCGAGTGGCCTTCTTTTTGTCGGGCCGCTGAGTCTGAGTACACGTCCCCTTTTGTCTCCGAGGCGGGGGGTATAATGGTATGACCTCGAAAGGGCCTTCGGAAGCCCCTCTTCCGTCTTCAGAACTTCCCGGCTCTAAGTCCTCGTTGAACTCCCGTACAGACTCGAGATCAGAAGACATTATGAAAAGGAAGTTGAGGATCAACGGAAAAAAATCACTGGACAGCTATCGAAAATCGCCTTCTCCCGGAAAGGATTGATCGATCGGAATCGCCCACCGGGAACTTCAAGTCGATCTGAATTATCTTTGCCGAAAATTACCTTCTCCTGTATTCACTCAAATTTACAAAAGAGGTAGCAAAAATGACTCTGAAGGCGGTTTATATAAGCTACGAGGAGTCTCCGCATTAATGACAAACCATAATGGCCACAGCCGAATCGTCGCGAGCCGATTCCCAAATACACGTGGATCTCCCTCGTTGGACAAGACCCTACTGGACGGTATGTTTCTGACATTGAACAGCGCGCCTCAATACCCGAAACGACGCCCGAGCAGAGGGAGTCATCATGTATGCTTTTCCTCGGACTAACGTGGCAACCTCTCATAAGCTGGTAATGATCCGGAATCGTAAGCGTAGCTCACACGTCCGCCTGAAAATAGCCCGCATGCGCAAGATCTCGAGACGTGACGTTTCAAAACAGAAAACCATTAATACTCGATATGAGTAGGAGATCTTCTACATAGTTACTCTTCAAGCCCACAAGTAAACTCGAAGAGTAGAGGGCTTCTATTATGGGAAGATCCGAGAGCGAGACACCAATCTAAAAAGAATGAGTGGTGTGGAAGCACCTTCATTACTGGAGGACGGGTCGGAAGGGAAGATCGGGACAGTTCCTATGATCCGACTGACACTGGAAGCTGCATACTTAACAACCACAATAGCTCCGACTCAGTAAGGCCGACCTGACACTCCGCCCTGAGGTCCGGGGAAGGTCTTGGAGGACATACGAGTTGACCATTTCGGGACGGACCTGTAAGGTCAGCTCGGATCCGGAGTTTAACACGGAGATTGTCCTTATTCGACCAAGTGCAAGGTTAGATGCTGGTTGGACGAGCCGTGCCGAGCCGAGCAAATGTGTGTTCCGTCTGCCAAATGCGGAAACTGCCATAACCAAACGTGGCCAATAACTTCGCTCGCAGATACACATTACACGCCTGATACGCTGCGTGATCAGCAGATTGCGGGCAGTATCTTTATGATCCGAAAATTCCCTTAATCGTGCCAAGATTGTCGGATCCGGACCGCCCTATAATCAAGTATAAATAGATCATAACGCCATGACGACAGGTACACAACATCTTACATTCCCCTCTACTCTCCACTTAGACCCAGATTCCCTTGCCCTGACTTAAGCATCGAAGGGTCTCCCAACTTAGCAGGGTCTCCTTTGTCTGTTCTTGTTGTGCAGGGCCAAGGCGTTGAAATGGTCCACGGTTCGAGAAACCGAAGGGAAAGCCGACCAGATTTTAACCTCAACAGGAACCATTAAGGGTCCGTTGGATTTTCTATGCCAACCATAATTACCTTATAAATGAGTAATAATTATTTTCTTAGGTAATCACCGCATCTTTCTACTAAAATTGAGGATGTTACAAAATAAATGTGGGGTCTACCGTGATGTATGTGGCCTATCCACATCATTCATTCGTTATGCCAGCTGAATTTAGGACATGAGCCCAAAAATGAGGTAGATCCACGGTTCAAGTGGACCACACCATAGGAAATAGCGAGAATCGAATGCCTACCATTAAAAACTTATTGGGCCCTTGGAAGTTTTGGATCAAGTTGATATATGTGTTTTTCCCTTATCCATGTTTGTATGACCTTATTAACTGGTTAGATGACCAATAAAAATCAATTTGAGCTTAAAGAAAATAACTTTCAACAATGGACATATTAAGGCCATTGTTTCCTTTCCCGTTGGCCATGTGAGCATTGGATCTGCCTCATTTTTTGGATCATGCCCCCATAATATTTTGGTAAAATACATTAACAATACAGACATATCATATACATCACAATGGGCCCCACAAATTTAAGCCAATACTTTTCAACCAATTTTCAAAGTGGAATTACTCACCCATTTTAAAAAACCATATGAAAAATAATAATTACTTATTTACAAGGAATTTACATAGAACATGAAAAATCTAACAGGCCCTAAAAAGTGTCTTTATGGTCAACACACTTCACGATTGAATAGGGCCAAGGTGTGGGATGGGCTGGGCCACTCATCATTGCCCGAGGCCCTAGCATCAGGCCTGGGCCTGGTCACCGGACCAAGTTTTAGAACCCAAGTTCTCACACCCTGCAGGAACAGGTCTCCCAGGGCAGGCTAGCCCATTGGCGCCGCTAGGTTCAAGAACCGAAACCATGTTTTGCAAATCAAGATCAGGCCAAGATCTTGATTGTAAAAGCTCACAAGTAACTATTTTAAAATATAAAAATATATTACTAAATAAATCATCGCCATATTAAATGGTTGATCGGTGTAAGTCTTACAACAGATGTCTGTGTTTGCCCCGCCAGACATTCACCATCTTTTACTTGGACTCTTGGAAGCAGCCATGTCCAAGGTTCAAATTGCCCCACATATTGAACCCAGCTACTCTCTCTCTCTCTCTCTCTCTCTCTCTCTCTCTCTATATATATATATATAGCGGAACGCTCACCTGCGAACCGGTTCGTACGTACTACGTACGAACTTGTTTGAAAACCCATCATACGTGATTTGGGTCCAAATTCTGAACCGTTCATGTGAAACAGCACCTCGTGAAACCCCCCAGGCCGAAGTTTTACTTTGATCTAAAACTTGATGGGCCATGAAAAATGAAAACAATTTCCTCCCTTGATTTGCATTTCTCTTTGCTCTGGCCCACCAGAATTTTAGATTGGGGTGAAAATTTGTCACATGAGGTTTCATGGAATTCCGCATCACATGAACCGTTCAGATTAGACACCCATGGCACGTGTGCAAAGGTGCACACATGCGAAGGTGCGCAGGGGAGCATGACTCTATATATATATATATATCCTTGAACAGATATTGACGGAAATGACTTGAAATCCCTTGCAACATGACATTTCAATCCATCCATTCTTTTTCAAGAAGAAACAGAAATATTAGAGTACAGACGCAAAACAGAAGAAACAGAAATAGAATGGTCCAATGTAATACGTGTGCTGACTAACTTATGATAATTGGGAAAATCAAACTGGTGCCCTTGGTAATTAAGGCATGTTGATGGTATTTGATTTGAAGAAGCATTCAGTTCTTTCTTTTGCATTTTCATGACAGTGGAATCCATAACAACAAAGGGAAAACGAATACATGACAAGATATTTTACAGTGTCGATCCCTATGAAACTATGAAATATGATTCCTGTACATTGCTCCAATAAGAGATCCATGAAGCATTAGACTGGCCTTCTTGGTGCACGGCCAAAGGGAAGGGCAGTTTCCTGTTTGAGATTTTAGTGAGAGAGATCAAATCTAAGCCAGGTAGTTGTATATCTGTGGGTTGCTCTTGTCCCGTTCCAGGTACTCCCTGTCTATGAGGCTCTCAATTCTTTTCTTCAAATCCGCTGGCTTTATTGGAAACTTGAGCTGTCACCAACAGAAAGTATGGCTTCTTCCTTGTTAATCTCTCAGCTCATGACATTGGTTGAGTGCAAGACAGAAATACCAATGCATCACTTTCAAATTTTCCAGCATTGCAGGAACTCCATGTTCTTAAATTCTTTTTTGATGGAGGTTAGGAATACATTGGCAAAAGGGTAGAAAAGGGAAACAATTGTCAACCGGAGTTGTGAATTTCTTTTTGAAAAATGTCAAATGTAGAAATCATTGCTAGCCAAACAAGATAGGTTGCATAACCAAAAATCCCTCAAACCAGTAATGTAAAAATCAATAGTTTGAAAACAGTTGATCATAACCAAAGCTATCAAGAACTTCTTAAGTGGAAACCAATACAAGTTACCTGCTGGAAGAGCTCAGTTATCAAGAGCGTGTGGCTCAGTACTTTCCTAGTCTTCATTATCCGAACAATTGCAGCATCAACCTGCATAAAACCAGGGTAATATGAAATAAAATAAAGCAAATGTAATAGGAAGGGTAGTTGCTAGGAATGGTGCTACTTAGCATCTCTGCAATTCAAGGTAGAAAATGGGATGGACAACATGAACAACGGACCTGATACTGGCGATCCTGGAAAACTCTTTCCGTGGTGCTTGCATTCTCTTCAACTGTCTCCTTCATCTGGATCGCATTAACCTGCTCCCTCAAAATGTTAGCTCCTTGTTCAAGTTTCAAACCTCCATGCTAGAGATTTTGTCATCGATGAATAAAAGAGATATACCTTTATGCGGTAGAGGGGAGCGCTGAATTCTTCATTGAATACAAATGCATCCTCATCCTCCACGTCTCTCCCTTTAGGAAACTGCAACAATCCCAGAATTTCCAAAACTATCAATCAGAGAAATCACACCACATTGGTCTCAAAGGAGCGCCAAGTCCACCCACCTTTTGAAGTACACGAACTTTGCCGCAAGCAAGTGACTGCAAAGTCCTTCTTAGCTCTTTATCCTCAATGCTGGTGGAATCCTTGATATCTTGAAAGCTAAGTTTTTGGGTATCATTAAACAGCATCAAGACAACAGTCTGGCACGTGTATCAACCCCAAAAGAGCCAAGTCCATCAAAAGAGGTATCAATAAAATAAGGGAGTTTATTTGATACTCCGGTTGCATATGATGCTTGATACACAGGCAGTTAGAAATCGTACTGATATCATACATCAACTCAAATTAGTTGTGGAACCCACCATGGCTAAGATAGTCCAGAAATCAGATTTTTTTTTTGGAACAATCCTACCCTCTGATTCATAGATACCTGTTTGCTGAAATAAGACCATTGGATATTTTTCGTCTTTAACTGTCTAATTAACATTCACCATTCTGATAGTCAGATTATTAAGCGTACTTTTTGGTTTGTTTTACATCTAAACTGGTACCCAAATTTTGGATGGTTTAATTGAATTAATGGTATGCCATGTATGCAATTTCTAGGTACCTGTGTATCATCCATCATATTCTGCCAGAGTATTGAAGTTCTTCTCTAAAATAAGATGCATAATAAAGAAGATTCCAAAAAGATTTACCTGGAACAGCGACACTGCTAACTCCTTTTTACCTTTTGGGAACTCCGCTTTTAATACACAGTGACCTAATGAATTTTGCCACATTAAGCGCCTCCCACTGTACTTACTCAAATAGAACTCTTTGAAAATGTCCTGTTTTACCAAGAAGCACAGAAGCGGGGAAATGTTCAAAGAAGAATCTAAGTTAAAGAATGACAGGTGAGCTTGCTCAACAAATTGCTTCTGCCTAACCTGATAAACGTTCAGTTCATGAGGAAGCCGAACATCCATGGGTGGATACGTTGGCCAATACCTGCATAGTTCATCCATACAACAAAATTAAAGTCTCTGGTAGAAGAATTGAATAATCAAATGATGGCCAAGTTTTCATGAAAGCATATGACTAGGATGTGGATAAGAAATTTCAATTAATTTGTTTAGTGCTAAAATTAATTGAATAATACAAACCCTGTTGTCAAGACATGGACGCTCATCTCAATCCCTGATGGCAGTTTTGTCCTGGCCTGAGACGACTGTCTGAATGACTCATTTATCTCTTTAGATAATTCGATATCCTGAAAAAGGATTTACATTAATAATATTATTATCACAAGCATAAAAACAATCCTACAGTAGTGTGGCCATCAAAAACTAACGGACAAATGCATACGGCATAGAAGGAATTGAAAGTTTGCAGAAATAAGCATATGTCTTAAGAGGTCAACACACACGCGCTCACACATAGTATAAAGGACGTGTCACATGATGAGAAAAAGACGGGTCTTTCAAGTTATATGATAAGTATCATCTCTAACACTCCCCTGCAAGCTAATCGCAAGGTCAATGCATCAAAAGCTTGTATGCTAAATAATCTTTACAGTCATGGGATAATGACATAGTGAAAAAACATCAAGAATTTGCAGTGTACAAGTACATATGATAATCACCAACACCACCTTAGCCTCTCTGCCAACAACTTGGTTCAATTTTTAGATGGTGGCTTGGCAAAAGTTTTGCGATGAGCTACACACAGGACATCAACCTTCCTCTTTCACCTGCCATTGGAACCAGCCATGCCAAAGGCTCACATCAAAACATTTGCCAACACAATCTCACCCATACTAATCCCCAACCCAACTAATACATGCACACCCGAACGGACAAGCAAGCAAAAGATATTGATTCTGAATATCCATGATTAAAGACAAGCACAAGAACGAGGAGATGAATAGAGGAGAAGGGAAGTTGTGTATTTAATGATTATTATGAGTACTTGAGAATAATATCCATACACTTCCCAAGTCCATCTAAGAAAGATCTAGAATATCTGGGAAGATTTTAGAATCCACCCAATTCTCCAAGATTACAATCTCAAGTCTATCTATAAGGATTCTAGAATCCACCTAAACCTACAAGATTACAGTCTCAAGAATATCTAGGAGAGTCCTACAATATTTAGGAGGGATTTTAGTATCCTCCACCAACATCTACAACCTTACAATAAGGCAGTATTCTACAAATGATCGATGAGGCATGAAAAAGAAGAGCATGTGATATAATGGCACTTTGATAGCCAAGTACAGAAAACAAGACGAACACCTGTCTCATGCGCAATATGACGACAGAAACAAGCTCAATAGCAGAAATAAACTGACATCAGTTTCTATAGAAGAACAAGTCATGGTCCTCTGTTTACAACTGTAGCAAGAAATAAGATGCCCATCGAAGAATATTCAATGCCCAAGAGCGGCAAGAAACAGGATCCCTAACCCAATAAAAATCTGAATAGACACAACTGACACTAGATGTGTATGAGTACATAAATAGAAGGTTTTCTTCTCATCAACTACGACACAAGATGGTAGTAACTTCCCCAGAAAACATTCTCACAAAAAAAGTGACAATCAGGTTCAATACGCTTAGTACATGCACAGAAAACAGACTTTGTAGACATCACCATCACTCTTTGATCCTTGCAGTTGCAGAATAAGATGAATGGAGTATCAATCCAAATCCCAAGACCACAAAAAAGTTAATCTTATCCATCTCTACTCAGCTGTTGCACTCGTCATGGTTCAAAATTCAACTTATGCACTGGAACATGCAAACGCGCATTGCTTTTTACTACTCCAGGATTTCACATTAGGTTCAACATAAACACATTACAGAGTGATTGATTTACTGATCATTTGGAGAACTGGCCATGTCGGCATCAATATAGGCACACAGAGTCTAAGGGTAGAAAGACCATTCGGGTCAATCCCTTCAACACTGAAAAGATGCATTTCATGGCTTCAGGATGGAGTTGCATAGGATTACATGAACTGCAACACCCACTTTTAACAGAGAATCCAATAGTTGCTGTTGTAAGGGTCAAATTCCAAAGGTCCCACCCATTCATTGATATAGTATAGCGTCTGGATGACATGTCGAAAGTAATGGCACCAAACTTCTAATTGAAAATAGCTGGAGTAGAGATTATAGTTCACAATCAAACACTGAAAACCATCCATGAAGGTCAAATTGATTACGATTGGGCAGTGTTAGCCACCCCCTGTTACCTGAGAAGGGGGTGAACAGGTCAAATAAAAAATTAAAAAAGGGAAAGGGCAGTGTCAGCCGATATAGGTCTATTCTATATATGGGCGTAGCGGCACCAATACGGGGTTGATATGTCCAATACAACCATTAAGGCCCCACTCAACAAAAAGGAAAGTCCGAATTCTCTCGTTTTCCACTTCTTCATCAAACCGAGTGTTGAAACTAATGTTAGACTAAGGTATAGGCCTATTTTGGGGATCAAAATACAAAATTTGAGTGGGATTCATTCAACAAATCAAAGCGGAATGGACCATTTTGGGAAACATTGGAATAAGTCTAAACACCATCACTTTTCTTTTTTTCTTTTTAATTTTCTTCATGTCAAATTTCATGCAGTAGGCCATAACCCACCAAATAATGCTTGATTTGTGCTCAATTATGGCCTATTTGGCTGACTTTCAACAGGTCAGGTCACGACAAACAACAACACTATGATAGAATGGTTTAATGCATCATTAAATCATCATCATCAATTAAGCCTTGTCCCAGCTAATTGGGGTCTGCCAACCTCCGAATTGGCTACCATACATTTCTTACAATGACCTCTTTCCACATAAAGGCCTCCTCCACCCCCCAAACCTTCATAGTCTCTTTTCCAAAAGAGTTAAATTCATCAATTCGAAACTCCAAAGGCTGGCAAACTTCATAAGATGAAACTTTTTCCTGTCATTCATCCCTTGCCACAAAAAGTCCCGTCTTTAGCATTCCAGCCTTAGCCAAAACCGAGTTCAGGCATTTAAAGAGAGGCATGTAATACAAAGGTAAGTTTGATAGCACTGCCTTCATGAGGGTGAGACAACCTCCTAAGGGATAAATATCTACTTTACCACTTGGATGGTTTCCTCTGCAACCTTTCCGCAACAATATCCCAAAGATGCTTAGCTAGCTTACCGATGAATAAAGGGAGCCCAAAGTAAGAAGAAGGAGACTGCTCGATAACCAAAGATGTCTGTCATCCATGCATTTTCTTCCTGGGACAAATGAACACCCAACATCTCACCCTTAACAATGTTGACTTTTAAACCCGACACCAGTTCGATGCATAAAATGATCATACGTAACTTGTCCACCATATTCTCATTAGCTTCCCAAAAGAGGATTGTGTCATCTGCAAATTGAAGATGGGAGATTGGGGGTTTCGCTTTGTCAACCTGGAGGCCACGAATAAGCCCAACCTCCTATCCTTTCACTAACATCCTGCCTAAGGCCTCAACCACCACCACAAAGAGGAAGGGTGAGGGGGGATCACTTTGTTGAATTCCTCTTGATGGCTTAAAAAAGCCTTTAGAGGATCCGTTAATCAAGACCGAGAATCTAGGCAAGCGCATGCACTCCTTCATCCAACCTCTCCATTTCGGACCGCAACGTAAATGCCCTAACAAGTAGTCCAGTTAATGTGGTCAAAAGCCTTCTCAATGTCTAGTTCACACAGAAAGTGCTATCCAAGATCTATCCTCAAGTAATAAATCTACTCTAGCTTTTTGAGATGACACTAGCTAACAGTTCCTCAAGTGGAACTCGGTAATGAAACCCATAACATATCACCTCCCAAAATTCCTTTTAAAAAAAAGGCCATGGGGAAGCCATTAGGACCTAGAACCTTTTAAATTCCTAAAGACATAACTATTGCATTGACCTCCTCCTCCAAAAATGGGCTCTCAAGGGAGGCGACTTCAGAGATGGGGAGACTATCGAAGTGGGCCTTTCCCACTTCTCATCATATAGAAGAGAGCTATAGAAGTTAACCACCGAGTATTTGGTTTTTTCCCCTCAATCCTCCTACCCTCCACCACGATGTTATTGTTGCTAATTTCATTACTCCTTGCATAGAAACCCGCGATGTTATGAAATAACTTTGTATTTTTGTCCCCCTCCTTAAGCAAAGTGGCCCTCAAATGTTGCCTCCAGTTAATTTCTTCCTCATTAAAGTGATTTATGTAATCTTGGGATAACTTCACCCTTAGAAGTTTATCATCTTCCAAAAGCTCCATTTCCTCTACCTTAGTGTCAAGAACCCAAATATCTTTCAAAATGTTACCAGTTTCTTCATCCTGATCATCCAACACCTCCCGATTCCAAGAGTATAGTTTTCCTTTCAAGATCTTTTCTAACCTTGAATCCCCCCACATGGAATGATTGCTACCAATCCTTAACTAGATTGGAGAAACCTTCCACCTCGAGCCAAGCAAGCTCGAATTTGAAAGGCTTTGGACCCTAAGTCTCCACTTCAGCATCCAACGTGATAGGTAAGTGATATGATATAGGTTTTGGTAGCTTCATGTAGGATGAGTGAAACTAGCCTAGGATGAATGATGTGAGATCAAACTACATATCAATCTAAGCATTCAATAGGTAAAATCAAGCACATCCACATTATAAGTTATGAAAATTCAGATTAACCACTCAATGGACCTAGGCTATCACATACACAGTGCATGAAAGTATAAAATATCACAAGAGTGACACACTTGGAAGTGGGACTTCCAATCTAGCATAGGTAGGGCAACACTCACATGAAGAAACAATGGCACTATAAAAATCAGATTGGGGGAAATTTGGTTTGTTTGAAAATCAGATTTTTTTTAAAGGGGATTTTGGGAATTGGGAATCGAGGTTTGGGGATTTTGGGAATTAGGGATTTAGGGTTTTAGGAAATTGGGGATTACGGTTTTAAGTTTAAGATTGATGCTAGGGTTAGCAAAAGAGTGTAGAAGATGATATAAGGATAAAGAAGATGTAAGAATGAGGGGATAAGGTTGTCCATATGGACGTACGGTTGTCCGCAAGGCTGGTCCGTACAAATGCACCTATAGAAATGCGTGTGGGTTCGATGGATGGTCGGGCTTTGATGGGTTTGATGGGAAAAGGTTTTAAAAAAATGGATGTAGGATGAAAGGATTTTGGTTTTAAATGAGTTGTAAAAAAATGAAGAAGAAAAAAAGTGAAGAGAGTGGTGTACCTTGTTGGAGAAGAGAAAGAGGAAGAAGAAAACCTTGGAGGAGTCCACCACCAACCAATCTTCTAGCCCTTCCACAATCCAATTGGAAAGGAGGGTTTTCTCACAAACCCTAAAGGAAGATGAAGAAGGCATTTTCTCAAGAGCGACAAGTCCTTTTTTTTTTAACTCCAACCATTAGGGTTCCTAACCCTAATGTGGGGTCTTCCTGATGCACATCCGATGCATGTAGGGTCTTTAAAGTGGTCCAATAAGCCCCATGTGAAACTCGTCTTACATACATAAAGAGGGTTGCGTTGATGTCGATGGTTGCCTCCGCCTCTGTTATACTCGAGTAAGTCCTCCCCCTCTTGCTTATATATCAAAAATATCAAAAATTATAAAATTCTCATCCACTCAAGTGTTATGGCCCATAATCCAAAATAAGCACACTAAAACACCTAAGTGTGGTCTCAACCATCTAATAAATCCTAAAATAACAAAATAATAATAATAATAATAATAATAATTTTAAATTTTTAAATTTTTAAAAAAAAAAAAAGCAAGATTAAGGTCAAAGGGGCCCAAATATGAAAGATCTAGTGGCTCAATCAACAAAATCCAACAGTCGGATTGACATGAAAATAAAAACCTATGACTAAAAATGTCTCCTAAACTTCCCACATGCATCATCCCAATGTAGGGTCTTCCTGATGCATATCCAACGCCTGTGGGGTCTTCAAAGTGGTCCAACGGGCCCCATCTAGAACTCGTCTCTCATCCACAGAGAAGGTTGCACTGATGCCAGTGGTCTCCTCCGCCTCTGGTATACTCGAGTAGATCCTCTGATGTCCCCATCATAGCCCCCTCAAAGAGATTAAATGGAATCTTTCCACCCAATCAATCGACACTAAGAACTTGTCCAATTTGGACATAATAACTTTATCTTAACCATTTGACCAAGTGAATTTACCGTCAACCATCGAAAGATCAACCAACTCATATACACCAACCCAATTGAAGGTCCCCCCCTCCCCCCCCAAAAAAAAAAAAAAAAATCCTGATGCAATCCCAAAGCACTATAAAAACAAAGAAAGTACCTCCCAACCAGTCCACCTTGGACCAAATACTAAAGACCCAAGCCACCACTAATGAACCAATAGAACTAATAGCAACTCAATCTTTCGAAGAAACACTCCATAAAGAGTCTAACCCTTTCTTATCAATGGCTTGCAGCTTGGTTTCCTGAAACATAACCACATGTGCCTTCCGATGACGGCAAACATCTCTTTTCTGGCCCCTTCTCTTCTAATATCCCAATCCTCGCACATTTCATCTTAGAATCTTTACTTAGGCGCTAATCGAACCCTCGTCCCCTTCCTATAGTGGGAGATAGAACCTCCAGAGTTGAAATTAAAGTCAGAAACTAGGCTTACCAATTCCTTGTGACCTTTAGGGGAACGTTGGATCTTCTTTTGAGACACGAGGAGAGACACATGGCTTCCCAATCCTTTATGAACTGGAAAAGAGCTTGGCAATCTTCGACGTTGTTACCAAAGGAGACATCAACCATTCAACCTACCAGATGCATCACAACCCTTAACCATCTTTTGCCACTAGCAATCAACACTTGATTAGCAAAAACAACTTCATATGTTGAGCTCGAGCTACCGGAGTGCAGAGTGTTGAGCTCGATGTTCCCATTATCTCTTAAAGCCATTTAGATCAACATAATATCTAGGATCTCCCTCATGATCTCTATGTAATTATGATTCAGTCGGAGGCTCATAGTTACCCATGATCTCTTGGAGCCATTTGCTACCCGGGCATTTTCCAAGACCTTGGGGTGCACGTTCACCACAGGGCCCGTGACGGCAGGCTCCTTCCTTAGTCAGCAAGTCTCCAGCGAAGGACTCAGGCTCCTTCCTTAGTCAGCAAGTCTCCAGGGAAGGACTCAAGGGGTCCTCATTGCACTTTCCACCGACCTTTGCTACCTTCTCAGCTATGGCACCAACGATGGCATCCTTGAAGGATATGATGGAACCAACCACAACAACACCACTCTTCCCTTTGTTGGGTTTAGCAACCGAGACCTTCACCTCTTTACTATCCTTCTTCTCCGCCTTCTTAGTGATGCCCCGATTTGCCATTTGCAACCCATATCAAGCTCATTGAATAGATATTTTCTTCACATCGAAGCTCTATCGGTGTAACGCTGAAATCGCCAAAGAAGCTTCCTACTTCAACAATCGAAAAAGCTAGGGCATTCCTTCAAGAAAACTACCTCATTAACTTCCCCCACCCTGCCGAAAATTAAGCTCTATCCACCCCTCCAAGAAACCTTCCACAAAAAGACTAGGGAATTCTGAGAATGGACCCGTGGTGGTGGAAAAGCCTCCTTTCCGATGATTCCTTGCTCGAATCCAATCCCCTTCAGTGTTGACTGCTTCATCACCCCCTTTCCCACTCCCTGAAGGTCCAGATCCCCCAATTCCATCTCCCTCACTCGCCGGCTACTTTCTCAATACCCTCGCAGACCTCATACCCCTTATACCTCCATTTCTCCCTACCCATTCCCTAAAAGCCTCCTTGACATGAAAACCCACCTGGTCTCTTGTCGGGTTCGCCTACCACCAATAAGATCAGGGCTCGGTCTCAAATCTGAGCTAATGTAGAGTCTCCCACACCTCTTATTTTCAAGCCCGACCTTTGGGTCGAAGCAGAGATTTCCCTCACGACCGAGTTTTCCCTCACCAGTTGATTTCTTGAGTCTACCTTGGTATGGATGTCACCGCCTTTGATCCTGCTCTCAACCATCTTGCTCTCAAGCGGCCTCCTCTTGATCTCCTATCTCTTGCTCAATAACCATCTTCTCAAAAGCTGCCTCTAGTGAAGCCTTCTCTCTCCTTTCAAATGTCATTGGCAATTCTCACATCTTACAGCTCTCTCGAGCCCTCAATCTTTCATAGCTCTTATAGCTCTCATCTCTTTCGCAGTTCAACCTCGAAATAAAAGAGTTACATCAGAAAATTGAGGAAAGAGACTTTAAAATATGTGAAAAGAGTTTTAAAGTTAAGCATGAATGGGAAACCTTTGATTTTTTGGGAAAGAGAGAGAAAAGAGATTGTATCTGAATCAAAAAGATTTGATAGGTAATCGCACATCAAAAGTAAAGGATCTAGTGGAAGGTATACATAAAGAGATAAAAAGAAACTAATTATAGAGGAATTTAAGGAGATAAAACAGAAAAAGAAGAAAGAAGAAAGAAAATAGGATATCTGCAGGAGGCTGGCACTCTGTTTTGGAACAACAGAATAAACAGAGACACGGTTTGCTAAACAATAAAATTGTGGTTCTTTTTCCAAAGAAGAAACAAGATAAAAAGAAGACAGAAAAAGAAATAGTGGCAAAGAAGAACATAGGTGATATAAATTAATTAATTAATTAAGAAGATACAAGATATTAAATGACAAGATAATAACCACCGATTAAAGAAAAGAAATTAATCAAAGTCAAGAGAGAAGGTGATAGATGATAACGAGATAAGAAAAGAGAAGAACCTGAAGATGAGATCAGACTTCAGATCAACAGAAAACTATGAATATCCAGCAGGAATCAATAATACTTCAGGTGTAAGGTTAGATCTTCACCATCACAAAAGAAGAAAAATACCAAGAATCACATTCTCTAACATTATGAAAGTTAAGAGAAATTATTGGTAGGAAAGAATGATGTATATTGCATTCCTTAGAGGTCGATAGACGTACATAGGCAAAGTATGAAGGAAATGTGTCACATGATGAATAAAAGAGAGGGATCTATCAAGTACAATAAGTATTACTCTAACAGGAATAAATGGAAGTCCAAGTAAGTTGACCACTCGATAGAGCTAAAGGTAATATGCAGACTTGCAAGCTGCGGGTGTATTGTAACTGGCAAACCAAGATCTGGAGTTCAACTAGAATTTCCTGGAGTACTAAAAGTTTAAAACAACAGCTATTGGTTTATGACATTCATGAACATTTTCTTTAGCATGACTCCTTTTTCTCCCTTCAAAATTCCCCTTGCTCTTCTGGCTAACTAAGAACTCCAAACCAGCTGAGCATTAAAACAAAACCAGTCAAAAAAGAGTGCAAGATAATTTACATGAATCTGGCAGAAGAAGTAAGCATTAAGACTCAGCCATATCAATGAATCTTAGAAAAGACAAATCAGTGAAGTTCTTGCCCCACAGGTGCTTAGCTACCACTTCTAACTGCTGGGAAGTCCTGGCAACTTGAGATCACTATGGGTATGGTATATATGATGATGATGATGATGGCAATGAGCCTGTTAATGTCTGTATTAAATACTTTCTTCTAATATGCACTTGTTTTACAAGAATGTATTCGTTACCCTTTCGTTTTGGCTCAATGTATACAACTCACTGAATCCCATGTGATTTTTGTGCCTGCAGGGCTGCAGAATCATGCATGTAATAATTTTGTAGTCCCTAAATTCCTCACAGACAGTCAAAATGGAAAATGGAATCATGACAGTTCGGAGAGTCAAAATCCATCCATCTTTTGATTAAGCTGGATTGGTCCATATCATTGTGATTGCTTTGGAGGTTCTACACAGCGAGCAAGAAACTGCTGTAAAGACAGATTGTACTCAAAGGTACTTTCCTCAGAAGAATTGGTTGAATAATTGGACTGTGTTCGCAGCACAGTGAAAGAAAATTTGACCTCAAATGTTGATTATTGCTATTTAAATTTACTTTATAGTTGCACGAAATGTAAAGCGAAGCACCAGCAGATTCAGGCACAGGAGCGAGGAATTGTCTATTTCAAAATGTTTCAAGTGTAAAGAGGTAGGAAGCAGGAGTTGGAGCACAAGTCTGATGTGTGATTGAAGCGGGAGTAGTGCCTGGTTAGAAGGATCATGCAGCTAAGATTTACTTTAAAGCAGCCTGCCAATTCAATTTCTGAATGTAGATCTCTAAGAGATTTTGACACTCATTTAGAAGCTTCTAAAATCCACTAAAAAGAGCTACCAATAGCTCTACTTTATTTAGAATGTTGAATAGCTTGACATAAACCCTTTACAGGTCGATATCATTTTCCTTTTCACATTCTTTTAGTTTCAAATAACAATGAACTCGCATCTCCATCAACAAGAAGGCCCACAGAACCGAATGATAGATCAATGTCATTGCCGTTAACCAAAGATCTTTGGAATTTACACACCCTGAACCAAAGATCTTAGGTGGTCCAGCAGACCACTGAACTGGACTCCAGACACATGCGAGGTGTTAATTCACAAGAAAGTTGTTGGTGGTGAGGTGTTGGATTGGAGGCTGCCACGCGTCTAGTCTCCTGTCCCAATCAGAGATGAGGAGACAGCAATTGTCGAAAAGTCTTCTCATCATGGGGTAGGTGGCACCCTCACCTCTTAAGGGTTGAACATGTGTCTCTGAAGTTGTCGGCGTCGGCGAGAGCGCAGTAGCAGGGCAGGACGCGCTGCATTCTCGAGACAAGTATCAAGGGAGGTGTTGTGTGCACGACATGCATCCTAGCCAAAGGTGATAAAGGCGACACCTCTTATGCACATGCGAGTGAGATCGCTCCCGCGAAGTCGACCAGGGGGTTCTCACACGAGGTGAGGACTTATTCGAGGGCATGTTAGATCCTTTTTTCTCCCTTTTTGAGAGGGGCATCGAGTCAAAGCAAGTTCTCCAGCTTCCTTGCTTGGCTCCTCAACTGTAGGGAGTCAGAAGTTGCTCAAGAGGAGTCAGAACAGGAAGTCCCTTCATCTTCTCTGATTCCAGTTGGAAACGACCACACTTTAGAGGTGGTGCTCCTGAGGGTGGGGTCTACTTATTTCACGGAAGGTGGTGGATTGTTTACTTTGCTAGAAATGGACAAGGAGGAGAAAATGTAGAGAGAAGAGGGCCAAGAGAGTGGTTGCACTGCAGAGACCAGCTAGTTGAATTCTTAGGCACTCAGGACGCTCTGTGCAGGGACGAATTCATGCTAGAAGCCTTGGACATTCAACCTCTTCAGCTATCTAGAGGAAGCAGCAAAAAGCCTGAGAAGTGTAAGGAAGCAAAGCAAAGTGATCCAGTGTCGCCTAATTGAGGGGATGGTAGCAACGTATCCACGGCGAGGGGAATGCGTTGGATCAAGGAGGCTATAGGTCATGTCAAGAAGATTGTTGGAGTCTCTTTCAGGGACTGCATGAGGATTTCACAACCTTATTTTACTCCATCAAGGAAAGGGGAAACCTGAAAGTACAAGAAACTAATCATGATCAAGTGCGCAGAGCTGTTAAGAGCAGAAGAGAGTTGAAGAATTCAGAGTCTTGTATCGATTAAGAGGGATGGGAATCATTCAAGGTTGGGGACAAAGGAAGAGGGGTGAGGAAGGGTGTTTAACGAAGATTATAAGCTGGAATGTGAGGGGTCTGGGGTGCCCTCAGAAAATACTCCAGATTAAGGACATGTGCAACAAATTTAAAGCCCGGATTGTGGCGTTGCATGAAACTAAATTGTAGGCTATGGAGCAGTCAGTGGTGGATGCGGTTTGGGAAGGCTCAAGGACTGGGTGCCGCTGGGTGCAAAAGGGGCAGCGGGAGGTATATTAGTGATCTGGGATTCTGAAGTTTGGAGTCGGGAGGACTAGTGGCATGGTCAGTTTTTTATCTCGGTTTTGTTGAGGGATACAGTATCAGGTTTTAGATGGGTTTTCACAGCAGTAAGACTTCATTCGTCATATATGGGGATTGTCATGGTATTTATAGGGTGAGTTCAATGTAGTTAGGTTTACCCAGTGTTCAAAATATCGGTATCACTTTACATATTACATCCTTGGGATACAGATACATATCTTGGTTATCGCACGAGAAATATTGTTTGTATCGGGTAATTCATTGCACTTTTTGGGAAACATGGGAAAACATTAGCGAAATGGTTGAATTTTTCAACGAAACTTCAGGGATTGTTAAAAAAGACCTTAATACACACTTTTAAATCATAACATCTCAAAAAAGAAGTGCACATAATGGGCTTTCTTTGTATAGGGTCCTAAGCTATGCGTTGTCTAACTGAACTAATGCAACTATATTCAATTGAATGCATAACATTTAGAGTGTACGTGATGATCATTTCATCAAACACTCTTAAATACTCCAAAAATTGACAAGGACTTGACAAATCAATAAATCAACCCACATGCTTGATTTCATGTTTGGAGTGCAACATTGCAAGCAATTTGGGAGAAATTGGGGAAATTTTTATAAAAAAAATAAAAAATTCCCAAAACGGACCACCTACATTCAAATTTTGAAATTAGAGTGTAGGTGATGATCATTTCATTAAATACTCTAAATAATGCAAAATTAGTCTTAATTGATAGTTGGTTGAAGGAAAATTTCGAAAAAAAAAAAAAAATTTTAATGGGGAACATGAAGAACCAATGGACATCAAAATCAAAGCTCCACCTTTATGATTTTTCATGCAAAACATAAAGAAACTAACGGATTTATAACAATTGGACACTAATTTAACATAATTTCAACAACAAAAAAGGGATCTGAAATTGAAAATTTTCACTGGATCGAACATGTGGGATATATCGGCATTACCTATGCATTTCGTATCGCGCATGTAGGATACAAGATATATCATGGGATGTATCAGCCAATATCGTCGATATTTAAAACATTGGGTTTAGCTTTGAGAAGTTGACAGGGGGCCGCATTAATCAAACATGATGGATTTCTCCGATCGGGTCTATGGAAATGAACTGGTGGATTTCCTGATAGTGGACGTCAAGTTCACAATCACATGGTCTAACGGGCAAGACAAGATTGAAGTCTAAGCTGGATCAGTTTCTGGTCTCTCCTTACTAGGTGGAGAAATTTCCTCTTGTGAAGCAAAGAGGGCTCCCAAGGCCTATTTGAGCCTTTTTGGCTAGAGAGGGAGGGGTGCTCCAAGATAGTGAAGGATGGGTGGTCATCCTTCAAGGTAGAGTGGTGCACAGGATTTTCTTTGTTTTAGAAGCTCAAATTGCTAAAAGGAAAGATTAACTTGTGGAAGAAGGGGGTTCTTGGGACCTAGTAGGCGGAAACTTTAAAAAAAAAAAAACCTTTGCAATATTCAAGCTTTTGACATTAAAAAGGAGGGGATGGAGCTATTGGTGGAGGTGAAATCTATGAGAGAGAATATTGTATTAGTTTATAAAAACCGCCTAAAGAAAGAGGAAATCAAATGGAGGCAAAGGTCGAGAGCCAAGTGGCTAAATGAGGTGATAAGAATAGAAAGTTTTTTTCACAATATAGCAAGCACCAGGGCTAGGAACAACATAATACATAGCATGGTGGTGGATGGGGTAAGGGTGGAGGAAAAGCCTAAGGTGTAAGATACAACCATCTCGGTTTATAAGACCTCAAATGAGAGTGGTTGCGACCAAAGCTCGACAACCTTGTCTTTAATGTTATTCCCAAAGAAGTAGTTGTTCGCCTTAAAAGTCCGGCCTCCAAGGAGGAAATTAAGGTAGCGGTGGATACTTTGGGAAGAGACAAGACATCGAGGCCGAATGGTTTTCCTTTAGGCCTTTTCCAGGTGTTTTGGGAAGTGGTCAAGGGTGATGTCTTGGCTTTCATCACAGAGTTCTTTAAGAGCGGCCAGCTTGTGTCGGAGTTGGGGACATCTTTAATCATCTTAATCCCTAAGAAGCAAGGGTTGAATGTTTGAAGGATTTCAAGCCTATTAGCTTGGTGGGAGGGCCCTCCAAGATTTTAGCTACTAGGTTTCACATGGTGATTGCACTTGTAATCTCTAATGTTCAAAGTGCATTTGTAGTAAGGAGACAATTCGTGGATGGTGCCTTAATAGCTCATGAATACATTGATTCGCGCAACTGGGATGATAAAAGAGGCATCATTGGTAAGCTAGACATAGAAAAGCACATCAGCATGTGGATTGGGATTTCCTGAAATTATATGCTAGGTAGGATGGGGTGTGGTCAAAGATGGAGAGGGTGGGTTCACAAATGCATTCAATCAGCTAAATTTTCGATCTGGATGAATGGATCCCCTAAGGGATTCTTCAAGGCTTCTAAAGTGTCGTGGTGGGGAGATTCGTTGTCTCTATTCCTGTTTGTAGTGGTCACAGAAGCTCTAAGAAAAAATGTTGGATAGAGGTTTGGTGGCGGGTCTCATGAACGGTTTTTCAGTGGATAAAGCGGGGTTCCATATTTCATCTCCAATTCGCCAATGACACTCTTTTGTGACATGAAAGCCAAAGTAGACAACTTGAGGAAGAAGATTTGGTGTTTCGAAGCTATGTCAAGTTTAAAGTTGAGCATCCTCAAAAGAAAAATGTTGGGTGTCGGTGCTTCAAAGGAGGTTGGGAAGCTTGCAAAGATTTTTAGTTGTAGAGTGGGATCTTTCCCCTTGAAATACCTCAGTCTCCCATTATGCATAGGCAAGCTAACGAAGCACTTGTGGGACAAGCTGATAGAAAAATTTAAAAGGAAGTTGTCGATATGGAAAAGTCTGCATCTTTCGTTAGGGGGAAGGTTGACGTTAATCAAGGCAAATTTATCAAGTTTACCCCTAACTTCTGGTTCTTATTCAAGTGCAAGAGGAGGTGGTGGATAGATTAGAAAGGCTTAGGCGAGACTTCTTATGGCAGGTAGTAGAAGAGAAGTACAAATTCCATTTGCTTAAGTGGGAAGAGGTGTGCAAACTAATCAAGGGGGTGCGGGAATAAGGATGTTGGAAACCATGAATCTAGCATTGTTTGAGAAATGGTAATGGAGATTTGGAACGTAAGAGAATTGCCTTTAGAAAGAGGTGATTATGCACAAATATGGAGTTAAGGAGGGAGGGTGGTGGACTAGGGATTCTTCTCTTTATCGAGCTTTGGCATCATGGAAAATGATAGTCAAATCGGGTCACAGATTCAAGGAAGGAGTTGGTTTTCCTCTTAGAGAGGGGACGAGGATTTGATTTTAGGACTATATTTGGGTGGGAGAGAGGACGCTTTGGGAAGAATTTCCGAGGTTAGCTTGCCTATCCCCAGATGCAAGCATCCCCATTGCTCAATGCTACTCAGTCTTACAGCATGTTTGGATTTACAGTGAGGATCGTTTTGCATTGTATTAAATGTTAAAATAATCCATTCAATCCGTTTGAATCCGACTTCGAATCCAGCGTCTACCCCACCCTCGAATACGTCATCGAATATAGTTACTTATGAGGATCGTTAGTATTGTCAGTGAGTTGTGCATCGAGCAGTGCGACGCATTCATCGCACTGCATTGGAAAAGATAAGTTCGTTTTGAAATGCTTCGGTGGTTCATTTCCAGAAATACTCCTTCGTTGCGCCATCGTCGTCATCAGCCCTGCTTGGTTTCCACAACCTGAGAAACATATCTCCCCTTTCGGGCCCTTCTGAAAGGGGATGAATCTTCATCGATGACGAAGAGGAAGATCAGACTTGGGAGTCCATATCTAGCTGGGAGATCCGACAATTGCTCCCCTTCCTTCATGTCGAAAGGGCTTCAGATGAAGTCGGGGCTGGTGGCAAGGGGAGTAGGCAATCCATACTGGTGATGGGTCCCACAGAATGTACCCGCTAAACGACCCAGAACTCATTACAAACTATAGATGTCGTGCCCCATGTACTTCTTATCCAAACGTCGACTACTCCATCGCCTTTGTATACTTGTCCTATTGGTATCTAATCCAAACACTCACCTCTCCTTCACGAAAATGGAGGAACATCGACTCTTCTCTGTCGTATACTTCAACAATAAAAAACACAATGTAGGACAATACTATACGTAAATCCAAACAGGCCCTTAGGGAACTAGGTGGTGTGGTTTCCACCATGTGGAAGGAATTTGTCAAATGGGGAAGTGGGTAAGCTCATTGGATTGTTGAAGTGTATCTTCAAGGCATTTGCCCATCGCTGGGTGAAGAGGACTCGATAGTCTGGAAAAAAGAAAAGTACGGCTAATTTTCAGTCAGATCTTTCTACAAGTCAATCATTAGTGCTCCTTTAGGTTGCTTTCACACTTCCTTTGTTTGGCACTATGGGGCTCCCCTTAACGTTGCCATGTGGCATGGTTGGTGGGAAGGAATAAGGTACTCACTATTGATAACCTCCGGAAGAGGAGGATGGTGATAACCAATGTTTGCATTTTGTGCATGCAAAACAAGGAGACAATTAACCATCTTTTCATTCCTTGCCCGTTTGCTAGCGATTTGTGCCCTAGGTTCTTGTCGATCTTCAGCACATTTTGGGTCATGCCAGGTTCAATTGAGAACCTCTTCATTGTTTGGCACAAGGGTGGTAATGGCAAAGGAGGTAGGCAGCTTTGGAGTAGCCATTTTGGCCGGCACTCAGGCAATATGGGGCGAGAGAATCAACAGGTGTCTTTGCAATCGGAGAAAGAAGGTTTCGGATATTCCGGGAGGGCCAAATTGGATGTAGTGGAATGGGCATCAAATTTAAATGTTGTTGTTGATTGTCCTTTGCCATCCTCCTCTTGGGCTGCTTTGTAATTTTTGGGGAGGCCTTTGCCTCCTTCTTTAATAAAGTTTATCACTACTCAAAAATGGAATAAAAAAATTACGCACCTTGAACATTCCTTCAAGCTTATTTGTAAACTGGCTCCCACATTCCGTCTTGAGCTGGAAACAATGACGGGAAATTGCAAAAAAAATATGATCAGCAGATGATGAATGTTCAATCAAACACCTAATAAATAATAAATAATCAACTGTTTAACTAATCCCAGTGTTTACCTTAGAAATCATCGACTTTTCAGCATCAATAGATGCACTCTTTCCCAACAGTAACCTCTTCGCAAGATCCTTCTTGTAAAATGCTTCAAACACATCTTTACCCTGAATTATATGAGGAAAAGAAGTATGACACCTATCAGCATATAACAATATCTGATGACAATCATTGAAATTAAGGACCAAAAGTAATAGCACATGAAAAGCCCCCAGGAAATAGCTAAGAAAACAAGGACCCCAGTAGCTTACTTGTATAAATCTGAACAATACCAAAACTTTATCAAGTGTACCCTCCAACTCCTCTTCAGATGTACCCTTGTTACCAGCACGAAGTTTCTCATCCAGAAACTTTGCAATCAGCTCAGCAGGTCGGTTCTGTTAAAGGAACAAAGATCTCATAAATCAGTTTAAACTAATTGAAGCATCAAAAAGTATAATTATAAAGCATTTGAGGACAATTAAATATAGGGAGCAAGGGCAAGCAAAACAATGGAAACACTAAGTGAGCAAAAGCAATCATGTGATGTACCATTCAGAACGAAAACCAAAAAAAAAAAAAGCATTAAATCTTACAAGAAGATAAAATATCCCCACAAAAGGAAACAAATGATCTGGTACAAGTCCACTTTAACCTCAAAATTATTACCTGAGGCATGTGTGATTATTTGTTATTGTCAAAAATATTAACTGTGGAAAGAATCTCAAAAGTATTATCCATAGAACCAAAAAAAAAAAAAAAAACATTCATTAACCACTGCCAACAACATAACTTCTTAACTTGGGAAAGAAGACATCTCAAAAGTGCATGGTCTCATGATTAGAAACTAACTACTTACCAAAGATTCAAACCTGATGATTCTCCTGACTTATCCTCGATGTAATAAGCTACAGGTTTACGAACTCCAAGAAAAGCAACATGAAGCTAACTAGCATTACAAGGTAAACTTTTGGTATGTTAAACAACTGAGATAGATTCCATTGGTTGTTTCTCTTTTCCTATGCAATAATTGAGTCCATATGATGGAATCTGGCATCACAAATGCAAATGCTTGGAATGCATTTCCTGGCTGCCATCTATCCGTGAAACTATGAAGAAAAAACAATATAGAGAATACAGAAATTCAGAATCTTCTGCCAAATTAACAGTGCATTATAACAACACCCAATAGTTAAGAGCTCGGGTTGCCAAACTTTTTTTTTTCTTTTTTGTGTGTGCATGAGCATGCTAGAGGTCATGAGTTTTGCCAGGGTTCATATAAGACCATAACAGACTATAAATTTCCCTTCCAGGAAATGGTGTCCTATTCCTTGTAATAGTCATGTTAATAATCTATTAATATGGACTAATACGCATGCTAGCAAAAAGTGGAACACCAAAAAATGGACTGTTAAAAAGTTCCATGGCTGCATGCTATAGACTTTCAAGGTGAGTTGCAGATTCAGTGAACAACATACATTCATAAGAGAGCTCGAGAGATAGTTGCCCATAAAAAGTTGCTACATCTAAGAATTTGAAAATGATATAATGGCAGATAAACACCTTTCAAAAAAAAACAATTATAATAATGGCAAGATAAACTGGTTGTAGTAACTACAATGAATGCAATTAGCTGTAAAGAAAATGAAACCAGAATGTATCATGTCCATGCTAACCTGACGAAGATTAATGAGATGTTCAAATGAATCCTTTACGGTGTTTGAAAATGCTTCATTTCTTGTGAAGCTTTCTTCCCATATTGTGTCAAGAGAAGCCTTAAACTCTAGGAGACAGGAAACCAAATCTCTGTCTTTCTCTTCATCCATGATAATGCCTTGCCCAGTGCCACGAATGTATGAGCTAAGGGCCTGCCGTAGTGATTCAAGAGCGTTGACCCTTGAAAACAGAACATACATTCTCTGTAGGTCCTCAATGCGATTTGCATCCATAAGCAATGTGAATCCCTGGTCAAATTCAAAAAATATCCTCCTTTACTAATAAAAGAGGGGATGGCATACAAAAAGCAACACACTATACAAAGATAGTCAAGAAGTAAGTCAATAAGGCGCCACCTTATCAAGTATGGCAGATATATGACGGTCAAGAAGTTGCCTCTCTGCAGTTGCCACCAGTGGCTTCCTAGTACTTGAATCCAGGTAGAGTAAACATCTTTCATGTTCTTCATGCAACCTTATCTGCGACCATACTTCACATCAAATCTTACTGATATAAACTTAATCAATTATAAAGTAGTATAATTGTCAGATATTAAGAAGTGACCCCACCCATGTCCCAGATTAAAAATAGAGAACAGAGTATCATGTCTACAGACTACTAGAGAAAGAAATCAAAGCACCTCAACATGTTTCAAGTAATCAGGAACATCTGATTGCTGCATATACTTCACACCCTCAGCAGCATAAAACTCAGATGTACACTCCAGAAATGGCTTCTCAAAGCTTTCTGTGTAGATTCCTAGAGCAGTAAACATCTTCAAGAGATGGTTAACAAGAGTCCTATCAATCGCTTCACCTAATCTGATAAACAGTGCACAGAATGCATTACATAACCATTTCAAAACATCTAAAATCAAAGGAGAGACACCAATTAAGAAAGTGGAAAAAGTTAGGGGAAGCTCATGTGGCCATCCTCCCCAGCTAAAATTTATTACAGAAAAATAATAATAATTTAAGGTTGGTAGTTTAAGAAAAAAATATCTGGCAAGAAAGATACGTAGAAATTAATTTTCAGAGTGTGTAAGATAAGCAACAAACAACAAGATAATCTGGCAGACCCTTTTCCAAATTGCATGTCTATATATACCATAAAGGACCATACAATGAGCAGTAGCAGCATAATTACTATTAAGAAATTAAGCTTTTAGGTAAAAGAGCAATAAAATGCTTAGCTAAAACTTTCCATGGAATATGCTCTGATGTGGGATCTTGTCATTATTGGAAAATATGACCCAGCAGAACTGCACGAATAAATTGGGTTTTGGTTTTAAGCAGGACATTAGTTCCTGACCTCTATTTTCAGATCCAATTAACTTTATATTGGAAATAGAAGTCAAGCTATATCATTTAGTATTTAGATTTCATTATGCCTAATTATGGGAACATGTTAAGACCCTATACTCAACAACTCAAGTCCTACAACAGAAGAAATGGCTTCAAACTCAAAACAGCACCTCAAACTTGAATTTGTCAAACACAAATGACCCTTCTCAGTACTTTCTTCTCACCCACTCTAGAAACTACAACTTTTTTTTCTATTCTGCTCCCAAAGTCCAGCCCAGACAAGGATTGAGCTCCCAAACTCGAATCCATATCAACAAGACCAAAGCACAGAGTTTAAAGAAAATGAGAGGTGTACGGTATGCATTATTGACTTCTACCAAGAATGAAGCTCTAAAAGTCCGTTACTTTCCTTTAGAGGTATAGTTATATCTGACCTGTAAGAAAAGCTTTAATCACCAGACATAATTAAAGGGTTTTGAAAGAAACAAATGTTACCTCATTTCGTGCCTTCACCAATTACAAAGTTTCCAAATCATTACTAACAGAAGGCTTCTATCCAACCCCCGCAATGACAGCAAAACCAAAAAAATTAAAAAATTAAAAAATTAAAAGGCTTTACTGTAACCATCTGCAAAGAGTCAATCGCATGCTTTCAAATTTCTTCAGCCATAAATTTCCTCCAAGTCATTGCCTAACTGACAACACTCAGTCTACTACAGGATTCGAGCAAAATCTGCCAGAGATGATGGTTATTAATTCATCCATGAAAAAATCCCAAGTTTCTCCCCTATATCATCAAAGTCTACCAACTCCTGTGGGCAATATTTTAAGAAGCCTCATTAGTTCTCATGATAATACAACGAAAGGAAGACTCAAGATGACCATCTGTTAATGGCCAGATGCCTTTTTGTGTCCACATACCAAACCTTCTCATCTGGCCATATTCTAATTGAGCTCTCAGACTAATATAGGACCCAAGCTACACACCCTAGAAATCATCTTTAAAAACTCATGCTTTAAAGGTTTTAAATGGCTGGCTTCTAGAAATCGGATTCTCACAGTGGATAATCTCATCAAGAGGGGCATGCAGCTCGCCAACATCTGTCTGTGTTGCATGAACAGTGACGAATCGGTCGATCATCTTCTCGTTCATTGTCCGCTAGTCTCTTTGATTCAACAGGACTTCAACTCTCGCTTCAGGGTTACTGGTTGAATCCCCTCCTCTGCTTCCTCTCTTCTCGCTTATTGGCATGGTTTCAAGCTGGGCAAGGTGAAATCCAAGGTTTGGAAAATGGCAATCGTGGCCATCTGGTGGGCTGTCTGGAAGGAAAGAAATGATAGATGCTTTAACAACACTCACGGGTCTGATCAATCTGTCGGTTCGAATGCTAAAAAGTTTCTTATTGAATGGGCGTCGAATGTGCCTCCCTTAGCTGGCTTTGATTTTCTGTTTTTAGGTCTTTAGTTTTTTTCCCCGTTGTTTTGTCTTTTTTCTTTTCTTTTTCTGCTATCTCAGCAGCCCTGCTTGTTTCTTCTCTCTCGGTTTCAATATATTCCCGTCACTTTAAAAAAAAAAAAAAAAGTTTTAAATGGCTTATTTTTCTATTTTTCCGATTCAGAACAACAAAAAGAGTTTTTTTATTTATTTATATATATATATATATATATATATATATATATATATATATATATATATATATATATATATATATATATATATATATATATATAAAACAAGTTAAGATCAAAAGAGAAAGAAAGAAGATAGGCAGGTGGCTAATCAACAGATCTCAACATTGAAACAAATAGCAACAAGAAAAAAGAGGTGAAAGCCCTTTGATCAGTATTTTGCATACGACCCGTAACTGCGATGCAACATAATGTGAGCATTTGGTCATTTTCTATTGACTATGTAGTTGCAACTCTCATTGTGAATTACAAATGTCTAAGCATTAACATCATCACCACCACCACCATAGCCTTGTCTTAACTATTTGGGCCAGTTTACTTTTCTTTTTTTGCTAATCAATCCTAGGGTGCTCCTTGGAAAGCGAACAAACCTCCATACACCTTCCCACCAGCTCAAAAGTCCTTTCAGGTCTTCCTTGCATCCTGTTTTCAACCCCTCCAATTCTAATCAATGTTCCCCTCCTTACCACAGCCACCTCTAATCTTCATTGCACATGACTAAACATTCTCAATCTGCTCTCCGTTATTGGGATTTGGGACTAGCACTAGACTGCTACAAATAACCTTATTCTTTACTCTATTCTTCCTAGTCTTCCAACACATCCATTTCAACATCCTCATCTTTGCAGCGACCAATCTCTACTGATGTTGCTTTGTAACTGCTCAACACTCTGGACCATATAACAGAGCCAATCGAGAATGAATCTTATAAAAATTTCCCTTTTTTTGTTTCGAAGGCATATGACGATCACACAACACCCTAGAGCTGCATCTCTACTTCCACCCAGCTCTAATTCTATTGTAAGAATCTTCATCAATCTCCCAATGATAGAGCCAAAGAATTGAAACACATTGCAACAAAGAATAACTTGACCATCAATTTTTAAGTGTTCCTTATATAATTGGTCTTGATAAAATTGCATTCCAACTAGAGAATCTTAGTTCTGCTGATTTTTAAGCCTCTAAACTCTAGAGACTTTCTCCAATCCAAAACTCTGATTTAGCATCTGCTCCTCTAGTGTAACACCCCGGATTTTTGCCAACCCGTATTTAGACGTCCTTAGGCAATGGGTCAACCATAACACCTTGGTAACGTCTCATAACCCAAATTCAAAGCCAAAGAAGTCATTTAGAACGAAATTCTTTAGAAATTTAACGTGAATTAACTAGCGCTACACTAGATTACCTGTGAAATAAGCACCAACCACTTTAAATACGATCCGTAAGACCCAAAACCTGTAGAATCAGTAACGCTACGCTATCCTAAAATCCAAGATCAATCTCTAAACCCAGTTGCTCTCTGGAGCACTTTAAAACTATGTATCGGACCTGGACCGCCCGTCGAAAGTCCGATAGCGATGAACTTAGACCATTATGACCGCCTAGTTGGACTTGACTACCACCGCGAAAATCACGTCCAAACGATGCTCTGGGACGATTTCCTTGCGTCCGGAGTAAAGAGAGTGAGAAAAGGAAGATATTTAGAAAATTAATTATATTTTTATGAAATCTGGCACGTTTCACTTGCGCGTTATTTCTAAGCGTTCTGACCGTTAGAATTCGACCCAAATTCACCCTCGGATCAGGATAGGTGGCCCTTACATGTCAAAGTACTTGTGGCCTTGATGGAAGTTCGGTGACCGCTGAATTGAAACTGGTCCGCCACGTGCGATCTGAAAGTCCGACTGGGACGAAAACTTAACTCCACCTAGATCCAATATTGGTGAGCTTAAGTCCGACCGCATTTAGTAACAGGACCTTCAGAAGTGCTCCGTTGAGACGGAACAGTCCGTATTTAGACATAACCTAAGTATACCATGGCCCTGAGTCTAATTTGGAGAGTTTTGGGCCTATATAAGGACCTTAAACCCTCATTCTCTCATCCCATACGAATTTGGGAAAACCTAGGAGAGAGAAGAGAGAAAAGAGAGAGAGAGTGTGAGAGAAGTAGGAGAATCTTCCTGCTATCCTATCCTGCTATCCTACATGCTTAACCATCACGATCTAATCGCTTTTCCGGCGATTCTAACTTCGTTCTTAGGTAAGAAAGCCTAACCCTAACCTGTTCTAGGGTTTCAATTGGTGCAAGTGGTGAAGTAGCTAACCTAAATCATATTGTAGGTTGCCAATCAGTCGTTGACAAAGACTTAGAGTCTCTATTGAATTCGTTACACTTCTACGGTGTAAGGCGCGGATTTTAGACGCTTAGGTTGTCATTTTTCAAAGCTTTCAATGTCGGCTAATGGTAGATTATTGACGAGGATGCTATTTCACATGTAGAACATGTTGTCCGTTTTCCATTTCAAATACATACGAAGTATATGGAATTTTATGTATTTTAGGTATTTGTAGAAAATACCGTATACGTATAAATTTTGTAAATGTGATTGTCATGAGTATTTGTCGTATATACATGCGAGTTATGGATGCAGTATCTGTTTGGCGAAAGGATTCGCCCTAATACAGGTTTTAGCCAACATATGATGTACAGGCTAAGTGTGTAGTCTAAGTGTTTGTATAAATGCTTGTATGAGTATATACGTAGTAAATAATGCTTGACTTGGGTGTTGAGATAGGATTCTCAACTACCTTAGCGATGTTTATGATTTCCTCCATGCAAGTTGTTTAACTTAGTCGCTTTACTTTGAAATGCATGCGTATGGATTCTTGTTCATGTTGTATCTTATAACATGTTGGGAAATATGCTTGAATTATTTAGTTATTTCTGTTCTGGCTACTGTACATGTTTACTGGTTAATATGGAATGTGTTTGGGGCTATGTTATAGTCCAGGCAATCGGTAACAGATTTGAGCTCGTGGTTGGCCTCCATTCGCCACGCAAGACGTGTTTGACGAACCCGAGTCGTGCGTTGCTTATCGGCAGTGATTAGGCCACACGAAGTGCTTATGCACTTTATGTCGTACAACTCAACGGGCGCTCGTACTAGTCGAACTCGTCAAGTAACCCGATTGACCGTTGTATGTTCACCTTGTATTGATCATAACTGCTTGAACCTAGGGTACCGAACTTACCAGTGAAAACCCTGATAACCGTGGTACCTTGATCCATTAAGACTCATGAGCCGGGCATGGTGTTATGGGACACCGTAGTCTAGCTGTCGGCCTACGCTGGGGCCACGAGCCTCCCCGTAGTGACCAATGAGCAATCCAGACTCGTGAGCCGATTATGGTAGTATGGGACACTATATTCGAACTGTTTGCCTACACTGATAAGGTGATGGGGGAGCGGTGCAACGAGTGCGTGTAACAGCCCTGGCAGCCCTTTGTAGTGACCTCGAGCATACTCTGAATCTGCGGAGAGGCGACGAGCCTTCCCGTAGTAAACAAAGTATAAACTAGGCCTGTATTGATAAGGTGATGGGGGAGCGGTGCAACGAATGCGTGTAACAGCCCTTGCAGCAACCTAAAACCGCATCATCGTATGAGATTAACTAGGAGTGACGACCCTAGACAGGATCCTTGTTTGGGAATGATATAAGGGAGGTACCTTAGTTTTCCAATCCTGCTATATGAAAATGACTAATAACAACTCAGTAATCATGCCCATATCACATTGCATGTGCCTGGAAGATGTGGAGCACTTGAGGGACGAAAGCATGCCGCGAATGTAAGATGGTGTCGCATGAGGGAGTATGTTGGCGAGGGCATGCATCATTATTGCATCTCATCCTTGCATTAATCACAGTATTTAGGAATGTTTAATTTGCTTACTTTATCATTACTGCTTGACTGAATTGATAACATGTTAACCTTTGCTCTATGATTCTACTGAGTTGATCACTCACTCCCACGTTACGGGACGGTGTTATACACACCAACCGGTCCTTGTTTTAGTTTCAGATGATGGCGCTGCTTGTGAAGCAGAGCCGGACTTTCATGATGATGAGGAGGATTTCTCCTATAGGGCAGCTATCAAACGGGTCTATGTAGACCGTGTTTTGATCAACGGGATTATAGGGAGATTGATTAGACACAATGACACTTGTCATTTTGCTCTTTTAGAGCACTCGTGTGTATTCTTTTTGTTCATTGTTGGAGTATACATGTATATATTTAACCTGGTAACATGTTCACACTCTGGAGACTTACAACAATATATATATGTTATATATACTATCACAGTCTTCCACTCGCATAATTTAACTGTCTCTGGAGTATGATATGTTATTTTGGCTTAATCTCACTCATATTTAATACACTAACATAGACAACATTCAATCATAAGCATTTATGTTGCATAAGTGATGTTCTGGAACTCGGGAGTGGAGTTTATGCTCGACCCCCCGATTTTCAGGGTGTTACATCTAATCTTGTCAACAACTGCCACTTCATCAAATAGCATGCACAAGGGATCTCATCTTGGACACTAGCATTTGATGTCAACCCTTCATGAAAATCCACTGCTATTGGGAACTCATCAGTATCACTCATGTGACACATCCTCATAAAGTCATTAATGATGTCTGTATATCCTCCTAGAGCCCCTTTCCTTATCACCCGCCACATAACCTTCTCTATCACCTACCACATAACCTTCCTAACCCTAAGAACTCTATTTTATGCTTCTCCATATCTATCAAAACCAAGTACAGATTCTGTCTATTAATAATTTTTTCCATCTATTAAGTAGAAAATTAGCTTCAATTGCTGTCCCTAATGCGAAGCCAAATTGATTTTCTGATATCCTTGTTCCTTGTCTTAATCCTCTTAAGTTCCATCCCTCAAGCGCATTTGTGCATCTCCTTTTTTCTTGGAAATAAGCCAATGCTCCTCCCCCACTAGCTTTTTTTCCGTCCACAGTTTATGTAAAAGACTAGTTAACCAAATTAATTCAATTTTGCATGGTATCTTCCACACTTCAATGGGCATATCATTTGTCCCCACAGCCTTTCCATTCCTCATCCTTGCTAAGATTGCCTTCACTTACCCTACCTGACTTCTATTACAATATGTATTCCAACCCAACCCCTAAGTATCAAGACCCTCCTATTTCTGTTCTCACAATAACATCTTCATCAACAATCTCTGAAATAGCCTCTCCATCTCTCTCTAATCTCACCACTGCTGAGGAAATCACTTCACGTACACCCTTGCACACGTATTGCCTCACATGGGTACTGCCTCACACGATCCACCTGCTTCACACGCGCTGCCCACCCCGAGTGTGTCCCCGCATCCCACAGGCTACCCGACTCGAGCCCGTTGTGAAATGCGCATTAATCACCCCCGATGAGGAGTCTCGAACACAAGACCTCCCCCTTGGGCCCCAAATCACATGGGTCACCCACCCCGAGTGTCCCCACATCCCACGGGCTACCCCACTTAAGCCCGGTGTGAAAATGTCCCTGCATTAATCACCTTCGGTGAGGAGTTTCGAACACAAGACCTCCCGCTCTAATACCAATTTGATGCAGGACAATTAACCACTTGCTCAAAAAGCTCGAACCGTTGGAGCATGGCGAATTAATCCTTTTACCTCATAGCCCAAGCCCCACATCTCATGGGTTAAGACCTCAGCCGAACCCCCCTCGTGGGCCACAAATCACATGGGTACCGCTTCACACGATCCACCCGCCTCACACGGGCCGCCCACCCTAAGTGTGTCCCCGCATCCCACAGGCTACCCCACACGAGTCCGGTGTGAAATGCACATTAATTACCCCCAGTGAGGAGTCTCGAACACGAGAATTCCCCCGTGAGCCCCAAATCACATGGGTCACCCACCCCGAGTGTGTCCCCGCATCTCACGGGCTACCCCACTCGAGCCCGGTGTGAAAATGCCCCTGCATTACAACTAGATTTGCGAACATGCCAACACTTAATGATATTCACACATGTTGACATTCTAAACGGCCTATTACGGAGAAAGCTTAATATTTTTTTTCATCTAATTTACAGTCACTATTGCACCTTGTTCAAAATTTTCCATATTATATCAAATTACCCAATTTTAGTGTGTAACTTATTAGCACCATCCTAAAAAATGTTATTTTGCTTAGTTCCTCAATGGGAGTGCCTGAGAGCACAAGTCTCCCCAAGTTTTTATGTAAAAACAACCATGCCAGTACTTGGTGCTCTGCTCATATTCCTAGTAATAATTCAGCCTGTCCACGAAAGATTTGCTCTTGCTTATAAATAAATAAATCCATTGCATGGGTCCAAAAACACGTTCATTGTTTCTTTTTATTCGTTTAGCTGATAGAAGTACCATCCTTCACAAATGAGCTCCAAACAGCAATGCATCTGCCTAAACAAGTTTAAAAATCATTACCACATGCTATGCATGTGAAATGAAAAAATTTATTAAGTTTTCAGGGTTAAAACTCATTGAACCTCATACAAGTAAAACTAGGTTTGAATGCAGCAAGATCGATCTTTACAAGACAGATGCATCAAGGCCACATGCTAAGATCTGTACCAGATGCCATATAACAACACATGAAACCAGATAACAAAAAAAATATATCGTAATTTCAGGGTTAATGCCTTCTGATCCTTGAGAGAGCACAGAATAAGCATGGGTTCAAAGTAAAATGTAATGCCAATCATACATTGGAAAATGTATAAATAACTGAAGTTGAAATAAGGAGTCCTCAAAGCTTTCAAAAGTACCTCTCCCTCTCGATCAATCTTAAAAGACCAGTGACTGTCTTGTGTTCAACTTCTGGAGACAAAGAGAGATGTTTGCGGAATAATTGCAACCCCATGTCCCATAAAGACCGAACATTTGAGGTTTGCTTGACATATGTTCTGTCAAGATATAAAGCTATACCACGAATCATCAACATCTGGTCACAAAGATCCTGCCAGCATTTCTCAACCAATGATAAGAAAACTACCAAATCTGGGCTTTGGCCAACCAACGATTGTAGTGTTGCGGAAATGTGTGCTTCGCATTCCTTCTGTATTCTTTGGTAAAGATTTCCACCCATCTTGTGCAAACAAAGATCACTAACAGCCTATGGACAAGAGATTAATAGTCAGGCACCAATTTGTAAAATATTCATAGTTGAAAATGGCATATAGGATTAAAAAAACAAAATAATATGGAGAAACTACCTGATAAAGCTTCTCAGAGTCGCAAGGATCCGGCTGTTTCAGGAATATAGCATTAATAGCTGACTTCAATGTTCCCCATGTATCCTCCTCAAAATTCGTTGGCAGCTTTGGTTTATCTTCATGTTACGAAAAGGCAAAAACGTGACCCAAAAATAAAATAAAAATTATCAGGCACATCCTGATGTATTAAATGCAAAGATATAAACATATCAACACAACAACATTATGAAAATGAGCTTTTTGACTTGAACATGGAAGCGGTCCTTCAGGATATTTCACCCTATCCTGGAAATTGCTGTCAACTTAATTGTACATGGAACAGCGTTCAAAAAACAACGGGGAACATATGCCTAGGAGCGAATGAAATTAGAAAATACTGGAGATTAAATTTGGAAACAAAATGATCTTTTAGAACATTTCCTCATTAAATATTCACACACACACACATATATATATGATGAGTCCTCCCAGGTTTCACGGTTATAAAACAGCTTTGTAGACTTACATGTATCACTGGTTGGGGATACGGAAACATGCATCAACGTTACCAATATTATTGCCAATACCAGGAAATGTATCGCCTTATTGAGGGAAACATCGGGGAAACATGGGGAAAAT
This sequence comes from Magnolia kwangsiensis, assembly GCA_037074715.1. Lineage (NCBI taxonomy): Eukaryota > Viridiplantae > Streptophyta > Magnoliopsida > Magnoliales > Magnoliaceae > Magnolia > Magnolia kwangsiensis. The sequence goes on along the minus strand of CM073571.1, from coordinate 187,660,050 downwards.
GGTGGAATTTCTCAATGAAAATTCCAGAGATACTAAAATACACATTTGTATATTTAGGAATCTAATAATTGCAAAAAAGACACATACATAATAAGTTTTCCTTTAATGGGAATCAAATAATTGCAAAAAAGACATATATAATAATTTTTCCTTTAATGGGAGCCTAAAAGCATGTAACACTGACTCAGGAAGACATTGGGGAAACATGAGGAAAATGGTAAAATTTCTCAAATTTACTTCAGTACAGTGTTCGAAATATCGTTATCATGTTACGTATCGCACCCTAGGGATACAGATACATATCAGTTATCACGTGGGACATATCAATTGTATCGTGTAATGTATGTATGGTTATTGTTGGAAACATGGGGAAACATTGGGAAATTGGTTGAATTTTTCAATGAAACTTCAGCGATTGTTAAAAAAGACATCAATACACACTCATAAATCAAAGCATTACAAAAAAAAAAAAGAGAGAGAGAGCATATAATAGGTTTTCTTTGTATGAGGTCCTAATCTATACGTTGTCAAACTGAATCGATGCAAGTATATTCAAAGTCTATTCATATAATTTATAAATGTATGAAGGCGTGCGGAAACATGAGCAATACATTCAAAAGCAAAAGAAGAATCAATAGATCAGGTTACATACATGTTTGGTGTTATGTTTGGAGGCAAGGATTGCAACCGATTTGCGAGAAATTGGGAAAAAAAAAAAAATTTCAATTTTCCGCAACTCGGCCTATCTCCTCCAAATCTCAAAATCAAAGCCCTTAATCCATGATTTTTCATGTAATGAATTTGTAATTTGACACTAATTTAACATGATTTACAGGGGGGGGGAGGATTGAAAATAGAAAATGCTCACCGTATCGAACATGTGGGATATATCCTACTACTAGTGTGTTTCGTATCAAATACGTGGGATACAAGATATATCGTGGGATATATCAACTGATATCGTCAATACTTAAAACATTGCTTCAGTAAATACTAAAATACGCATATTTTCATATTTAGGATTCAAATAATAGGGAAAAAAAAAAAAAAAGGCGCCTACATAATAAGTTTCCCTTTAATGGGAGCCTAAAAGCATGCATTGCTAACTCAGGAAAACATTGGGAAAAGATTGGGAAAATGGTAGATCTATTCATTCATCCACCCACCCATCCATCCATCCATCCATCCATGCATGCACATACATACACACAAACAAACATGCATGATTCATTCATCCATCCATCCATCCATGCATGCATGCATTGCATACATACACACATACACGCATGCATGCATGCATGCATACAACCATCCAACCATACATCCATGTATACATGCATGCATGCATACATCCATCCAACCATACATCCATGTATACATGCATACATCCATCCAACCATACATCCATGTATACATGCATGCATACACATCCATGATCCATGCATGCATACATATCCACACATGCATATAAGCATTTCATCATACAACCATGAACCCATAAAAGAAATTTGAAATGGAATTTTTTTTAATAAATAGATTTTTTGTGATATTGATACTTTTTTTCTTTTGTGATATCAATTCATTGGCGATACTTTGCGATACATCGGCGATATATTATTAATACCTGGAATTTCTGATTCTATTAGTGTTACTGGTGTCGCAAAGCTGGCAATATTGATAATATCACTGATACTTAGAACAATGCATGTAATGATACCGATACTACAAACACTAGAAGTAGTGATATTTCTAAAGTAAATAATGTGATCATGTAAAATTGTGTGAGTATGCCAAATTATTAACTACATAATTTCATCATATCTGCTTCCAGCTTGCCTTCCAAAAAAAAAAATCTTAGCATATACTGCGTAACAGAAACACTACATGCCACTGCACATGACCAAAATAATAGTGCAGGGAAATTAGAGCATGACATAAAGTATATAAAACTCATAGAAAGTAATGCTAGTTTGAACGACTCTTTTTTTTTCCTATTCAATGGATCAATAAGGGAGCTTTCTTTTCCTTTTTTTTTTAACATTGACACAGCTTTTGTCAATATGGAATTCATCAAAAGGAGAAAGGAAACAAACCAAAAAGTGGTGGCAAAGACCCCAGGCACCAAGGGTTGGCAGATGGGGTGCAGGAAATTTGAGAGCTATGTATTGTTCTTGATAATAATGCCCATGGTTGTTTTGTGCTCTCATTGCCGATCCCAAGCCCAGAAAGAGGAGATTACGTCAATTGGCAGCTGGTGTGAAACTTTTGCCCCAATTTTATTATGGATACTGATGGTTGACCCCAACTACTTGGGAGAAGGCTTAGATGGTGGTGGTTGTGTCATGTTCTTAATATGCTAGTAGGGAAACCGGAAATGCCTGATGAGCAGGTGCAAATTTGGAAAGATTTTCAACACTTATCAATGTAGAACCCTATGCTAGATATAAGTAGATCAATAGGGGGAGCACGTGCATGAAAGAGGAATGGTAACAGTAAATGTTGATGAAATGAGCATTTTGTATAGGATCTAGGGAAGGTTATAGGTGGAAACCATTCTTAAGATACTCTGGTCAAAAAATCATGCAAGCCGCTCACTAGGTGGTCACCTATCCGACACATGTATCATGTTGGTGACCATATAGTTAGAATACCTTCTGTAAGCACTAAGCAGACAACTGGATCACCAAAAGGTATTTTCTCTACCAAGCGGTCACTAAGGTGTCTTTGTAGTCAAGTGGATCACAAAAAAATATGTTACCCTCCCAAGCGGTTACCAAGCCATCTCTTTATCAAAACAACATAGCAAGTGAGAGAGAGAGAGAGAGGGGCCTGCCATGCAGCCAATGTCCAGAACGTCTCAGGCTTCCATATCTTAGATCTTTCTCACATATCTTGGAGGAATGATGTGGCAAACCCATCAGCAAAAGGGAGCTTCCTAGGCTGAACTGATTACTTGATATTTTGTCCCATTATTGTAGTGGATGACATTATTGTAGAAAATGGTCTTAGTTGTCCTATTGGCTTGTCTTCTGATTTGATGTATTTACATGTCTCATGTACTCAACATTCAAAACATATGTCATGCACTCTTGTTAGTTTCCAATGAGGATTTATTAGAAGGAGCTAAAAAGCTCTTCAAGAAAAACAAAAGTAAATGACGAGGAATTGTCCCATTCCAAGCCAAAAAGAAGCCTGGATGCAGTCCCTGGCATCACCCATGGGACCTCGAAGAGCTGAGCATTGCACTGCCAAATACCCGCCACAAAATCTCAATGAAAGAATCATTAATCAACTGACTCACATCTCTTAGGCAATGGATACACATGTTAGCCCAATTCCTATTCCTCAAGTGATTAACAGTAAGCACTCGATCTCTTGCAATAATCCAACCAAAAGCAATCACCCTAAAGGGGCAGGGATGCTAAATAAAGCCGGGGATATACATAACACCACATTGTGAAGACCGACTACACTCGCATATAAGGATTTGACTGAAATGTACGCAACTATTTAACTCCCTCTCTAGGATTGGACTACTTAGGCATCCCAACAAATTTGAAAAATAAAATTTGTGATTTCCACTTCATAAAGATCCCTACGGAACCAAGGAGAAAAACACCTTGACTAACCATTCCACAAGAGACCCGGGAGCCGAAGACCCATCTACAGCAACTGAATAAAGCCAAGGAAATATCTTACTCAAAGACAGAGCCATGACAAACATCCTCCCAAAATCTCATCCAAGAAACCATCACCCAAAATGCTGCTACCCCCTTAGCTGACTCTTCTTTGACTCCCATGATGCCTCTTCACATTTGGGAGGCCATGCAAAGAGAGGAGCTCCTAGTATACCGTCCACCCTCCTCCATCCAATACTTGTACCTTATCACCTGCCTCAACAATCCTTCATCTTCTGTACCAAAATCCAAAGCCATAGTTTTAGGTTTGCACACTTGGACCACTCCAATAAATGATACTTGTGTTTATCACTAGAACCCTTTCATAAGAAATTTCTCTAAAGCTTCCCCAACCTATTTATTTCATGCTCACCCGCCATTTGAAAAGTGACGTGAAGTAAATTGGCAAGTTCAACCATGCAAAATTGATTGGTTTGGCCTCCAAATGATAAACATATATGCTCCCAACCCAACATCTTCCTCCCATTCTCTCCATCACCGAATTCCAAGCTGCACGGGAGGTTTAACCATACAAAGAGGAAGACCAAGATAGGTTGACAGAAGTGTCCCAGCCTGCAACAAAACCAACTCACTAACTCTACCACATTTTTATTCACCAACCGAATACCCACCATCTCACTTCCTCAGCTAGATAAAGCTTCGAAGCACCTGTTATCCACAAATTTTCCACCTACAAACAATTTGCATCACAAAATAATAAGGATCATCGTTGTATTGAAGATGAGAAACTTGGAACTTAGCATTATCCATGCCAAATCTCAAAATAAGACCAACCCATTAGCTTTCATCAACATCTTACGGATAGCCTCCACTGCAATAATGAACGAGAAGAGCGAAAACATATCACCTCATCTTAGCCCGCTCAAACATTTGAAAAAAAAACTTTTGGAGACCACTTATCACAATAGAGAAAGCGTTGAGCTTACAAATTCAAGAACCACCTTCTCCATTTGACACTAAATCCCAACCTTTTCAACATATAATTAAGAAATTCCCAGTCAACATAATCATAAGCCATCTCCAAATCAAGCTTGCATATGATGCCCAATCTTCCTTCTCTAAATTTGGAATTAATGCATTCAATCTCTAGTGAATGAAAGCCCCTTGAGTGAAGGATATAACTTCCAACCTATCAGCAATGGTTAGCAGCAGCTTTGTAACGGCCCCCAATGAGACTAATTGGCCTATATTCCCTAATGATTTCTGCTCCTTTGTAAGGTTTTATTAACCATCAAGAAACCAAAACAAAACAAAAAAACAAGAAACAAAAACAAAAACAAAAACAAAGAAGAAGGAGAAGAAGAAGAAGAAGAAGAATGGAAAAAAAGAAAAACCTGAAAAGCAGCCCATAAGACAATATGGCCAATGGGACACTAAATCTTCCAAGACACCTTTGGTAAGAAGATCCTCCAATCCATTAACCTCCTAGAGAATGTGAAGATACGAGACCTTGAAATTCCCACGCGTCCAGTAAAGCTTCTAGATAGTCAGCGTTATCACTGCAAGTTTCGTTGGCCGGGGATATTGAAACAATATCGATACGATCAATAATATCGTCGATAACCGGAAATGCAAAAAACATTGGGGAAACATTGGGGAAACATGGAAAGTTCAGGAGATAAAAAAAAATACACATATTTGTATATTTAGGAATTAAAAAAAAAAATTGCAAAAAGAATGCATACTTATAGGTTTCCATTTAATGAGCGCCTAAACGCATGTGCTACCACAAGAAATTAGTCCAACCATCCCATTCATCTCATCTATCCATCTCTAATCATCACATCCATCCATCCAACCTTCCATCCAAACATCCATCAATATTTTAAAATATCAACAACACACGATATTTCGCCGAGAAATCGTTGGCAACTGGAAATGAACCGAAAATTTATTTTCTCAATAATATCGCAATATTATCGTTACTATCGTCGACAAATTGAACATTACATACAACCATGCGCTTATAAAAAAATTGAAATGGAATTTTTTTAATAAACAGATTTTTAGCGATATCGATACATTTGTAACATTATCAAAATATCGCTAATAAACTGCCCATACAAGCAACAACTGGAAATTGCACAGTCAAAAATATTGGCGATATCGATACATTGGCAATACAAGCAACACCTGAAATTTACACAGTCGAACATATTGGCGATATCGATACATTGACAATACTTAGCAATACATGACCACCAGTGTTATTGGTATCACTGCCAGTGTTATCGATATTGCCAAGCTAAAGATACAGATAATATCGGGGATATTTTGATAATATCAGGGATACTTCTAACAATGAGTCCAACAGCCTACATGTTTCCATTCTTTTTGTCATCTATTCATTCGGCAAAACTCCTTTTATGGGCACTCCTTAGCAAGTGGTAGTGGAGATTGAGGTAAGGGATTCGCTCTAGTCAAATGTTATGCTAGCATGGTACATCGAAAAGATTTGGCTCCCAATGTTGTTAAAAGCGATCGCATAATGCCATATGGATGGTATGCGATCACATACTTTCCATTTTTTTCCTGATCCCCTCCCCCGCCCCCCCCCCCCCCCCCCCAAAAAAAAAAAAAAAAAGTTGTCTAATCGCTTATGCGATTGTGTGATCGCTCACTTATGCCATTTGACAACATCTCCCCAACATGGCCCTAAAAGATAGCAGATTGGATGTGTGGAATGTAATTGGTAAAAAATTCCCCCCCCCCCGAAAAAAAAGTTGATTGATTGCTTATGCGATTGTGTGATCGCTCGCTTATGCCATTTGACAACATCTCCCCAACATGACTTTGGAAAGGAGCAAGGGTGATCTCCTGCAAGGTGAGGAACACGATAAAGGAGAACATGAGGTTCATATTCAGAGGTTGAGGGTGAGGCGCTATTTTGAGAAGATGTTTAGATGGCAAATGAGCCCTTAGCTATCATGTTCCCATCTTTACTCTCTATCTCGCCCTAAAAGGGTCGTCAAGGATTATTATGAACATATTGGGGGTGTTATTGTGTGGAATCTTATGTTTTGCAAAAATCTCAAAGATGATGGAACTTTATCTTGGATGTATGTGGATGTGTGTGGATGTGTGTGTGTTTGGAAATGACAATAAATGACCATTTCTCTTCTAAATGATTCTTATTTCATATCAGGGAGGGTGGAGGTGATGTTTCTCCCAACAGTTTGGGAGAATGATATCACATTGAGAGTGGAAGCATTTGCTTGGCTAGCTACTGCTAATAAAATCTTGATGGTATATGATTTTTTTATTTAAAATAAATAAAAAAACTTCACGATTCAAAACATATTCATTATGTGTTGGGAGAACAAGGAAACAGTAGAACATGTATTCCTACATTGCCCTCCAGCAAGAGATGTGTGGAGGCAAATTTTTCATCCCGTTTGGCATTGCATTGGTATGGAATGCCTCTTTAGGGAATCTCACCAGCAGTTAGACTGGGAAGCCATTCCCAATCAAAGGGAACATTTTCTGGAGATGTTGCCTTTTGCTATCATGTTAGGCTAGGAAGCCATGCTTGATCAAAGGAAACATTTTCTGAAGAATGTTGACTTTGCTATCATGTGGATTTTAAGGAAAGAAAGAAATGGGATGATTTTCAAAAACAAAATATTACTGACAGCAAAGGAACTATGATGTCTTCAATAGTTGAGTAGGCCACAATGAGTCCCACGTTTAAGGATGTATCCAAGGTGGACATTTTCTGGGATTGGATGGGTGCTTGAGTATTTGAGGTAAGCCCACTAAATTGTAAACCCGTTGGGTGCCTCCACCTTTGGGCCATCTCAAGCTTAATTCTGGAGCCTACTCGGTAGGAGATATGGCTCAAAATGGGGTGGGAAGTGTGTGATGTAGGGCCAAGGCCCACCATGGGGTCCAATATGTGCTGAATTTTGGGTCTTTTGCTGACTGCTATTTCCTATTTTTCAAAGATAAGGGGGCTAATTTTGAAGATATGGTTGTTGGTTTTGAAGATCCTCTAAAGATTTTGGGATGGTTTTCCAGATTTATTTTTATTTTTTTAAGACCATGATAAATTGGCTAAATCTTTGTGCGGGGAGATATAATACCAAACTCGTTTACTAAAGGTTTCAAAATGATCTACGCAGTAGACTATCATGTGACTTGTGTTGTTGCTAAACTAAATTTAGGGTGATCATCTATTTAGTAGACAACCATTTGTGGTCATTGCATTAGCTTGATGTGCAAAATGGATTTCTTCATAGGGATCTTCAAGAGGAGATTTATTGACTCTAACTCTAGGTTTTCAACCTAGTAAAAAAGTGTATAGAATGAATAAGGCTAAATATAGCCTAAAGAAAATTACCATGGGCATGGTTTGAAAGCTTCAACAAAGAAATGGTGAAGATTGAATTTCAAAGGAGTTCCGATAGTCGCATAATGTTTGTGAAGAAGGGTGAAAGGATCCGGCTCTAATTTTGTATATGGAGGATATAGGAACAGGATTTAGGAATGGAAGGATTACTTCGGTAAGGTGTTTGACATCAAAAACTTGGATCCTTTGTGGTACTTTTTGAGGATTGAAAATTCCAAGCTATCTCATAGTGAAAATATGTGATTGATCTTCACAAACATGGACACTTGTAACAAAGCCTATTGATTCACCAATGCAAAATCATTAGCTTCATGCTCAAGAAGTTGAAGATCTTGATATCCAAGACTAGACCACAGATTGGTCAGTGATCTGAAGTATCTCACCTTATACATACGTAGATTGAGCAGGTTCACATGCTAATAGGAGGTCTTCCTCTAGATATTGTACACTCGTAGGACTTACTTTCTTGGAAACATAAGAAGTAAAGAGTTGTCTTAAGATTTAATGGAAAAGCTGGGACATAGAGCCACAACCTATGGTACATGTGAAGGTGAAAGTTCCCCTATCTTATTTAGGAGCTCAGTCTTAACTCCCCGTAAGGCTTTGTGGTGATAATCAAGTAGCGATACACATATTATCAAATTCATGTTCCATAAGAGCAAAAGCATATCGAAGTTGATTGTTATTTTGTCAGGGAGAGTGTGATGGCAAAGGAAATTTATACTCCATTTGTGACGTTGGAAGACCAACTTGCTTCCAACCCTTTTTTTATTGATTGCCACAAAAGAAATAATCATTAAACAAAGGCCACCAAGGGGGCAAAGAAGGCAAGATCCATCAAGGCAATGGATACCGGTCCCCTTGAGAAGGCCTATGAACCCCATCCTTTGCCAAGGAATTAGCATTACAATTTGATTCACTTGCTTCAGACACTCTTACCAAGAGCATTGGAAGAAGAAGGAACCCTAAGACCCGACCTCAGATGGGCATGATTGGTGTCTGTAAACATCTACAAGTGGACCTGTTGAGCCTTTGCATTATGAGTCTTTGGTCCTTGTGTTATTGTTCTTTTAGCTATTTATGTTTTTCCTCTTTGCCCTCTTTTCTTTCTTTAAGTGCTACAGGCATAGTTGGAATTATACATCTCCACGTATTATCAATAAGGGTTGGAAATCTGGCCCTATATGGTTTTTTCTTCTTTCTCAGTTTCTTTTCTTCTCTATCATGGTATCAGATCAAAGAAAGCTTTCTCCTTGATATCCTTTCTTCTTCTTCTTCTTCTTCTTCTTTTACAACCTAAAAGACTAAAAAGCAGACAATTGTTACTCGGTCCAGTGCTGAGGTAGAGGACCATGCTATGACAAAGACCATATGTGAAATTATGTGGTTGAAAATTTTTGTTACTGAATTGGGAATTCCTGCGAAGACTCTTATGCCTATGAATTGTGACAATCAAGCTATCATTCATATAATTTCTCATCCTGTTTTTCATGAGCGGACAAAACATGTTGAAGTTGATTGTCACTTTATTCGTGACAAGGTTGTTGTTGGTATTATTTCTACTCCATTTGTTTCATCTTTTGCTCAATTGGCGGATATCTTCATCGAGGCTTTTACTGTGGAAGTTGGATGATGTATTCATCACAGGTTGAGCATGATTGATACGTGCAGGTGGCATCAGGGCGCAGCAATGTTGAGCTTGGAGCGTGCAGCTGTCTTCTGGAGCTTCGATTTTCGATATATGCATTTCCCCTTCAGCACTGTATTCAACTGTTTATATTAGTGGATATGTGATAATAATGTTGCCTTTATAATTTGGGTATACTTGTGATTATGCTTCTTACGAGATAAATGTACATTGGAAAATCCTCTTTGTAGGATCCCAGGATCGGAATCTGGCGTATGAGCGTTAGGAGCCAAGAATGGAGTACTACGGAGGTTGTCAACACCGGATTCGGTGATCGAAAATTTTGTGAGCCTGATTTCCGGGTTTAGGGCATGACAGAAGTTGGTGTGTGTGTGTGTGTGTGTGTGTGTGTGTGTGTGTGTGCGCATCACCTTGAGGGGGGAGTGTAGACATCTGTGTGTGTGCGTGTGTGTGCATGTTGGACCTTTGGGTTGTGGGTCTTTGGTCCTTGTGTTAGTTCTCTTTAAGTTATTTATGTTTTTCCTCTTTTGTATATTTTCTTTCATTAAGTGTTAAGGGTATATTTATAATTATACATCTCCGCATATTATAAATAAGGATTCGATGTCCAGCCCTACATAGCTTTTTCTTCTTTCTCAAAATTTTTTCTACTTTGACAGTGTCTATCCACCAGCCTAAGGGGGAGTGTTGAGAGAGATTCAGGGGTATTTCAGCCATTTATAATAATCCGCACACTTGTAATTTTTCAAAATCTCTTTTTTTAAAATGATCCAAAAATCCCGTCACTGATATAGGTTAATCAACCAATAGCGTAACATCCACCAACACTTCTTGTCTTATGGCTTCTCTTCTTTCTTCTCTTTTTTTTTCTTTCTTCCTCCAATCAAAACCTAAGCACCTGTTTTGATTGAGAGAATCCAACATGTGGACATGGAACCCCTACTGTACACAATACATGGATTTTCAAATCCATTGTTTGTTTCAGCAGCAACAAACATGGAGAAATTAATTTCGTTTCCCCCATCCACTGTTTGGAAAGATTTATGCTTCTGCATGAAATCCACTCACCAACAGTCACCTCATCTCCTTGTCAACAGTGCAAATCTACATTTAACACTTTCTCTGAAAGAATTCAATTTCCACATACTTTGAGGCCATGTTTGGAGACCACAGATTCCATGTCAAACAATGGAAAAGGAAAAGGGCTTTTCCATTGATGTAACAATTTGAGTTGTTTGGATACCAAACTTAAGGGTGAATTCCACCAAGCAATCATTACACTTCCCATAATTTGGATTCTTTGCACAAGAAACAAGGTGAGCATTGTGAGAGGAATCTGAGATTTACACTTGCTATACAAACCACAACTCAAATTTGGAATCCACGTTTCAATAATTCTCATGGAAATCATCACTAGAAAATTATTGCCTTTTCCTTCCTTTTGCCTCAAATTCCATGTAAACAAACATGCCCTGAGTGTCTCTTGGGAAAAGGATTTCAATTACCATTCTTAAGTTTCCTCCCAAGCAATGGAAATGCAGTTGTAAAAGGAAACAATTTCATATCCAGACTTCTCCACCAATCCAAACAGGCCCTAAAGCAAAACCGAATCTTTACATCCAATTCAACCTCGAAATCGTCCAAAAGCGATTGCTCGGCAGTAATTCGAACCGGCACCAGCACAGAAATCAAATAAAGAATGAGATCGATGAGGGGCGGAAAAAGAAGAAAAATACAGCACCTTTGGTGAGCTTGATGACGAGCTTCTTCGCCGGCTGGGGAGGGATGGCCTTCTTCCTCGACAGGTTGGCAGCGATACCAGTGGTGGGATTCCTGCTGCAGCCAACGACGCCGAAGGCGATGGAGGACATGTCCGCGGCCTCGGCCTTGGGATCGTCGTCGAGGAGCATGGAGTCGGAGTTGCCGACGTCGCTGCCGAGGTGGTGGAGGACGTTCTTGGATTCCAGGGAGAATGCAAGGGGCTGGGATTTGGCTTTTTTCACGGCGGAGAAAGGGCTGCTGCTGCTGCTATTACAGGCCGGGCGCTTTGGGTGAGACATCAATCGATCAGAGCGCAGAGCGCATCGTATGAGAGAGATCCGAGAGAAGGGTAGGGAAGATGAGAAGGGGTATTTTTGTCTTTTTTATTTATTATTAATTTTCTGAGATGGACTGGAAGGAGCTGTAGCTGCCCCAGCTAACACGCGAGGAAGGAGCCTCTGTCCTACATCCTAATGGCGTTTTTAAGTTTTTGCAAGTGTCGCGACAGGTAACTCGAGCTAAGTACTACAGGGTTAACTTGACAAACCGTGAGCCGTAGATAGAACTTCCATATGATCTAACCCGTTCAAGAGGTACAGTGTCTTAATTTAACCGTTGAACTAAAAAAGATCATGATTATTGAAAACTCATGTAAGGCAACACCACATGAAACAGTTGGGACGGACCGCCGTGGTATTTGTATGTCATCCAATCCATTCATCTGATGTGTCACGTCAGGATGAAAGAATTAACCAAAAATGAAAGTATTATAAAACTTGTGTAGGCCATAGCACATGGATTTACAGGTTGTAAGTGGAATTTTCTTGGGTGGCTCGCCGTACTGTTAAATCATCCAGATGTTTCGGACCAAGGCCCAACAAGGATGGTCTTCGCAATCGACAGTATGGATTTCATGAACGTTGAGTTATTTTATACCACGTTAGTGAAGGTAACCTCGTTAGGTACTGGGACAAGTTAGTTGGGATTCCCAGTACAATGGGCCAATGAAAGTTAGAAAATGATCAACCTTTCATGTAGATTTTATTTTTTTAACCCTTATGAAACTTGTAGATATTTCTTGAAACGAAAGTGCCTTTCTGCCCAACTGCTGCATGTATCGCCATTTCTTGTAAATGTCTCCTTTAAATAGGAGATTGTGGGTCACACGAAGCCATAAATGGATTCACTACTTAGGGATATTATTGGTCGATTGGCTTCGGGACATGATGTGACATCCGATGCCACTAATTTCATTTTTATTTGATGCCTATGTAACTCCTCTGGTTGATTGGCTTTGGGACATGATGTGACATCAGATGCCATTAATTTCATTTTTATTTGATGCCACTGTAACTTCTCAATATGGAAAATAATAGATGGTTGGAATGGATTTCAATAGATATGCACAATGGTCCTTACAATATCATTTTGTAAGCATACATGCGGGGGTCATACCCATTCTTAACTCATTTCGGGATTTTTAGAGGTTTTGAAGTTTTTTACGTATAAGGGACTACCATCACAGCCAATACAAGAGGGAGGGACACAGGTGATTTGAGAGAGATGGGACCACCACTGAAGAAGGTGGTTAAGAATGTTGCTTCCACTTTCATAGGACCCACTTCGGCAATCTTTTTCCATGTTTATGCTAATAGTACCTTCATTCTGGTGACATTTTAAGGTAATAGTTATTGTAAAATAGGTGTTTTAAATCTTCTGATCACCACATTGCTTCACCACATTGCTTGACCAGTCGAGGGACTGGCTCGACCAGTCGAGTGTCCACTCGACCGATCGAGGCCTGCTCGACTTAAAGTCCAGCAACTATGTTTTGTGTTATTCTGCGTTGCTCGACCAGTCGAGAGTCAGTCTCGACCGTTCGAGGACCTGGCTCAACTAGTCGAGGGTTACGCAGATTCTGCGCGAACTACGTAAATTTAAGGCAGTTTCAAATATGTGCGTAAGTGAAGTTTCATAAACTATAAATAGGAGTCCCTAGGGCTATTCTAGGGCAGCTTAAGGCTTTCTAAAAGTTTTTCAATGATTTCTAAAAGGGTTTTTAGGGTTTCTAAAGGGAGTAGCAGAGGTGAGATTCGAGGTTATTCAAATTTGGGTAAGTCATATCTCTTTATAATTCATGCTTTTATGGTGGAATTTTGTCACTTTGTGCCGTGATTTTTTCCCTAAGGATTTTCCACGTTAAATCTTTATGTTCTTTTATGATTACCTAGTGTCATTGGATTGCTATCCTAAATCTTGACCTATATGATTCTGCAACACAAATCCTCAACACGTGGTATCAAAGCAATCGTTAGGGCACAGATCTAAATCCGAGGGATTAGTAATAATGGGAAGCACTAGGTATGATATTGAGAAGTGCTCAGCGTAAAATAATTTTGAGTTATGGAAGATCAAGATGATCAGATCCTTAATCAAGCAAGGCGAAAATGGTGTTCTTTATGAGTGAAAGTCTACTATGACCGATGATTAATAGAATACTCTTGATAAGAAGGCTTTATCATCAATCTGTTTATGTCTCACAGATGAGGTTCTCTACAATATCATGAGGGAGAAAACTGTGGCTAAGTTATGGGCGAAGTCAGAGGATGTTTATGCGAAAAAATCATATGAAAATCGCTTACACTTGAAGCGATAGTGGTATAGCTTCAAGATGGCAGGGGTGGAGATCTGGAGGCTCACATCAGTGACTTTAATAAATTGGTTTGCAAATTACTAGATATGGGAGAAAGTGATGAAAGATGAAGAATAAGCATGTATGTTGCTAAATTCCCTTCCAGCATCTTATAAGTCATTCAAGGACATAATGTGCACCATGAATAAAATTCTGAGTGTCGACACCGTTATCTTAACCCTTCAAGAGAAGGTTATAAGAAAGTTTAACAACGACATAGGGATATCTTCCGATGTGTTGCTTACAAGGGGTAAGAATTTTGAACAAGGTACAGGTTCTTCAGGCTCTAGGTCCAAAGCTAAGGGCAAGGACAAATGAAAAGTAAAGTGTTGGAATTATGGGATTGAAGGACATGTGAAGAAGGATTGTACAAATCCTAAATATAAAAGAGAAGATTCTGAGGCTTCATACGAGGAGGCCAATGTTGTCACGTCAGATAGATCAAGTGGATGTGACGGTGATGTTTTGTCTGTGTCTACGATCAGACGGTCATATAATGATCGTAAGGACGAGTAGATTTTAAACATAAGGTCATCTTTTCACATGACTTATCATCGGAACTAGTTCACTAGTTACAGGGAGTGCAATAGTGGACAGGTGTTTATGGGCAATGGTTTTGCCTATAATGTTGTGGCTGTTGGTTTGGTGCACATCAAGATGGTCGATGGGGTGAAGCGTATCTTGACTGATGTTAGGCACATTCATGATTTGAAGAAAAATCTGATTTCTCTTAATATACTTGAGGCAATGAGCTACTAGTTCATAGATATTGATGATGCTCTTAAGGTATCTAAGGGGGCACGGGTAATCATGAAAGCGCAACGACTTAGTAACACGTATAGGTTGATCGGAAGCACTTCAAAAGGTTGAGCTGCAGTAGATGTAGCAGATTTCACCTCTGCACATATGTGGCATATTGGGCATGGCCACATGAGTGGGCAGGGCAAGAAGGATGTAATGTGCGGACAAAGATACAGAGCAGGTGGAGCAGCCACCTGTGAGAAAAATCACACAGCATAATCACATGATATCGGCGAGGTACATGGACGACTCCAATATCGCAGGGAATTCATCTTTTATTCAGACAGCTCTAGGTAAGCCAGGTGCTGAGAAGTGGAAGGTAACTATGGGCGATGTGATAGACTTGTTGTACCAGATCGACACATAAAAGCTGATGAAGCTTTCAGTGGGCTAAGAAGTGGTTGGATGCAAGTGGATCTTCAAGAGGATACAATATAGATACAGAGCGATGTTGGTAGCGACGGGTTATGCTCAGAGAGAAGGGATCAACTTCTCAGAGATATTTGCGCTAACGGTATAGTAGGTGTCAATTAGATTCGTTATTGACGCTAATTCACCAATGCGATCTTGAGTTGGGAATGATGGATGTATATGTAACACCACGGATTTTCGCCAACCTGGAATCAGACGTCCTTAGGCGATGGGTCAACCATAACACCTTGGTAACCTCTCTGAACCCAATTCCAGAGCCAAAGAAATCACTTAGGATCAATTCATTTAGAAATTAAGTGTAAGTTAGCTAGCGCTACGCTAGAGTAACTGTGAAATTGTCCCTGATCGCTTTAAATGCGTTCTGCAATACTCAAAACTTGTAGAACCAGTGACGCTATGTTACCCTAAAATTCAGGATCAAACTCTAAACCGGTTTAACCTCAGGAACCCTTTGAAACTTTGTATTGGATTTAGACCGCGCGTTGAAAGTCCGATATCCACAATCTTAGACCGTTACGACTGCTTAGCTGGACTTGACAATCGTTTCGAAAATCAAGCCCAACCGACGTTCAGAGGTTATTTCATTGAGCCTGGAGTGAAGAGAGTGAGAAATGGATTAGATTTAAAAATTTTAATCCAAATCTGGCACATGACTTGGCGCGCTATTATTAAGAGTTCTGACCGTCAGAATTCAGCTAAATTACACCCTCGGATCAGGAAAAATTTCTCTTTCATATCATGAGACTTGTAGACCTGATTTAGGTACGATGATCACTGAACTGAAATTGGACCGCCATGTGCGATGTGCGAACTCTGCCGGACTGAAAACTGGGTGTGAGCAACATCCAGTGACCATGAGCTTAAGTCCGACCGCATTCGGCCAAGGGACCTCCCGAAACACTCTTTTAGATCGGAAAAGTCCCGATTTAGTTATAACTCAAGTGTACCTTTGTCCCAAGTCCGTTTTGGTGAAGCTTTATCCTATATAAGGGCTTGAAACCCTCTCATATCTCTCCCATCCAAATTTGCTTTAAACCCTAGATTGAGGGAGAGAAAAAGTGAGAGATTTTGAGAGAGTTGTGGGAGAAGATTCCCGCCACTTGCTGCAGCTTTTGCACGTGCCAAAGCACCACACTCCAATCACTTTCCCGGCGATTCCAACGCACTCCTAGGTAAGAAAAAATCCTAACTACTTGCTGTTTTGGGATTCTTTCGATTCAAATATCGAAATAGCTTATACATCTTGTGCATTAGGTCGCCGCTACACTGTTGACGAAGCGTATACGTTCTATTCGAAACGATACATGTCTAAGGCGAAAGGTGAGGATTTTTAGACGCTTTGATTGACTGATTTCAAAGCTTTCAATGTCGTTTAATAGTAGACTATTGACGGCAACGCCGTTTGACATGTACAACATGCTGTCCGTTTTTCGTTTCGTAAACGTACGGTAAATATGAGATTTAGGGTATTTTAGGCATTTATAGAAAATACTGTATACGTCCATATTTTGCTGAAATGTTTGACATGTAAATTCATCGTGTTATGATATTATGTATGCGTGTATAATTTGTTTGGCGAAGAGATTCGCCCTAATGCGCACTTTAGGTCGACATACGCTATGTAGACTAAAGTGTGTGGACTAAGTGTTTGTATAAATGTTTATATTAGTATGTATTGAATAAATGGTGTTGTAAATTAGTTTTGATAATGAATTCTCAATCCACACGATGTTGTATATGATTTCCTACATGTTTGTTAAATGAATTGATTTCCTTATATGTATAGAATACATGTGTTGGTTAATTTGCTTACTTCGTATGCTATAACATGTGTTAACATACTTGTATTGTTGTATTTCATTTATATTACTCTCATAGGATTACTGATGTTGGTTTACAAATGCTTGGGGTTTTGACCTAGTCCAGGCAGTCGGTAATGGATCGAATTCGTGGTTGGTTTCTATTTGCCACAAAGGACGCGTCGATGAATGGAAGTCGTGTTTTGGGTTGGCGGCAGTGGTTAGGCCACGCGAAGTGTTTTATGCACTTCATGTCGCTCAGCTTGTGATGCGCTCGTACTAGTCGAGCCCGTCAAGTAACCCGACTGGCCATTGTATGTTCACCATGTATGAGTCATAACTGCTTGAACTTAGGGTACTGAACTTACTATTGAAAACCCTGTCAACCATGGTACCTTGATCCATAAAGACTCATGAGCCGGGCATGGTGGTATGGGATACCGTGGTCGAGCTGTCGGCCTACGCTGGGGCCACAAACCTCCCCGTAGTGACCAGTAAGCACCCTACTCTGAGCAGATTATGGTGGTATGAGACACTATATTCTTGCTGTCGGCCTACACTGATCAGGTGACGAGCCCTTTGTAGTGACCATGAGTTTATCCTGACACCGCATGGGGGCGACGAGTCTGATGCAGTCTTAAGGATATAACTAGGCCTGTATTGATAAGGTGATGGGAGAGAGGTACAACGAGTGCGAGCAACAGCCCTGACAGCCATTGCAGCGACCTACAAATATAACATCGTATGAGATTACTAGGAGTGACGACCCTAGACAGGATCTGTGTTGGGATTGATATAAGCAAGGTACCCTAGTTTCCCAATCCTGCTGTATGAAAAGGACTAATAACAACTCGCTAATCATTATCCATATCGCATTGCATATGCCTGGAAGATGTGGAGTACTGCGGGAAGAAAGTATGCCGCGGACGCAGATGGTGACGCATGAGGGAGTATGTCGATGAGGGCATCCATCATGTCATTTCATGCTTGTATTAACAACAGTATCTAGGAATGTTTGATTGTTTGTTTTACTATTAACGCGTGATTGATTTAGTAACATGCTAATCTTTGCTTTATGATTCCACTGATTTAATTATTCACTCTCACGTTACGGGACGGTGTTCCGGACACCACCAGACCCTTTTGTAATTGCAGATGATGGCGCAGCCTGCGAGGCGGAGCCGGACTTGATGATGAGGAGGAGGATCCCTCCTTTATGCGTGATCTGATCGACGGGTTTACAGGGAGGTTGAGTAGATGCCTTGACACTTGTCATTTTATATTTTTGGAGTACTCATGTATATTCTTTCTTTCCATTTTTTGAGTATACATGTATTTAATTAACCTGGTAACATGTTCACACTCTGGAGACTTACAATTAATTATATATTTTATGTATTTATCATAGTCTTTCGCTTGCTAATTTAACTGTCTCCGGAGTATGATATGCTGTTTTGGCTTAGTCTCAATCTTGTTTAATGTCATTCTACAGACAACATGCATTTATCATTATCTATGTTGCATAAGTGACGTTCTGGAACTCGGGAGTTGGGTTTCTACCCGACCCCTGATTTTTGGGGTGTTACAGTTATTATCAGAGCATGATTGAGATTAAACTGGACCTGGGTTATGGACAAGCGACGTACGCTGTCGCTCCTTCTACTTAGGTGGGTGCGAAAGGAACCTAGAAACACTTACAGGATCGCAGTTTCGCCAATAGGTGAAGTCTACTTAAATCGATCGTTTGGATCAAGTCCGTACTGTATTTATGGTCGCGTGAAGCGGCCTAAGTGGCCTTTAGGTTGTTAGTAGGCGGGGTTGAGACGTTCTCAGAAGAATTCTAAACCCGAAAATACAAATCCTTGGGTTGTGGGGCAACCACAACCCTTACACTTAATCGCTAGGGCTTAAAAACTCCGTTTCACCCAATTCCTTCAGAATCCTTCCTCTCACCACCCCATTCTTCAATTCTTTCTTAGTCTTTTCATGTTCGGCATTAATCCTAATGTGAAAATGATATAAAATCATACTTAGACAAAAATTTACTATAAATAGTAAATATAGGTAAGAATTGGACTTTTGGCTATTACAATTAAGGAATCTCTTGTAACAGATGGGTTAGTTGGATGGACTAGCTCCTCCTACCCCAAAATCATATGTTACATGATGTATAAGTTCATTCTGATTTACAGACTGTCCTCGAAACACCCCAAAAGGAGTTTTGGGCCTCTCTAGGCTAAACCACAATGAATTGGGGTGGGGCCCATATATATCTGGAGTCCCTAGGGTAGGGGGGACCTAACTCATATGGCCGGAGTGGCCGAATTGCCACTTGGCCGGTGATGCATCGCCGACCGGTGGGCCCCACTTGATCTGAAATTTGGGCGCACGCCCTAAATGGGGTAGGGCACCCCTCGCATATGCGGTCCGTCCCTCAAAAACCCCTGGAAACCATACTCCCTTCACAAAAAATGCCCCCACTCCCTCCTTTTTGCATTTTCTTACTGCTACCTCTCAAAACTCATCCCCAAACCACTCTCAATCCCTTCTTTTGCTAAAACCGATGCCTGTCCATCCCTCAATTGTTGTTTGCAAGCCCCTCCCTCTTCAATCTCGTCGGTTGAAGCTCCTACAGCCTCCAGTTGTGGCTGAAAGTCGAGTGAGCTCCATTCCCACTTATTGTTCTCCTTTCCCTTTGAAAATCCAGCCTTTGGGAGCTTGATTCATCCCTCTACAGGGCCTAGATTCATTTTCGTCCATCAGGGCAGCCATTTCTCCCCATTTTCATCATTTTTCCATAGTTTTTGTGAGGCTATTTTAGCCTTTTCTCCCTTCCACCATCCCCCCTCTCATGTCCCTGTTATTTGAGCCTTTACACTCTTTTTGGTCTCAATTGTGCAAACTTCAAATCCTATGTAGGCCGTTGTCATGTAGATTATTTGATTACCATGTTAGGGATTTTTGTGTTTTGTTGTTATTGGGTCTAGTGAAGTCGTAGGTAGAAAATGTGTTTGTGTTAGTGGTTTGGCCTTAGCATAGCCGAATGCATTCCCGTCATATTCCATGTGGAACTTTATTCCATGTATTGTGACAAATTTTGTTTAATGGAGTGCATAATCCCAACATGGGATTAGGAATGCAGTTCCATTTAATACAATTTAATGCTACTGGCCATATAGGCCCTTGGCATTTGGACCTAGAGTTAGTACTCCTAGATTTGAATGATCTAACGACATAGGAAATCTAATTCCATTAGACAATCGTGACCCCAAGCGATAGAACAATCCCCTGTACTTGTAATGGTATGAAACCATTTAGCGTATAAGCTTAGGCTGTAGATTACAGACTAATCTACTAGTTACCTTGAGTAGAGTAAAGCCTGTATATGCTAAGGAATAATAGGTTAGATTTGGTTGGAATGGGATCCCCTTCCTTGGGTAGATCCTCATAACATTCATAGGCTCTTTTAGTAACTCTCGGGAAACTTATTTAACTTAGAACCATTCACTCTCAGGGAAAACTTATAAATCCCTCAGATTGAACTTAGAATAAACCAGCACGCCCGTTCGAATTCCCCTTAGAATTGCCTTCCCAAAGATTTATTGCAATCGGGAACGCGGAGTAAAGAAATTGTATATTAGCGATGTATTCGCAGTTTGAATTGACTTCTTAATCCCGATAGTTACCAATGAATCCAATGCTCTGATCAAGCAGAAGATCGGCATCGACTCGAATTAAGAACTGATACAACGAGTTTTTTGTCCTGATTAGACAGAAGGTTCAACGTATCCGGCTCAGACCCACTACACAACTTTTCTTCCGTGTTGGCCCGACCACATACAACCAAAAGTTATTGCTTTGTCTTTGGAAAATGGCGAGGACCTATAGCTAGTAGAAAATTAGATATCTTGCCACCAACTCCTACCTGCCCTTGAACTTAACCATAATAGAGAGTAGGCTCATATATATCATCATAGATACCAATGCCATAGAACGCATCATTAGCAAGGGAAGACCAATGTAGCGAGAAGTTGTTTCCCATTTTATGTCAAGGATAGGCCCTAAGTTACATCGCGTTCTGGTATACGGATCGAGACATAGAATCTTGACCTTAAGTAGAACCAAGTTTTAAGGGGGGTAGAACCTTATGAGCCAAATTTAGTAGTTGTTAGGACTGCGCAGCGGAAGCGTGGTTGGCCCTTCCCCACTGGCCCAGGATCGAAACAGCTGAGTTAGGTTCTACGTAAGGTTAGGTCATTAAATAGGATTTGAACCTTCCTTAGAATAAGTACTCACTACCCTTAGCCAATTTCGGAGACGAAATTGTGTTTTAAGGGGGGTAGATTGTAACACCCCGAATTTTTGCCAACCTGGAATTAGACGTCCTTAGGCGATGGGTCAACCATAACACCTTGGTAATCTCTCAGAACCCAATTTCAGAGCCAAAGAATTCACTTATGATCAATTCCTTTAGAAATTAAGTATAAGTTAGCTAGCGGTACGCTAAAGTAGCTGTGAAATTGTCCCCGATCGCTTTAAATACGTTATGCAATACCCAAAATTTGTAGAACCAGTGACGCTACGTTACCCTAAAATTCAGGATCAAACTCTAAACCGGTTTGCCCTCAGGAACCCTTTGAAACTTTGTATTGGATTTAGACTGCGTGTCGAAAGTCCGATATCCACAATCTTAGACCGTTACGACCGCTTAGCTGGACTTGACATTCGTTTCGAAAGTTAAGCCCAACCGACGTTCAGAGGCTATTTCATTGAGCCTGGAGTGAAAAGAGTGAGAAATGGGTTAGATTTGGAAATTTTAATCCAAATCTGGCACATGACTTGGCGTATTATTATTAAGCGTTCTGACAGTCAAAATTCGGCCAAATTACACCCTCGGATCAGAAAAAATTTATCTTTCATATCATGAGACTTGTAGACCTGATTTAGGTACGATGACCACTGAACTGAAATTGGACCGCCACGTACGATGTGCGAACTCTGCCGGACTGAAAACTCGGTGTGAGCAACATCCAGTGACCATGAGCTTAAGTCCGACCGCATTCGGCCAGGGGACCTCCCGAAACACTCTTTTAAATCGGAAAAGTCCCGATTTGGTTATAACTCAAGTAAACATTTGTCCCAAGTCTGTTTTGGTGAAGTTTTAGCCTATATAAGGGCTTGAAACCCTCTCATATCTCTCCCATCCGAATTTACTTTAAACCCTAGATTGAGGGAGAGAGAAAGTGAGAGATTTTGAGAGAGTTGTGGGAGAGGATTCCCGCCACTTGCTGCAGCTTTTGCACGTGCCAAAGCACCTCACTCCAATCACTTTCCCGACGATTCCAACGCACTCCTAGGTAAGAAAAAATCCTAACTACTTGCTGTTTTGGGATTCTTTCGATTCAAATATCGAAATACCTTATACATCTTGTGCATTAGGTCGCCGCTACGCTGTTGACGAAGCGTATACGTTCTATTCGAAACGATACACGTCTAAGCCGAAAGGTGAGGATTTTAGACGCTTTGATTGACTGATTTCAAAGCTTTCAATGTCGTTTAATAGTAGACTATTGACGGCAACGCCGTTTGACATGTACAACATGCTGTCCGTTTTTCGTTTCGTAAACATACGGTAAATATGAGATTTAGGGTATTTTAGGCATTTATAGAAAATACTGTATACGTCCGTATTTTGCTGAAATATTTGACATGTAAATTCATCGTGTTATGATATTATGTATGCGTGTATAATCTGTTTGGCGAAGAGATTCGCCCTAATGCGCACTTTGGGTCGACATACGCTATGTAGACTAAAGTGTGTGGACTAAGTGTTTGTATAAATGTTTGTATTGAATAAATGGTGTTGTAAATTAGTTTTGAGAATGAATTCTCAATCCACATGATGTTGTATATGATTTCCTACATGTTTGTTATATGAATTAATTTCCTTATATGTATAGAATACATGTGTTGGTTGATTTGCTTACTTCGTATCCTATAACATGTGTTAACATGCTTGTATTGTTGTATTTCATTTCTATTACTCTCATAGGATTACTGACGTTGGTTTACAAATGCTTGGGGCTATGACCTAGTCCAGGCAGTCGGTAATGGATCGAATTCGTGGTTGGTTTCTATTTGCCACAAAGGACGCGTCGATGAACGCGAGTCGTGTTTTGGGTTGGCGGCAGTGGTTAGGTCACGCGAAGTGTTTTATGCACTTCATGTCGCTCAGCTTGTGATGCGCTCGTACTAGTCGAGCCCGTCAAGTAACCCGACTGGCCATTGTATGTTCACTATGTATGAGTCATAACTGCTTGAACTTAGGGTACTGAACTTACCATTGAAAACTCTGTCAACCATGGTACCTTGATCCATAAAGACTCATGAGCCGGGCATGATGGTATGGGACACCGTGGTCAAGTTGTCGACCTACGCTGGGGCCACAAACCTCCCCATAGTGACCAGTAAGCACCCTACTCTGAGCAGATTATGGTGGTATGGGACACTATATTCTTACTGTCGGCCTACACTGATCAGGTGACGAGCCCTTTGTAGTGACCTTGAGTTTATCCTGACACCGCATGGGGGCGACGAGTCTGATGCAGTCTTAAGGATATAACTAGGCCTGTATTGATAAGGTGATCGGGGAGAGGTGCAACGAATGCGAGCAAAAGCCCTGGCAGCCGTCGCAGTGACCTACAAATATAACATCGTATGAGATTACTAGGAGTGACGACCCTAGACAGGATCTGTGTTGGGATTGATATAAGCAAGGTACCCTAGTTTTTCAATCCTGCTGTATGAAAAGGACTAATAACAACTCGGTAATTATTATCCATATCACATTGCATGTGCTTGGAAGATGTGGAGCATTGCTGGAAGAAAGCATGCCGCGGACGCAGATGGTGCCGCATGAGGGAGTATGTCGGTGAGGGCATCCATCATGTCATTTCATGCTTGCATTAACAACAGTATCTAGGAATGTTTGATTATTTATTTTACTTTTAACGCGTGATTGATTTGATAACATGCTAATTTTTACTTTATGATTCCACTGATTTAATTATTCACTCCCACGTTACGGGACGGTGTTCCAGACACCACCAGACCCTTTTGTAATTGCAGATGATGGCGCGGCCTGCGAGGCGGAGTTGGACTTGATGATGATGAGGAGAATCCCTCCTTTATGCGTGATCTGATCGACGGGATTACAGGGAGGTTGAGTAGATGCCTTGACACTTGTCATTTTATATTTTTGAAGCACTCATGTATATTCTTTTCTTTCCATTTTTGGAGTATACATGTATTTAATTAACCTGGTAACATGTTCACACTCTGGAGACTTATAATCAATTATATATTTTATGTATTTATCACAGTCTTCCGCTTGCTAATTTAACCGTCTCCAGAGTATGATATGTTGTTTTGGCTTAGTCTCAATCTTGTTTAATGTCATTGTACAGACAATATGCATTTATCATTATCTATATTGCATAAGTGACGTTCTGGAACTCAAGAGTTGGGTTTCTACCCGACCCTCGATTTTTGGGGTGTTACAGTAGAGTCTGTACTTTTGTACAGGAAATTGGAAGAGCAAATCTACATGAAGCAGCCAAAGCTTTTCGAAGTTAAACGTGCTAAGAGAAAGTTTACACGAGGTCGTGGTACGACTTGTCACCTAGGCAGTGGTTTGATTCCTTCATGGTGAGTCAAAAATTGTATACTGATGACATGTGGATCGTCAATTATGACATATCTGAAATCAATATACTGAAGACTCGATTAAGTGGAACATTTAGGACGAAGGATCGGGGAGGCTGCAAAGATGGTTCTCGACATCGAGACTGAAAGAGGAGTAGGCTTTGGTTATCTCAGATAGAATACCTTGGGTAGGTATTGATCAAGGGTGTGATGGACGAGGCAAAGCCAAAAAATATTCCCTATGCATCTCTCCTTAAGTTTTCCTCAAGACATGTCCCAAAACAGATGAGGAAAAGCAGGATATATCTCATGAGCCTTATTCAAATGGGATTAGCAGTACATGATATGGTCTGTATTAGATCGGTTATTTCATAAGCTATCAATGTTGTGAGCAAATACCCCGGCAAGCAATATTTGGTAGCTGTGAGATGGTGAGAAGACTACGTCTTTACATTTGAAAAGACGGAGACAAAGTCAAAAGGGTATGTGGATTCAGATTATGCTGGCAGTGTGAATTTTAAAAAGTCAACTTCGGGTTACTCGCTTGTACTAGCAGGTGGAGCAATTATTTAGATGTCTATGTTATCCGACAGGTGCTTGAGGAAGGAGATGTAACACTGGAGAATATTCACGCAAGTGTGAATCTGGAGGACATGATCGCCTAGAATGTTCCTGCATAAAATTTCAAGTTCTGTGCAACTTCTTTGGACTTAGCGATGGCGAAAAAGAAGGACGGAGTGTACACGAGAAGCAATGATGAGATGTAGAGATAAGAGAAGCAATTAAAAAGCTACACGTTTGAAGATTGAAAATATGGTAAGGATTTTTGTAAAACAGATGTCTTAAATCTTCTGATCACCGCACTACTCGACCAGTCGAGGGACTGGCTCGACCTGTCGAAGGGGTCCTTCAACTGGTCGAGGTTAGCTCGACTTGAAGTCCAGCGAGTAATGTGTTTGAGATTTTCGGGTCCTTTGACTAGTCGAGGACCAAGCTCGACCAGTCGAGGACCAGGCTCAACCAGTCGAGGGTGACCTTCGACCAGTCGAAGCCCTAGCTCGACTAATCAAAGGTTACGCAGATTTTGCGTAGATTGCATAAATATGAGACAGTTTCAAAGAGGTGTATACGTGAAGTTTCCTAAACTATAAATAGGGGTCCCTAGGGCTATTATAGGGTATGCTAAGTCTTTCTAAAAGTTTTCCAAGCGTTCCTAAAAAGGTTTTGGAGTTTCTAAAGGGCGTAGCAAGGGTGAGATTCGAGGTTGTTTGAATTGAGTATGTCCTCTCTCTTTGTAATTTATGCTTTCATAGTGGAATTATGTCGTTTTGTGCCGTGGTTTTTCCCAAAAGTGTTTTCCGCGTTAAATCTTTTGCATTCTCTTGTGTTTGCTTAGTGCTTTTAGATTGTTATCCTATATCTAGATCTGTGTTATTCCACAGTGCAAATCTCCAGCAGTGAATAATCTAAAGAGCTATTCATATCAACATGCTTCAAATATCTGTTAGACTTCAATGAAATGGAATTTATCATCCAATGACCAATTATCTATTGTTTGATGTGGAGGCATCTCGATGACCTCCACTTCGACATTTAAGGCACAATAATCACTTTTAGGGACATGAACTTTGCCCTGATCATGGGATTGAAATAGGCACCATACAAACCAAAACAGGTAGGTGACCGAAGCCCTATAAGGGGTATTAGGGACCGTTGCTTTTAGAACAATCGACACATTGTAATGAATGACTTAATAGACGCATTTCAAAGTTTGTGGGGTTGAATAAATATGTGGATACGGTGAAAATAACCCTTATAATGTGAGTTGATAATTTAATTGTGGGATCGCCTACAAAGAACAGAGGTGTGGATGAATATATTGGTTTAGTAAATAGTATGGATAATCTTGATAAGTATCTTTAGGGGAGCGTTGGCTATCGGATTTTGAAGGACCATACTAACATATCAATAAATGAGCATTTTCCATATTTGTACAACTTTTATAGAAACCCATTAGCCCATTAGGTAATTATATTTTATAATGAGGCATTGTTGTACTATTATTTTGTATATTTGGTTTCCATGATACCATGTCTTATATTATTATTTTTCAGTTGCTTCATTAATTAAACAAGTCTATGTATATGAGGTAATCTCGTATCTAACCAACCCAAAGTGTTGGGCTTCGAGAAGGACTTCAGTGCAAATTTCACGATTTTAAAACTTGAGTGAGAACATAATAGCACGATATATGAGTGTTTCCAAAGCCTTTTAAAAAGTGTTGGTAAGTTAGAATCTTATTTAGTAGTTTATTCATAAAGTGTTACTATAACATTTGCGACCGATACTACATGCATGATGTTGCAAACTGTGATCAATGGGGAGTTAATCCCCATTGCAGATAAGGAATAAACCGATATTGTTAATGAAGTGAGGAGATTTGTCGTTGGAGATGGGTTAGGGAGTGAAAGGAGGATGGAGAGGAAAATAGATGTATGAAATGAAGTTGATGAAAATAGCAAGTTGGAGAATGAAAGCATGATTAGCGGTAAGGAGAAGATTGGTGAAGAAGGTAATTTGAAGATATAAATAAATGCGGACAATAGCGGAATAAGCATGA
This sequence comes from Magnolia kwangsiensis, assembly GCA_037074715.1. Lineage (NCBI taxonomy): Eukaryota > Viridiplantae > Streptophyta > Magnoliopsida > Magnoliales > Magnoliaceae > Magnolia > Magnolia kwangsiensis. The sequence continues at coordinate 187,632,547 of CM073571.1, read as the reverse complement.
CTATGGATAGGGGGATAGGAGAGAGAAGACCACCACATTGAATGGGAAGTCCAGAAGAATAAAGTTCATGATGAGATTATTATAGAACAAGGTTGCTCAATATGTTTATGAATTTATCAATGTGATTAAGGATAATAAGATATTAAAAAGACAGAGTGATCAGTCTCGAAGTCGAGTTGGAGGCAGTAAAATTATTTAAAAATTTAATTGTGCTCGAGTGACATTCTTGTTATCACGATTTATATACTAACCAAATATTTATGATGTGCATTCAGGACAAACCTGCAATAGAACAAGGGAACAAAGTGGAGGTCAATCCACATATATTTCATTGTACACCGAGGGCCCACCATGCTGAGGATGATGAGGCATAGGTTTGTGTTGCCCTTATCGTGAGTGGAGAAGTGTTGTCATTTGTGACACCCTCTCATATTCCTCGCGGGGTAGTGGGGGTTTATAATCCGAGGCCCTTACATGACAAATATCCTTTTAGATGAGTCTTTAGCCCATGCATAGAATCTCGCACAGAGTAAGCCATCATTTTTTCTGATGTGGCGGGATTTATGGACTCGTAAAAAAGCATGCGCCCTGACGAGTACATCATTGTTAAAGAGACTTATGGTTCTGGTGTTTATAAATGGTTGTTATGTCTATATGATTCACAGCGAGGTGATGACTAGGTATGATTATGATAAAATATTATTTTACAGATTTCATTTTTGTTTTGTATATATTTATGGACACATTTTCTTTCACAAAGCACAAACCTTTATATGGATTTGTTGATGGATCGTCATTAAAAACATTCAGATGCATGCCCTTAGGATTGCATGTGTGTGCCTACGCGCTTCCAGGTAAGTATCCATAAAAATAATGTTTTGAAGTTAATATTTAACTTAAATCTTAAAAGTCTAATTTATATTATTTTAATTCTCACCTGATATGATTTTTTGGAGAAAGATATGAATAACGTGTGTAAATATGCTGCAGAAAGCCATGAAGATAGAAAGAAATGATGGAGGATGACATTAATATACATGGTTTGGTTAATGTTAAAGGCCCTGACTTGAAAAAGCCTATGTAGTGGTATCATGTGGTAAATGTACCATTGCGTTTCCACCTTCACTAAATGTTCTAAGATGTGTTTGGTAGGGAGATATACTTATAACACTGCTTGTGTGTTATGTGGGTCTACTCCCCCGTTGATTTTCATGGATTGCATTGGTTGTTGATAGTCGTATATGAAATGAAAAGATGAGTGATTGATCAATAATATAGTCGACACTTGAAAGGAAAAGTACGATAAGTTTGAACGTGGAATCACAGAGGGGCTAAGATGGTTGTTTCATATTTGTAATGAGCAAAGTTCATTCTAGAAAGTCGAGTGAAATTTCGATATGATAAAAGGGACCCCAAAACATACGAATGAGAGTGACTATGGGGTGTGCATGATGAAATACATTGACTTCCCATGCAGCAGGCTGGAAGTATGGTTTAACCTGTTAAGATTTAATTGTCTGAATATGTACAAATTATGTCGTCAATTCGTTATTTGCTCATTTATCATTTAATTAATTATATTACCTGGTATGGTAATCTACATAAAGAAATTTTCAAGTTCAAACAAACATTATCTATCATTTGTCTTCAACAATATAAAAAGACTAAAGAATAAACAAGTATGCCGATTGTCAATTCCGATATGGTTGACTTTATAATGGAGGAAGATGATGTATAGGTGGTCGCAAGCGGACCGAGAGGCCCATCGTTAAGGAAGAGAAAGAAGCACATATAAAAAAACCCCCACAAAAGCCAAGGACACAGAGATTCTATTTAAAAAGAGTATAAGAATTTCAATTTTTATTTTCAGGATAAATGTAAATGTTACTCATGTAGTCACTTCTTTCTATGAGTGTTGTTAACCTTGTTGTAATGAATATTGAATTAAATTGATGTACTTGTCATTTTTAGTAAATTGTGCTCGTGAAATTTGAATTGAATTGATATAAATGTGGAAGCAGATGTAGATGCGAACAACTAACTGAATGAATATGGATGTGGTTGTGAATGGAGAATTGAATAGATGTGGATGTATATTATGGCTATGAAAATTGAATCGAATGGATGTGCATGTGGGTGTAAACGTGGATGTGAACTATGAATTAAATAAATGTGGATATGATTGTAGTTGTGGTTGTGGCTGTAAATGAATGAATTGAATGGATGTGGATTATAGTTATGAAATTTTAATTGAATTGATGTTGTTGATGTAGATTTTCGATAAACCCTCCTTGGTTAACCCTTTGGAGCCTTCATATAAGAAAGTGAGAGACAAATGAGAGCCTCTTATGCCTAAGTCAGGACCTTGGGTCTCTGTAGGAGATGATCTTGAGGAAAAGAGTCATTAATCATGTATATGGGTGAGTATAAGGATATGTGTGTGTACCTTGCATTGGCTAAAAGTACCTCTATTTATATGAGAGGGAAGATCATACCATAAGGAGTCTTTCTCATTTAGGATTCCTGATATGTCTGAGATTTTGTTGAGATTATAGCTGTCCGAGATCCCCAGGATCTGATTTTAGGGATTCCCAGACTGTTAGTTCGGAAAAAGGTCGGGTGGTAGAGGCACTAGATACAATAAACGTAAATAATATTGAGTCTTTCATCATATCAACATTTATCTTGTCAGATATTATACCGACCCATGATCGACCTATGGTTGACCCGTGTATGACCTATTGTTGAGTTGACCTATAGCCGACATATGGCCAAGCTATATCCGACCTATGATATAGGTCGACCTATATCCAGCCTATAGTTTAGGTTAATAATCGGTCATTCGAGTGGACTTACAGTTGTATCTTATTTGAGTGGACTTACAGTTATATCTTATTTGAGTGGACTTACAGTTGTATCAACCTACTTGAAGGTCAACCTTTCTTTGCCAATAGATGCCTCTTAAGTGTTTAGCCCTATCGGGTCTGTGCTGGTTTATATAGTTGGTGCAATTTATAAGTCGTTTTATTTTTCCCTCAACAGTAAGGCCCCCTTACTTTCGAGCTAATCTTCGGAGGCTCGTAAAGTAAGCCAAATGTAGCTTAGGTTAGGTTATGCTGTCATAAATGCCAGGTATGACGACCAACAGGGTAGTCAAGGCATGTCAGTAATCAAGTATAGTGTAGTCGAGGTGGCGTTTCGTGGCTCAAGGTCAGGTGGTCTGTCAGGTCGCTGTTTCGGTGTCAGGCGAATGAGAACATGACATGTGGCTTATTCTCGATATTAGGGTCGAGTGACGCATGAGGTCGCGCCACGTGTTAAGATGAGGTAGTCTAGAGGATGTCCTACGGAACTCGCATTGATGGGCACACTCGAACGTTGCCACGTGACTCGCCTATATAAGGAAAGCCCTGATGTGATTTTGACACACATTTGTATTTTTTCCTTTTTTAGTCGTCTTCCTTAACCTCTAGAGGCAATTTTCAGTGACTGTGCTTTTCACCGACCGGGCGTGATATCTTTCTCGATGAGCTTCACTCGCCCCCTCCATTCGTTTTTCTTCCTTTGTCTGTAACTCTCAACATTCATAAAAAGCCACCATGCCTGACTCCCTGAGCTTATGGGAGGTGGCTTCCGGCAATGACAGTGGGGCGAGTAGCTTTCGCCCCATGTCGAACCCCACCGTCGCCGCTGGTGATGATGGCCAATGCCAATTTTTCAGGCGTCGCTGTCATCGAGGGCAATGGAGAGTTCCCCGACAGAGAGGTCGATCAGGGTGAAACGTGGTCTGTTCGATCAAGAAGAGGACCTGGAGGAATCCTCAGGCGAGGAGGGGGCAAAGGGTCCTGTAGCTTCGACCATAACTGAGGCCAACTTAGCTCGAATTTGGTTAGGGTACTATATCCCTGAGTTAGTGGGTCTTTAGGCTCCTTCGCCAAACGAGCTACCTGATCGCCCTTCAGAGGGTGTTGTAGTCATTTTCCAGGTCGCCCTTCAGTGTGGCCTTATCTCCCTCTACAGAGGATAGTGAGGCTGGTACTTGCTCGTCTGAGATGATCCCTAGTAGGTGGAGGGCGTTGATAAGCTGTGCAGCTCTATGGTCTGAGCTAAAGCAGCTCGAGCTCACTGTCGAGGAGTTATTCCATCCTGACTGACATTATCTATCTGCTTGGTTGGGGACTGAAGGGAGCCTCATTATTCATCCCCCATTGTCTAATAAAAATTAGAGGGACAAGTGGTTTTGGGCATCTGGATGTTGGGAGGTGGTCGACCTAACCTTCCATCAGCCATGATTCCCACAACATTTACCGAACCAGGTTGGTATTGCTTGGACTTAGCTTGTTCTTTAATTGGTCGGAACATGTTTTAGTTCGTACTTAATTGACTTTTTTTTAGCATGCTTCTTTTTCCGCATATATCATCCTCGTTGGATGCCGAAGCTCTTGCTTGAATCAGGGGAGCAAAGTCGTTAACGAAGGAGGAATGATCTTAGAGAGTACTTCTCCAATTTGAACTCTTGTTTAAGTCGAGCTTAGACCTCGCCATTATTAATAAGTGCCTCGGTAATAATCTTGGCCGACCTTTAGGACTTAGAAACATTTTATGGAATTTCATTACTGAGTTTCTTCGTGTCGTGATGCAGAGATGTCTGAAGCTCGTCCCTTGTCAAGGCCCGCTTCCAAGCTCCAGGCGCCTTCCCTGAAGGAAGTAATGGCGCCAGAACAGAAGAAGGCAAGGACTACCTCCAAAAGTAAGGGGAAGGTCAGCACTTCTGCCCCCATTGTCATGGAGTTCGGAGATGAGGAAATAGTTGCGGTGCCCGCTCTTGATGCTGCTACAATGGTCAAGACAACCATTCGGGAAGAGACCTCTCCTGTTGAGGTATAGGGAGCTACCGAGCCTAGGCTCGGGCTATGGAGACCAAAGAGACTGGCCAACCTTCTGCTGGTCCTTCGGAGGTTTGGGAGGAGTGAGGCTTCCATGAAGCTATTGAGGGGCTCCTGCCTTAGTCAGATCGGAACGTGCCTGAGGAGTTCCGCCATATGTTAGGTTCTTCGACAAATGCGATCCTTGGATCCGCAGCGAAGAGCCTTCTTGAGGTAAGTGTATTTCCATAAGTAGTTTATTTTTCTCCTAATTGACTTTGCTCATTCTTTCTCTCTGTGTCTTGGCAGCTTGCCCCTTGCATGTTGAAGGTGCATCGCGATATTACTCAGCTGCAAGGGATGTGCGAGATTGATCAGAAGCTCACGGAAGAAATCTGAGCCCGCACAATCCTAGGCTCATGCTTCATCTCTAGAGGCTGAGCTGGAGGCCACAAAGAATCTTATTGCGGAGGCTTCTAATGAGTTGGCTCGACAAGAGGCCGAGCTAAAGGCGAAGCTTAAAGGTATGAGGGCAAAGCTTGGGGAGACCGAAGCAAAGCTCCATAAGATCAAGGTCGAAACCCGAGAAGCCATTGCCTTAACTCGGGAGGATGCCGTCAAAGAATACAAGTCTTCCCAGGTATACATGGATGACAGAAATTCTCTGTACCAACTAGGTTTCTCAAAGTGCGTCAAGACTATGAAGGAGGCCTTCTCAGAGTTAGACCTCTCTGGCTTTGATGATACTGAGTCAGGCTTTGACGCATCTGATGATGACACAACTCCCGAGAAACCCTCCGAGGCTTGGAGACCAACTTCTCCCACATATATATTTTTTTAATGTAGAATGATGTAAACATGCTATTGATGGTTTTATCAATGAAAGTTACCCCTTTTTTAAGGTAATGTGTTCATTTGTAAACTTTTCTAAGTTAAGTAGATTGCCCTCAACAAAAATATCTGGTAGATAAATCAGATACAGACCGAATCATGTAGATAGGTCGACCATAGGTCAGACTTTATATATAGGTCGGACATAGGTCGAACCCTGTAGGTAGGTCGGAAGCAATATAATTTAAACTACCAAAATCTTTATTAGTTCCACTTTGGATCTGGCCAAAATATAGTGCACTTCACATTGGTCTGTTATGGATGATAAATCTTGAGATGTTCGGCATTACAGGGATGAGGCGGGAGTTGACCGTCTAGATCTTCCAGTCGTAATGACCCGAGTCAGCTCGTACATGTAACCACATAGGGCCCTTCCTAGTTCGGGCCTAAAGTTCCCGACCCTGGTTCTTTGGTGTTTAAGAAAGTTCTTTGAAGGACTAATTCACTAGCTCAGAATCTCATGACTTTTACCTTGGCATTATAAAAACGCGTCACTTATTGCCGGTGCATAGCAATTCAGATTTGAGCTTGTTCTCTCATTTCCTCGAGAAGGTCGAGGCTCAACGCCATTAGCCTGGCATTCATTTGTGCATCAAATGTCTCTATCTGAGCTGTTGGTAGCCCGATTTCTACTGGGGTGACCACTTCTGCTTCGTAAGCTAAAGAAAAGAGGGTTTCCTTGGTGGTCGTTCAAGCAGTAGTTCGGTATACCCAAAGTACTTTAGGGAGTTCCTCGGCTCATGCACCCTTGGCTTCCTCGAGCTTGGTTCGAAGGTGATGCTTAATGATCTTATTAACTGCTTCGACCTGTCCATTTACATGCGAGTGTCACAGCGAAGAGTAGACATTGCGAATTCCGAGGTTCTCACACATTCCCTAAAATTGCTTGTTATCGAACAACTTCCATTGCCGGAGACGATCATTTGAGGAATCCTAAATCTGCATATGATGTTCTTCCAAATAAAGTTTAGGATCTTTTGTTCAGTTATCGTTGCCAAAGGTTTGGCTTCAACCTACTTCGTGAAGTAGTCGACCGCTGCCATGACAAACTTGGCCTGAATTTGCCGGTGGGGAGAGGACCGATGATGCCAATTCTCAATTAGGTATATGGCCATGGCCCAGTTATAGGAGCCAGATCTTCAAGAGGTTGTCTAGGTATATTTGTGAAGCGCTGGCACTTGTCACACTTCTGAGTGAATTGCTGAGCATTGACCTGGATGGTTAGCTAATAATACTCCTGTCGAATAACCTATGAGCTAAGGCTTGACCTCCAGAGTGGTTTCCACCGATACCTCCATGGATTTTCCTTATGATGTATTTTACCTCATCTGGTCGAAAACAGTTGGGATAGGGAAGATAAAAACTTTTTTTTTCGTAAAGGTCGTCGTTGAGTATAGTATAGCGGGATACTTTAGTTCGCAGTTTACGTGCTTCCATTCGGTCTTTGGATAACTTGTCCTCTTTGAGATACTCTGTCACACTCCAAACTCGAAAACCGGGCTCACAAAATTCCCTATTGCCGAATCCGACGTCGACAGCCTCCGCAGTATCTCATTCTCGGCTCTCAGCAATCATACACCAGGTTTCGATCCTAGAATCCTACAAGGAGAATTTTTAATATCAATCTGATTCGTAATGAGCATAACCCACGAACAATAACCACAAGAACACCATCACAAAATCCACTATAATAAAAAACTTTGAGTACAGTGCGTATGAAGGGAAATATAAGATAATGATAATAACAGAAACTCTAAAAGCTTGACTGCACGCTTCAATTGTGACGAGGCTATGACTGCGTGCGGGTGTCACCTGCACGCATTGATCATGCATAAGCTTATAGAAAGCTTAGAGAGTGGTGTAAGTATATGCGCAATATGAGCGTGCTCAGAATACAATGTCAGAGTAATGCAGAATCATGTTGATGAGTACATTAATGCAATCAGCCGTACCAAGGCTATGAGGTGCAAGATATGAATGTCATCGGCCGTATCAAAACTATGCGATGCGAGATGCAGATCAAACATGTCAATTCTCATCCAAATCCACATATCAACACAACTCATTAAACATCAGTACAGTTTTCAGTCTGGATAATCACTAGGGTTTAGTACACTCCAAATGGCACTGCCCCTCTCCCAGCCACACAGTCCAAGTGAGCGTAAGAAACCTCACTATCCACTGGCTAATAGTCTGCCAATACTTATCCGGCACGTCGATAGTGGACCTATTCATGAGCTGGTTAAACTCAGCCTGGTAATGCCCCCTACTCTCGGACGAGTAAGGCCACACATCTTTTCAACCGACCACGATACAGTGAGAGACGAGGCCTTCTGGTATTCGGCCCTCGTGCGCTCATATATCCACTCGGTCTCGATGTTGGAGTCATCCTATGGTACCATCAAGTTTAAGGATTTTCACCCAGGGACATCTATGACGCCCCGATGCTTAGCAACAATATTTTCAGTGTCCAATCCTGTTATCCACGATGTGCCTGTGGAGGTCATATCCCCGATGTCGCTGGGGCATATAGAAATCATGTCATACAAATGCGAAGTGCATGAATCACACTACCAGTCATGCAACAATTTTGCGGGTACCGAGTGCGCATGAAGGGCAACTCTGCCTATCAAGGGGCCCATAAATAATCTGCACTATGACATACACAATGACCAATCACATCTCATAACAAACATACAGATGATACGTATGGAAATATATCATGATGCTATGTTGTCACAATCTCATAATCGGCAACGGTAGCCGTTACCGATAATCGACATCAATAACCAACCTCAACGCAAGGCAAGATCCATAGAAAGACGACCGATGATAGACAAATTATATCAATAGGGCCCAAGCATTTAGGTTAACCCACTAGAGAATGATGAGGAAGGGCCTAATAAGGCCTAAGGGAAGGTCACAATGTGGACGTCCAACCATCATTGCCCATCAATGTGGACCTTGAACCAACATTGCTCTCAAGGAATGACACTTAAAGGGCCAATTGGATAAGGACCCACGACCTAGCACAAAGGTCTAATATACATCATCATGGGCCTTAGTTACATCAAATGAGTCGAATCAATTAAGTGGGCTGAATCAAGTGGGCCGATACAGATGGGCCGAGTCAATTGGGCCGATCAAATGGACTGAATCAAATGAGACGGATACACAACACTATGGGCCTCTATCCATAGGCTCCAAGTACATCACAATGGGCCTCAACCCATGGGCCCTGAATACGTGATATCAGGCCTCCCAAATACAACAAGTAAGCTGCACTACTTGGGCCACACCACATCAGTGATGGGTCCCACGCACGTGGCCCACCTCAAGAGGGTTTGGAGATACACACACACACACACTTTAAAGAGCCACCGTCCAGCGAGTCTGATGTTCCGGACGGTGCATCTCTGATGCATATGACGTGGTGGGTCCACACGTGTGGCTCACCTCCATATATATAAAGTAATATATATATATATATATATATATATATATATATATATATATATATATATATATATATATATATATATTTTATATTATCATATATCATACTTTTTTTTTAGTATACACACGTCAGTACACACACTTCATATAAGCCACCCCCACTAAGACCTCAAGTGTTGAAACAAGGTATCTCCACTCGGTCTGCCAGTTAAGCTATGGATCTGGGTGAGCACTTCACGATGGGACTCCACCTTCCATCGGATAGAACTTAAATTAGTGGGGCCCACTTCATCAAATGGATAGAAAGAGAGGGGGAGAGAGAGATCGTGATGAAGAGGAGGGACCCCGACACTATGGGCCCTCCATTTATTACTTCTATACTTCAAACGGGTCCCACCACATGTGATCCCAAAAAAAAGAAATTTAACGATGGATCACCGACCCATTGGTCTCCTTCTTGGCCCCTTAGTCTCCTTAACTCATATGCTTAACTTTTGACGGTGAATGATGGAGTTTTGATGGTGGTGATGAGAGAAGAGAGGGTGGGCCACACTTGTTGATTTGGGAGAGCTTGGGAGGGCTTGGATGTGTAATATTTGGGTTAGTTGAGAGATTTTTGAGAAATGAGAGAAAAATAATAGATAAAAGGATGGATGGAGTGGTGAGTGTAAAGAAAGGAGATGGGGAAGCATGGGCTTAGTTGAAAATTGTGTAAAAGAGGGATGGTGAGGGGAGAGAGAGGGTTAACTTGTGGAAAAAGGAATGGGTTAGTTGTACTTGGGGTAAGGTGGTATACTTAACTTGATTTGATGGGATACATTGTAGAGATTCTCTTAAAATTCACAACGCGCGGCGTTTCTTTGAAATGAACACGGGCCCACATCTCCTGGCTCGGGTATCGGTTCGGCATATGAGTCACGGTGTTAGAACTGCGGCGACGACGCAGTCACTGGAGTACAAGTTTTGAGTCGACTCTGATATGCGGGACTCGGCTTAGGATCGCGTGCAAACATCGGATACGGGTCGAGGGTTGACGAAATTGGATCGGGAGGACCGCGAAAGCTTACGAAACGGTAAGGTATAGGATACGGGTCTTACATACTCGACGATTGGATTCATCCAAGTAGGTTCCAAACTTACTGGAAGAACTATAGTGAGGTTAGCCTCGTTAATGCTCGGTTTGGTAAGGAACTCGATTGGGACAGATCTTGAAATATCGTCTTCATCAGCAGTAGCTAGCTTTGACATCATATTAGCTTTAGAATTTTTCGCCCAAGGAATCAGACCGGCACTACATTTTTAGAATTTTTCAATCAATTCTTTGACTTTCCGTAGATAAGCTTTCATGCGTTCCTTCTTGGCTTGATATGCTTTGGTTATTTAATTGATGACCAATTGGGAATCGTTAAAGACTTCGAGGTGTTGAACTCTCACATTGGCTACCAGTTTAAGTCTGACGAACAAAGCTTCATATTTTGTTGTATTCTTGGAGGCTTAGAATCTGAATCTTAAGGCATATTGTATACATACATGGTCTGCGGTCACTGGGACTATCCCAGCCCCACTTTCCTTAGAGTTGGATGAGACATCAGCATAGAACGTCTACTTGTGTGAGTCGGAAGTGGCTGGGGAGTCAGATGCTTGGTTGGGCAGAACATCTGGGACGAGCTCCAGCCTAGGTAGATCGGTATCTTGCCCAGATGTATGAGTTAGTTCGACAATGAAGTCAACAATTGCCTGACCTTTAATAACTACTCGAGGTCGATATTTGATATCGAACTCACTTAACTTGATTACCCACTTAGTCAGTCTTCCCAAGGCTTCAGGCTTTTGGAGCACTTGATGGAGTGGCTGATCAGTCAAGACAACGATAGTCTGAGCTTGAAAGCATGGTCATAAACGTTGAGAAGAAATGACTAATGCTAATGCTCATTTTTCCAGGTTCGGGTATATAGTTTCGACCACAACGAGGGCTTTACTGATGTAGTATACTGGGAATTGTTTCCCTTCATGTTATTTAATTAAGGTCGAGCTAACTGTAACATTAGAAACGACCAAATATAGCAATGGAGATTCACCTTGCTAGGGTTTGAAGAGCAGTGGAGGCAACCCAAAGTACTATTTAAGCTTCTGAAAGGTTGTCTCACATTCTTCAGTCCAATCTACTACATATTTTCCTTTCGGTTGTTTGAAGAATGGGAGACATTTTTCTGTAGCTCGAGACACGAAGCAATTGAGGGCGGCAACCCTTCCTGTAAGCCGTTGAACGTCTTTGGTGAATCCATGTCGAGCAGAACTTTAATCTTCTCGGGGTTTGCTTCAATTCCTCATTGGCTGACTAATAAATTGGTAATTTTTTCCTGAACTAACCTCGAAGACGCATTTGTTCGGATTCAACTTCATCTTGTATTTTCGAAGGACGATGAACATTTCCTCAAGATCAGAGATGTGATCTGTTGCCTTGATGCTCTTAACGAGCATATCGTTGGCGTAGACTTCCATTGTTTGTGCTATTTGGTGGGCGAACATTTTGTTGCCCAGTCGCTAATAAGTGGCTCCAGCGTTTTTCAAACCAAATGGTGTAACTCAGTAATAATAAGGACCTTTGTCGGTGACAAAGGTTGTTTTTATCTCATCATATGGGTGCATTACAATTGGATTATAACCGGAATAAATATCTATAAAACTAAGTGTAATAACCCAGATTTTGGCCAATCTGGGATTTGACGTCCTTAGGCAATGGGTCAATTAAAACACCTAGAAAATCGTTCAGAACCCAATTCCATAGCCAAAGAAACCACTTAGGATTAATTCCTTTAGAAATTAAGCATAAGTTAGCTAGCGCAACGCTGGAGTAGCTGGGAAATAGTCCCTGATCACTTTAAATACGTTTTACAAAACCTAAATCGAGTAGAACCAATGACTCTATAATACTCTATAACCTCGGACCAAACTCTAAGCAGGTTTGTTCTCTGGACCACTTTGAATCTTTGTATTGGATCTAAACCGCGCGTCGAAAGTCCGATACCTCTTATCTTAGACCGTTAGAACCGCCTAGCTGGACTTGACACTCATTTCGAAAATCAAGTCAAACCGATAATCACAGGCCATTTCATTGAGCCCGGACCGAAGAGAGTGCTAATAGGGACAGAATTGGAATTTCAAATTCAAATCTGGCACACGACTTGACACGTCAGTATTGAGCGTTCTGGCCATCAGAATTCAGCTAGATTACACCCTCGGATCAGAAGAAATTTTTATTTTATATCATGAGACTTTCGTCCCTGATCTACGTGCGGTGACCGTTGAACTGAAACTGGTCCGCCACGTGCGATCTGCGGACCCAGCCAGACTGAAAACTTAATACGTGCTAGATCTGGTACGCGTGAGCTTAAGTCCGATCTCATTCGATCAGGGGACCACCAGAAAGCATCTTTTGGACCGAAACAGCCCCGATTTGGTTATGCACTAAGTGAACTTTGTACCGGAGCCTATTTCGGGCAAGTTTGGGCTTATAAAAGGGGTTGAAACCCTCACTCCTTTCTCTCATCCGAATTTACAAAAATTCCTAGATTGGGAGAGAGAAAAGGTGAGAGTTTGTGAGAGAAGGTGGGAGAGAATTCCCTGCTGCTTGTGCCACGTGCTGTACGTGCTTAGGCAACGCACTCCGATCACTTTTTCGGCGATTCCTCCACGTTTTCAGGTAAGAAAATACCCTAGAAGTTGCTGATTTGAGGTTCCTTTCGTTTTCTAGCGAAGTAGCTAATAGAACTTGTGTATTAGGTTCTCTAATCGCCGTAGACAAAGCGTATATGCTCTATTCGAATTTACACATTCATAAGAGACAAGGTGCGGATTTTAGATGCTTTGATTGACTGTTTCCAAAGCTTTCAATGTCGTTTAATAGTAGATTATCGACGACATCGCCGTTTGACATGTACAACATGCTGTCCGTTTCCTGTTTCGTAAACCGGCAAAGAATATGAGATTTAGGGCATTTTAGTCATTTGTAGGAAGTACTGTTTTCATGCATATTTTGCTGATGTGATTGACATGATTTGTTGTCGCATTAGAATGTTAGGAATACGTGCATAATTAGTTTGGCGAAGAGATTCGCCTAAATGCGCACTTCGGGTCGACATACTATATGTAGACTTAAGTGTGTAGTGTAAGTGTTTGTATAAATGTTTGTATTAGTATGTATCGAATTAAATGATGTTATGAATTAGCTTGAGATGGATTTCTCAATTAATATGCTGATGTAAATGATTTCCTACATGTTGACTATATGCATGATTTCATTATATGCATGAAATGCATGTGCTTGATGATTCACGTAAGTTGTATGTTATATCATGTGCTTGGTGATTTCATTATGATTTAGTTTGAGATTGAATTCTCAATTAATTTGCTGATGAAAATGATTTCCTACATGTTGGCGATATGCATAAATTCATTATATGTATGAAAGGCATGTATCAGGTGATTTGCTTAAGTTGTATGTTACAACATGTGTTAACATGCTCATATGGTTGTATTTCATTTCCAATACTTTCACATGCTTTGACGAGGTGATTCCACATGTTTGGGACTATACTTAGTCCAGACAGTCAGTAATCGAGCGAATTCGTGGTTAGCTTATCTTCGCCACGAATGACGCGTCGATGAACGCGAGTCGTGTTTTGGAGTTGGCGGCAGTGGTTAGGCCACATGAAGTGTTTTACGCACTTCATGTCGTTCAACTTGAGATGCGATCGTGCTAGTCGAGCCCGTCAAGTAACCCGACTAGCCATTGTATGTTCACCCTGCATGAGTCATAAATGCTCGAACCTAGGGTACTGACCTTACCATTGTAAACCCTGTTAACCATGGTACCTTGATCCACGAAGACTCATGAGCCGGGCATGGTGGTATGGGACACCGTGGTCGGGCTGTCGGCCTACGCTGGGGCCACAAACCTCCCCGTAGTGACCAATGAGCACCTAGTCTCGTGAGCAGATTATGGTGGTATGGGACACTATATTCTTGCTGTCGGCCTACACTGATCAGGCGACGAGTCCTTTGTAGTGACCGCGAGCGTATTCTGAGTCTACGGGAGGGGACGACCCTTCAGTAGAAGTAGAGTACAGTAGGCCTGTATTGATAAGGTGATGGGGGAGCGGTGCAACGAGTGCGAGCAACAGCCCTGACAGCCCTTGCAGCGACCTACAAAATATACATCGTATGAGATTTCTAGGAGTGACGACCCTAGACAGAATCTGTGTTGGGATTGATATAAGGGAGGTACCTTAGTTTCGCAATCCTGCTATTTGAATGGACTATTAATAACTCGAAAATCATATCACCATACCATTGCTTGTGCCTGGAAGATGTGGAGCACTTGAGGGTCGATTGCATGCCGCGGTCGTAAGATGGTGCCGTATGAGGGAGATCGTCGGTGAGGGCATACATCACGTCATGTCATATTGCATTAACAACAGTTTTAGGATTGTTTGATTTACTGCTTTACTATTATCGCATGACTGATTTGAGAACATGTTAATCCTTGCTCTATTATTCCACTGAGTTAGCTACTCACTCCCACGTTACGGGATGGTGTTTCCGGACACCCACTAGACCCTTTTGTGATTGCAGATGATGGCGCGGCCTACGAGGCGGAGCCGGACTTGATGATGATGAGGAGGATCCCTCCTTTATGCGTGTTCTGATTGACGGGATTACAGGGAGGTTGATTAGATGCTTTCACACTTGTCATTTTATATTTTTAGCGCACTCATGTATATTCGTTTTGTCTACTTTTGGAGTATACATGTATGTATATAACCTTATAACATGTTCACACTCTGGAGACATACAACAGTTTATATATGTTATACATACTATCACAGTCTTCCGCTTGTTAATTTAACTGTCTCTGGAGTATGATATGTTGTTCTAGCTTAATCTCACTCATGTTTAATATGTTATCACAGACAACATTCAATCATACATATCTATGTTGCATAAATAACATTTTCGAACTCGGGAGTTGGGTTTTTGCTCGACCCTCCGATTTTCGGGATGTTACACTAAGTAACTCGTGCCCAACAATGCTGTCAACAAGATGGTCAATTCGGGGAAGGGGAAAGCTATCTTTGGGATAGGCTTTGTTTAGGTCTATGTAGTCAATATAGACCCGCCATTTTCCATTGGCTTTCTTGACCAATATGATGTCGGTTATCTAATTTGGATAGTAAACTTCCTCAATGAATCTAGCTTTGAAGAGTTTATCGTCTTCTTCTCCGATCACTGCATATCTTTCAGGGCAAAGTGTGTGACGCTTCTTCCGGATCAGTCGGTAATTGGGGTCGACGTTCAAGCAGTGCACGATGACTTTCAGGTCGATGTCGGGCATGTCTTCATGCGACCACGTAAAGACTTATGCGTAACGCCGAATGAGATCTATCATTTTGTCCCATGATGGAGATGTCGAGGAGTGGAACCCGATTTGGATAGTTTTGGATGTGTCGGAGTCATGGAGTGGAACGGGAATGTGATTTTCTACAAGCAACCTCGTTCCCTTGACTTTTCCCGTGGGTCCAAAGAGGTGATGATCATTTTTTTGGTGTGGAGTTCTCAGTGTCATCGCATAACATTGTCGAGCTTCATGTTGATCTCCCATCACTGACCTGACGCTCTGCCCAGTTCGGAATTTTATGACCATGTGGTAAGTTAAGACCACAATGCGTAGGGTGTTAAGAGATGATTGGTTGAGGATCACATTGTAGACGGACAGATAGTCCACTACCAAGAAGTCGATCATCGTAGTTACTTGATTTTATCCTTCTTCGGCAAAAAGTGGGAGTTGTATCGACCCTTCGAGTGTGACTTGACCACCTGAGAAACCGAACAATAGAGTTTTGACGGGCCAAAGGCATGATCGACCAACTCCCATTTTGTCGAATGCCTGCTCGAAGAGGACATCAACCAAATATCCAATATTCACAAGGATTCGAAACACTCTACGATTGGCTATGGTTAGGGTAACCACAAAGCGCATCGTCGTGTGGATGATAGATTCCTCGGGCATCTTCTTTGGTAAAGGTTAGGTTGTGAGCTTCCACCTTTTACTCTTTCGAAGGCCTTCCGATAAGTAGAACTTCGCCTTTAGGGAGACTAATGTTCCTCAAGTGAGCTTTCCGAACATTGTTCGAGTCTTCTCCACTACTGTGGCCCCTAAAGATTGTGCGGATCTCTTCGATCGGCTCATTGTTGACCGATTGTTCATCTTTCGACGTGGCCCGATCTCATTTATGATTGACGTACTCCCCGAGATGGCCACTGCAAATGAGTGCTTTGATCTCTTGCTTGAGGTCAAAACAATCGCTCGTTATATGTCCATGATCTCGATGAAAGAGGCTATATATATATATATATATATATATATATATATATATATATATATATATATATATATATATATATATATATATATATATATATTCTTTCTATTTTTGGGATCGATTTTCAACTTATTCGACCAGTGGAGGATACGCTTGTCTTGGATTTCCATTAAAACTTGCTCGGGTGTTTTGTTAAGAGGAGTGTAAGTTTTAAACTTACTATCGGGCCGCTTGTTCGGGCGATGATTGTCCCGCGATTGGTCTTCCTTCCTCTTTTTGTTTGTGGTGGCGGAGCTTAGATCTGTCCTCGTATGTTGTTCTTTGTTTAGAGGACTTTTGCTTTGGACAATATTCTGAATAACTCGTGCTTATTCGACACTGACATATTTTTGCAACCTGTTCAACAGGTTGGCCATCATTGTCAACGAGCTTTTGTCCAATGAGAAGAGGAACTGCTGATCTCTCAATCCTCCTATGACTGTAGCCAAGGCGAGTTTCTCAAACTGTTTACGGACTTGTAACTCCTCTAAATTGAAACGCTTGATGTAGTTTTTCGGTAGTTCACCATCCCTCTGAATGATATAAAAGAGGTAGGAGAATGGTTTGAGTCTTTTCATCCCGCCAATAAAGTTCGCGATGAAAACTTGGCTGAGCTCGAAGAACGAACTAATGGAGTTCGGTTTTAACTGCTTGAACCACAGTCGGGCGGCTCCAATCAATGCCAGTGGGAAGGCTTGACACATGACTGCATCAGAAGCGTTATGGAGTTCCATGTATACTATGAAGGGCTCCATGTGCTCCGACAGGTTAGTATTTCCTGGGAACAGAGCGATTTAAGGTAACTGGAATCTATCCAGCAGTCGCACCTGTGTGATGTCGGTAATAAATGAGGGATTGGATTCCTGTGTTATGGCTTGTATTGGAGTCGACACATTAGTTTGGTAAGCCTACTATATGTCTCTGATCTGATATCGTAAGTTTTTTAGCTCAGCTTCCTAGGGTTCGCCGCTATCTGTTGTAGCTTCGGTTGGGGCTTTAACATGCTTCTTTCGATCTAGTTCATGGCGTAGGTTGGAAGTTGATGGAGTTATGGTTCTGGAAACGTGGGTTGGGGCTAGATTGGTTGAACCATGTTGTTGGCTCCTCTGAGATGTAGAAAGCGCGCTTAACGGCCGAGGAGGGATGTGTCCTATTTGTCCGTCCTCATTAACGGTCCACTGGATATGCTGGGGCTGTAGTTATTCTAACATTTGTTTCATGGTGTTTATATTATTATTTAGCATCTCCACTTGATGTTCGGGTGAATTCAACCGACCTCCTTTCACGTGAGAGTGCTGACCTTGCCTCCCTAGGCCGAAATCAGCCTGATGCTGGGATGCGGAGCCCCGGTGACTATCAAGCTTCTTCGGGGATGATGTGCGGTTAGTGGCAATTAGGAGGTGCAGATTTTCTTTTTCCCTTTGCCTATTACAGTCTTTCTGGTAAAACAGGAAATGACTTTGATCTAGCTTCCCACATACAGTGCCAAACTATTGATGCATATTTCCGATAAACCCTCATTGGTTAACCCTTTGGAACTTGCATAGAAGAAAGTAAGGGACAAAGGAGACCAGAACTAGTACAGGAGACCCTCTGATGCCTTAGTCAGGACATTGAGTATTTATAGGAGATGATCTCGAGGAAAAGAGTCACCAATCATGTTTATGGGTGAGTATAAGGATATGTGTGCGTACCTTACATTGGCTATAAGCACCTTTATTTATATGAAAGGGGAGATCATACCATAAAGAGTCTTTCTCATTTAGGATTCCTGATATGTCACAGATCTTCCTGAGATTATGGTTGTCCGAGATCCCCAGTATCTGAGCCGTTGGAGGGATTCTAGGACTATTAGTTCGGAAAAAAGTCGGGTGGTAGAGGCGCCGGATACAATAAACATAAATAATACTGAGCCTTTCGTCATATCACCATTTATCTTGTCAGAGGTTATGCTAACTTATGGTTGGCCTGTGTCTAACCTACGGCTGAGTTGACCAATAGTCGACATATGACTGAGTTATATCTAACTTATGATTTAGGTCAATCTATAGCCGACATATGGTTTAGGTCGACAATCGGCCAATTAAGTGGAGTTACAGTTGTATCTTATTTGAGGAGACTTATAGTTTTATAGGCCTATTTGAAGGTTGATTTTTCTTTACTAGTAGATGCCTCTTTAGTGGTTTAGCCTTACTAGGTTTGTGCTGGTTTGTAGAGTTAGTGCATTTCATAAATCATTCTATTCCCCCCTAACATATATGGACATGAACGTACACTGGATGCAAATGTTGATTTGTATTAATGTGGATACAGTTGTGAATGTGCATTTGAACGATGAATTGAATGAGTGCAAGTGTAAAAGTATATGTGCATATGAAGTAGAAGTGAATTTTAAATTGTATAAATGAAAATGTGAAGGTGGATGCCAATGCTAAATAATATAGATGCAAATGTAGAAGTAGCTGCAGGCTGTGAATATTTAATTGTAAGGATGAAAATATGAAAGTGGATATGAATTTTAAGTCATATAAAAAAATGTAGAGGTTGATGAGAATGCTGAATTGTGTGAGTGTGAATACAAACGTGAAAATGGATGTACCTTCAAACCCTCTCAGGCATGATCCATCGTGAAGGTCTATGGACATCACCAAGTATTATACACGAATAAAAACTTACATGCTTATTTACCAGGGCATTCAATCACCGCTGTTTCTTGCAGTGTGGTCCATCTTAAATTTAGATCTGCCTCATTTTCGGGCTTATAATATAAAATAAGCTAATAAAATAAACCGATGGCATGGATAAACAATGACTCATTCAGTAACTCTGTCGGTTTTGGAAAGCTCTGTAGGCCCACCACTATGTATGTATTTTATCAGTCGTCCATCCACTTTGCTAGCTGGTTTTAGGGCTTGATCCCAAAAACGAGTATTATCCAAATCCCGGTGGACTGCATCACATAAACAGTAGTAATTGAAAAATATTTCCACAGGGCCATAAAGAGAACCCGGCTAGTTGTTGCATTTATCATCCTTACCTTCTGCATTTAGCTACAAATGGAAATATTAAAATCGTTCCATCAAGGATATTTTCGGTACAGTCCATCCACCGTGCAACACTACACAACAACGGTCCGATTAACAAGACAATGGGCCCCACTCGTTAGAATTTAAAACCTGTGTGTACTGCCTGATCCGCAGGCCATGCACTTTACAGTAATACATGGCAGGTGTATCTCTCCAGTATTTGTAGCCGCGTATCTATCCTCCCCCACCGTAGATAGACAAATGTATGAAAATACACATGGAATGGATGATCCTAGCCATCTGATTAGTGGCCTTCAAAGATACACTAATAAAGCTGAGGGATAGGATTGCATAATAGACATGAATTTTGAATTCTAAGCCATCAACTCAGGGCCCATTATATGGACGGTCCCGATTGATAACTCACCCTGCCACGTGTACTTCAAATAGATGGATGTACCGTATTCCAGTTCTACCAAGCTCCACCATACTACCTTCCCTTCAATATCCCGCTCTTCGAAAATTGGCGGGTCTTCTTAATCTTCCCTCCCATTCAGGCACTAAAATCCATCCATCAGACTCAAAACCAGCAAAAATCACCCAAACCGAAATGGTTTTTCTCAACCGAAATTCTTCCACACGCAGAAAAGCCCCTCCAATCCCCACCGTCGAAGCCACCACTGGCCCACGGCCATCAGGTGATCACGTTCACACAATGCTGGCCGTGCTAGCTGACGCCGGGTGCACTCTTCGCACCCCCAGCGGCCCGCCGCTCCCTCCCTCGGATCCTCACAAGCTCCGTCGCCACCTCGAAAGCCGCCTCTCTGCCGACCCTTCACTCCTCGCCGATTTCCTCTCTGGCTTCTCTTCTTACGTCCAAAACCCTGAAAATCTCAAAAGGTTCGGTCCGTCGGAAATCGCTCCATTCGATTCAAATCTTCCGTCGTTCCGACATAAATCCTCTCCCCCTTTTGATTTATTTCTTTCTTTTCAGGGTTCTCATCTCCGGACGGAGCGATGGTGGCGGTGATGTGTCGTCCTCCCGAACTGATAGTCTTGTGCGGACGCTCCTCCTTGTGCCGCTACTACAGCTACAGCTCCAGCACATGCTCCTCGAGAAGCTTCCAGAGCATTTTGGCGACAGTGACACGGTGGGGATGGTTGTTGAAGATGATGTCGCCAGGCTTGTCATCAATCAATTCCGGTGGCTTGATTTCCTCGTCGATTCCAAGGGGTTTACAGACAAGCTGCTGGAAGTGATCTCGATCTGTCCTCTTCAGCTTAAGAAAGATATCATCGGCTCGCTGCCAGAGATTATCGGTGACCAGAGTTATGGGACGGTGGTCGCTGCCCTTGAACAGATGCTGCAAGAGGACTCGGAGGTCGTCGTGCCAGTGCTTGATTCCTTCTCCAATCTAAACTTGGATGATCAGTTGCAGGAACAGGTTTTGATCTCAGAAGCCCTCATCTTTGCACAGTATACTTGGGCTTTAGATTCCCACGAGTGGTGCAAAATGTTTAGTAAATCCAGACCATTGATCTGTTGTGTCCCATCGTGATTGGAGCATGCCCAAAATTCTCCTTGATTGGACAATCTTAACCTTCTGATATGTGGACAACATATAGGCGGTTAAGAAGAGATACAATAGTGGCCAGCATTCAAGCGAAAAATGTCTCAATATAGGCTGCATCCAAGGCGGGGCTCAGCAGGCAAATGGTCAGGGTCACCAAACCATGGGCCCCACTTGATAGAATGGGAGGCAGATCTATGCTGTTATAAGGTGTGGTGGGGACGTGTCATATACTTACTTTTAATCTCAATCCTTTTTCTTGTTGTATCATTAACCTTTTAAAAAAATAAACAATAAAAATATAATAAACTTTAATTTGCTTTGTTTAATGACATTTTGTTTGTTATTGAAGGTGGTCACCATAGCCTTATCTTGTATCAGGACAATCGATGCAGAGGACATGCCATTTTTACTTAGATTTATATTGCTTTTGGCCACTCCTGTAAATGTTCGAAGGATTATTTCACAGATCCGTGAACACTTAAAATTCGTCAGCATGCCGGATCCTTATGCAGCCAGGAACAAGAAGCTTAAAGGTAAATCTCTTGCGGAGAGTGCTGAGGCATCGATTCTTGAGGCGTTGAGATCAAGTCTCCGGTTTAAGAATGTAAGTTGGCCATCGACTGCTGTTGATCTTAGATGGTTTTTGATCTAAAGCATTGCTCTGTTCTAGATCTCTCATCTCTACTTCAATGGCAGATACTATGCGAGGCAATCCTTAAAGAACTGAAAAGCCTTGATAAACCTCGCAATCACAAGGTAATCGACGTATTCTTGCTTATGCTCATCTATGCAAATGGCGGGGCCCTGCAAAAGAATTCTGAAAAGATAATAAAAAAGAAAGTTATCGATGGCTGTTTTTCGGAATCTCTACTCGATCAATGCATTCGTGGGAATAGGGAATTAGTACAGGTTGGTTTTGGTCACATCTTCATTAACCAAGTACTAATCACATTTCAATAGGTCGTGCTTCATTAAATCTTTGAGATTCCAAGCCTCCTTTCAACTGTTTGGTATTTTCTTGTAGGACTATTTCACCTCGTTTCTCTCTGTTTGCGAGTATCTACTGGCATGCAAAGAAAAACAAGCAAGAGAGTTTGGCATCTATATGTATACGTGTCTGTTTGAAGAGTTTGCAGATACATATTCTAGACAAGAAGTAAGAACTATAATCATGTTAATATTATCCATGACATTTCTTCTTAGCCTTTTGCAATTTAAGCACCAGGCCCCACATTCAATGATGCTCTTAGCCATTGAAAATGTTATCTTGTGTATATATGTGCAGATTTTAGGTGCACTAGTCACCCATATTGGCTCCGGAATTAGTCACGAAGTTAACTCTGCTCTAGAGACCATGATTCTGCTGACATCAAAATATTCACAGGATATTCTTCCACTTTCTTCTTATATAAGTGGTACCTATAAATAGATTGGTGCATTTTTTGCTTTTGCAACATCTAACGCTAACTATAATGGATTGGAGCTACTGCACAAAGCTTGTCTCAATTTCTTCCTTCTCTCATGTTTCAGGTATCTTGGATTATTTGGAGGGTTTCAACAGCACGAATCTGCATAAGGTTATTAGCCTTGAGATTATGCTCCTTTGAATGACTTTGTGCATACTTGAATTGGCTTAGTCACCATCAATTATTAATGTGCAGGTCTATGAAGTCTTCAGCCATTTGGCATTGTCGGCTCGCCCCAATGCCGATTCTGTTGGCTCTTCAATTGCAAATGAACTTTTGATGATTGTAAGGAAGCAGGTGAGTGACATACCAAGTCGACTGTGAACAAGTCCTGATTCTTCTTCCTTCTTCTTTTGGCTTTATTTTTGGGCTGCCTAGAGAATGTGCACTGTATTTGTAGTTTTGCATGGATCGTTGTAATTGAGCAATGCAAGTGTGCAGGTTGGTAATCAGGACTTGAAGTACAAAAAGATGGGCATTATTGGAGCTTTGAAATTAGTAACCTTTCTTGGCGATGCAAAGTTTGCTACTTGTCTCTCGTCATCTCAGGTGTTTATCAAATGCATTGACTTCAGAACATCCATACCTCCTTAATCTTTTATACTGATTTTCTACATGCTTCTTTATATCACATATTGTTGATTTTAACAGCTGCCTTGTAGCTTCTGTTTGTTTCTTCACATGCTCAATGAGGAATTTGTAGTTAGGAGATTTGTGTAGATCATGCACCAAGTACAAAAGCATTTTGCATACATTTAAGTGTATTGTAATTTGTAAATAATTGAGTGTATTGTAACTTTGTGAGTACTAATGATGAAAGGATTCATTGGTGGCTGGGTATGAATTAAGTACAAATATACTTATTTACAAATAATAAAGAGAGATACTTTTTGACTTGGGAGACAATTTTGTTAACCTAAAAAAAATGGGATTTTGCTCTTTAAAGTAAGGGCTCTTTTTTATTTATTTATGCGTAGGATGCATTGAAAGGAGTGGGAGCTTTTAGGAAGAAACTTTTTGGCTATTTGATGCAAGGATTTCATTGTGGGTTTATTATAACAGCCCACAGTTCCTCCTTACACATTGCAATAGATAAAATGCAACTCGATTGCAAATTTAAACAGTTCTGTTGGACTAACATCACACTTGTCAATCTTGAATGCCACACAAGGAAGTTGAGAATCACCTCTAAAAAGTTGAAGTTATTGCTCCCAAGCAATAAACAAAATTATTTTTCCCCCCCTTCCTAGTTCTTCGTCCTTCTCTTCTTATGTTTCTTTGCATCGCTATTTTGCCATTCTTTTTGACAGATGGTAGTATCAGACGTTGCCCATGGTTATGCTTGTTAAATATCAGTATCTAGGTATTAAGGATGGAAGATGATCAAAAGAAGCCTCACAAAGCATTGGGATTCAAGGGAGATGCGAGAGGAGACTAGAGAAGAAGTGCTCCCACAAAATTGCATGGATTCGATTTGGAGCTTCCATGGTTTATAAAGAAATCACTTTGCAGACACCCACTTCGTTTAGGGTCTAGATCTATTGCCTCCAGTAATCATTGAAAGGGGGTCTTGTGGAGTTTAATCTTTGGTTACAGAAATTTTAGCTGTTTAATTCGACCTAATACAAGCCTAATCTAGCCAAATCTGGACAAGCCTAAAGACTATTCTAAGTCCAAGTTGGCCAACAGGTGAGTCACCACAAAGATGGAGAGTGTGGAGCCTAGTTGGTCTGGGACTCTCGCCCATTATTTCTTTTAAATATCTCTAGCTAGTGAAAATAAAATTTCTGTCAGCTTGATTGTAATTAAAGTATGTAATAGTCAGTTACAGATAACATTTGATTGTAATCAAACTATGCAATAATTAACTACATTGTGCGCGTGGGAGTTTTATGCCCAGCTTGGATAAAGGAGGGTTGTGTCAGGTTGACAACTGGTGCCATAACTTCCAAGACGAACCCAAACAACATGACATTCCAAACTCATGCTAGGGTGTATTATAAGTTAGATTGAGTGGAATGGTGTAAATGATTCATGCAGCTGAGCCCATTTAGTAGGGATAAGGCTATGATGATGATGATGATGATGATCCTTTCTGGGTGGAGGGAATCTATTCTCTGCCAGCCAGAGCTCTTTTGGAGATCTGTGTGGTGAAAATCTTTTTCCGCTAGCCTTGCTGCCTTTCTTGCAAAATGCCATTTCGACCCTCTTTTCTCTCACTTTCGGAATCCCCCCCTTTTTTTTTGTGATCTTTGGGTCCATTTTGTAGCCCATCAACCTCTACAATGGGCCCTAGATCATCCCAATCTGAGTCTTGTACGTTAATTGGCGGCACACTCAATCAGTTTGCAAGAGTTGTCTACTGAAAATTTGTAGAAAATACAAAAATGCCATTCTGATTGTTCAACACCCAAAGCTCCATTTCCCTCCATCTTTTGAACTTCTCCTCTAAGCAAATTACCCTTAAAATCCGCTAGTCAAACAATTCACATTTTTAACTGACTTTGCTTGTGAATTCCCCATTTATCCTCAGTCTCTCTTTCATTCAAATTTGATTTCTTCTAGAAACTCAATCCTATAGCATATCCATCAGGTTCCTCTCCAAATGCCCCATTACCATCTCAAAATTTCTATAAATAGCCATCCTCTTAGAGAATAGATTCTCGGCTATTTGAATTCTCAAACCAAAGGTGTTCCTCCTTTCTCTCATTACCCAATCTCAGGACTTGTTGCAGCTTTTGCAACCAAAAGAGGAAAACTTAGAAATTCGGACAATGAAGATGATAAAAGTTGTGAGGAGCTTAGGACATAGATTTGAGATCTCAGAGCTCTTCCAACAAGTGAAGGCTAGGGAGTATGCTTTAGCCTAGCTTTGGGACACAACTCCAGTAACCTCTCTCAAGGAAGAGGATCTCTCTGATCTTTAGACCTTTCCTCTCTCCTTTGCAAATTTCAAGTCCAAGAGCAATCAAGAGCCTTGATGGAAAATCCATACCATCAAGATTGGAGCTGAAGAAGGATCCACTACACCAACCAAATTCACTTACTTTCTCCTCTATTGTTCTTATTTTCTTCTTTTTCTAGGGGTGCAGGAAATTCATACTTTTGGAAAGTCGAATTTTGTTAATCACTGATTAGAGACCCTCTTGTGGGTGGGTAAGGGTGCTTAATACTTTTTGGAAAGCCAAATTCATGCAGAGTTTTTATTTTTTATTTTTAGTTTCTAGCTCGTCACAAACATTCATATGTTTGGAATTGAGCTAGTGGAGACTCCTTGATGAGGACATCACGTCACGTACACCCTTACATATGTATCAGAGGAGGAGACGGGCCGAGCCAATTTCCCTGTGGCTAGGCGAGTACTCGTGATCGTGCTAAAGACCCTATGTGCATGTGCAAGCATCAGGAAGACCCCACACTGGGAAGATACACATGGACTGCTTTATGAAGTGATCCAGACCGTTGGATGGAAAGGACGTGACGATCGAGCCATTGATCGTTGATTGTGCACATCAGTTTTAGACTTTATCATATTTTATGATTTAGTTTGTGATTATTTTATATTTGGACACATTGTGAGTGTTTTAGTTGATTTCATTTAGACTGGTTATTTTCGCTAAAGTTCACAAGACAAGGGGGTTTTTGTAATTTTTGAAACTTCTTGGATCTATAAAAAGAGGGGGGCATGTGACCTCTTTCCCATTGAATTCCATGATAAAAAAAGAGAAAAGCTCTTGCTTTCTTTTTCCATCTTCATGCAATTTGAATATACTTTCATGCGATTTGGAAGGAAGATTGGTGCGAGGCTAATCTTCATCAACGGAGGTGTGAGGTCTCCATCTATCCCCACACCATCTTATCTTTTCTTCCACATCTGGGAATTTTCTTTATATTCTCAATTCTCTCATTTCAAATCTTCGTCTTCCCCCAAATCCAACTTTTCCATGCCCATCCACAATCCAAACTCTAACCGACCTAAACCCATCCTCCCACGCCACACGTGTGACTGTACGGCCACACGTGTGAAACCCACATGCCCCTTTTGGTTTCCTGCCATCATTATATCAAAATCCCTTTCTTCTATCCCTGAAACTCTAACCCTAACCCTAAATCTAAATTTCTTAAATTTCCTACTTTCCCAAATTACCAAAACTCTTAATTTTCACCCTAGGTTGTATCAGGTTTCCTGTTTTGAAATAGACTATATCCTATGCTAATTGGATGTTCCTACATCCATTAGATCCTAGTTTCTTTTTATTTAATGATCTTGAGCTACAATGTTGGTAGTTCAGGCTAGGATTATGCATGGTTTTCTTTTAATTTTCATGATATTTGTGATGATTATAGCGATATTTGTGTTTTTTTTTTTTAAATATTAAATATCTTAATTCGGCTATTTGATCTCATATGTTACTCAGTTCATGCATCGGTCCTGCATCACTCCTAATTTGTGATTTTCTTGGCTACTAGCCTACTAGCCATATTGATTGAGTCTACTACAAAGGGCAACTTCACACACTATGATGGGAAATTACATATATGCCAGGATGTAAAGAATAAAAGGGATAAAAATAGCTAAAATACATGTAGAAGTAGAACACAAAGTAATACAAGGCTATGATATATGTACTGCAGGTGTACCATATCCTATGTCTCTTCCACGCTCCCCCTTGAATTGATGCCGGGTGTTGTGCAACATCAAATTGCCAGCAAGAAAAGCATGATGAGAAAAGGTCATGTCTTTTGTAAAGTGGTTGATCAACTGATTTCAAGAAGAAACACGAGGTAGGCTAATATGTCCTGCAAAGTAATGCTGTTGAGTGAAATGATAGTAAACTTCGATGTGCTTGGATGTTCCTGAAACACAGGATTAAAGGCAATCTAAATTGCACCAGTGTTGTCTGCGTATGAAGATGTGTTACAGTAGTTATGATAACCCCAATTTCTTAAAGAAGCCCACATAGTCAGATAATTTCACTAGTAGCTGACACCATTTCACTAGTTAGATAAGTCCAAATGATTTTGAGATAGTTCGTTGCTTTTCAAATTTCCGTGAGGTGAGATAAGGGTGAAGTAGTACACACTAGCCAACAATGGATTTTTGGAAATCAAGTCAATTGGCTCAATCTTCATTGACATAGGCAATCAACTAAAAGGGAAAGGGGTGAAGGAAAGAATAAACCATGTCCTGTAGTGCCAAGCAGATTTTTGATAATCCAGTGAACAACATTGAGATGTGGGATATTAAAAAAAGAAGAAGTAATTGAGATGTGGGAGTTGAGGTTTCACAACAATTTATTGTCTATGTTGATAGCATGTGTATCTAATTTTATCATATTGAGGTAAATGTGACTTACCACAAGACTCTAAATCTTTTTCCAAACAGTTTCCCACAAGTCTCTATATTGCGTAGGATCATTTAGAGGTCTTTGCTCATCCCTCTGAAACATGAGTTCAGTTACACAGGAGTTTCAAGAAGATGATTGTTAGTCAAATTAGCAAGAGCTATTAGATCTTCAACATATTTTCTCGATTGCAAAAAATTCCTTTTGGTGAGATGGAAACTTGAAGCCTTAAGTAGGTCAAATGGCCTAGATCCTTCGTATTAAAAAAACTCATGAGATGGTTCATTATATCAGTAATACCTTAAATATCGTCTACATAGGTGAGGAAAATAGTATGCCTTCTAGAGGTAATCTGATGAAAACTGAGCGATTATGATAATACAATGAGTAAGCATTTCTGCCAAGATATTTAGACTACAGCCCAAATTCTGATTAGTAGATATGTAGGATAAGAATATCGTGTATGCATCAGTCCCCAATAATGCTCTAGAAGCTATTCAAACAATTCATCAAACTACTCAGCGAGACCAATTTTTGATGAAACTATGACATGAGTTTGAAACTGCCCGCTCTAACATCATGATCAGGACTTGATGTAGGACAATTAACCACTTGCTCTAAAAGCTCGAACTGTTAGAGTATGGCGAATTAATCCCTTTATCTCATTGCCCAGGCCCCATGTCTCATGGGTTAGGCCCTCGGTCGAACCCCCCTCGTGGGCCCCAAATCACATGGGTACCGCCTCACACGAGCCACCCGAGTCACACGGGTGGGGCCCGCATCTCACGAGCCACCTGCATCACACAGGCCGCCCACCCCGAGTGTGCCCCTGCATCTCACAGGCCACCCCACTCGAGCCCCGGTGTGAAAATGCCCCCGCATTAATCACCCCTGGTGAGGAGTCTCGAACACGAGACCTCCTGCTCTGATACCAATTTGATGTAGGACAATTAACCACTTGCTCTAAAAGCTCGAACTGTTAGAGTATGGCGAATTAATCCCTTTATCTCATTGCCCAGGCCCCACGTCTCATGGGTTAGGCCCTCGGTCGAACCCCCCTCGTGGGCCCCAAATCACATGGGTACCGCCTCACACGAGCCACCCGAGTCACACGGGTGGGGCCCGCATCTCATGAACCACCTGCATCACATAGGCCGCCCACCCCCAGTGTGCTCCTGCATCTCACAGGCCACCCCACTCGAGCCGGGTGTGAAAATGCCCTTGCATTAATCACCGCCGGTGAGGGGTCTCGAACACGAGACCTCCCGCTCTGATACCAATTTGATGTAGGACAATTAGCCACTTGCTCTAAAAGCTCGAACTATTAGAGCATGGAGAATTAATCCCTTTATCTCATTGCCCAGGCCCCACGTCTCATGGGTTAGGCCTTCGGTCGAACTCCCCTCGTGGGCCCCAAATCACATGGGTACCGCTTCACACCAGCCACCCGAGTCACATGGGTGGGGCCCACATCTCACGAGCCACCTGCATCACACAGGCCGCTCACCCCGAGTGTGCCCCTGCATCTCACAGGCCACCCCACTCGAGCCCGGTGTGAAAATGCCCCAGCATTAGGACTCCCTTGCCATCCTTGGATATTTGTCTGCATGAACTCCTTAGGGAGGAGCAGCGTTGCTTGATTCAAGCAACTTCGGAACAGTAGGAAGGTTCCCCCAATGCTCTTAATGTTGCATACGCTGCACAAGGAAAACAATGAGTTCGGAATATGATCAATGTCCAATGTTACAGTTGTAAGGAGTTTGGCCATATTGCTAATCAGTGTCAGAAGAAATTCTGCAATTATTGTAAAGGAAAGGGCCACATCATTTCTGAATGTCGGAAACACCCTCAGAATCGCAATCCACGAGCTTTTCTTACCTCCGTGGATGATATAGCCCCTGACTCCATGGCTTCAACCTTCATCCCTTCACAATCAGCAGCACCTTCTCTCACACCTGAAACAGTCTAGCAGATGATCTTATCTGCATTCTCTGCACTTGGTCTCACCGGTAAACATCAATCTCTCTTTGACTTGTGGTTTCTTAACTCGGGTGCTTCGAATCACATGACCTTTTCCTCTGACAATCTTGTTAATGTAAAAAAGTATGATGGAAATTTATAAGTCCATACCGCCAATGGGGACTATCTTCCCATCACCGCCGTTTGTGATATCTCTTCTTCTCCATCCTTGGAAAATGTTTTTTATTCACCTGGATTATTTGCTAATCTTATTTTTGTTGGGCAATTAGTTGATACTGATTGCCATGTCTCTTTCTCTCGTTCTGGTTGCATTGTGCAAGATCAGGTGTCAGGGAAGACAATCGCGAAGGGGCCTAAATGTGGACGACTCTTCCCTCTTTGCTTCCATACACAACCTAGGGATTCAAGTGTGCTCTCTCTATTTTGTGCCTCTGTCAAGAGTCAATGTCAATTGTGGCATAATCGGTTAGGCCATCCAAATTCTAGGACCCTTCTCTCTGTATTATATTCTGGTTTGATGGATAATAAAATCCCATTTTCTCTTAAAGATGTTGATTTTGAGTGCTCTAGTTGCAAATTGGGAAAGAGCAAAAGTCTTCCATTTCCAACTCATGATGCTCCTTCTACTCATTGCTTTAATTTGATTCACAGTGGTGTATGGGGGATTACACCAGTGATCTCTCATGCTAATTTCAAGTATTTCGTTACCTTTATTGACGACTACGGTCGCTTTACATGGATATATTTTCTAAGGAGGAAATTTGAAGTTTTTCATGCCTTTAAAAAATACTTGGCTTTAATTGAGAACCAATTTTCTACCAGCATCAAAATCCTCTGTTCTGATTCAGGGGGGGAATACATATCCAACAAATTCCAGGATTTTCTCCAACAGAAGGCGATTATTTCTCAACGGACTTCTCCGTACACTCCCCAACAAAATGGAGTTGCCGAGAGGAAAAATCGTCACCTCCTTGATGTGGTTCGTTCCTTGCTTCTTGAGTCATTCGTTCCACCTCAATTCTGGGTTGAGGCTCTTTCTACCGCTGTGCACTTGATTAATCGCCTTCCTTCCTCTAATCTTCATCATCACTCCCCATTTTTTCTTCTTCATCAAAGGCCACCTGAGTATACCCATCTCCGTCCTTTTGGTTGTGTTTTCTTTGTTCATCTCCCTCCCATCGAACGCACCAAACTCTCCGCTCAACCTGTACAGTGTGTGTCTTTCTTGGCTATGCTCCAAATCAAAAGGGTTATCTATGTTACGATCCTGTCACTCATAGGATTCGGACTTCTCGGAATGTTGTTTCTCTTGAACAAAAATATTTTTTTGCTTCTCATATGGAGTTTTCCAACCCTACACCTATATGCTCTTTACCTGACTTTGAGGATGTGTCTACTCCTTTCCCCACTATCACACGGTTTAGACCTGGTTTTGTGTATGAAAGGCGAGTAAGGCATGACAATTCTACTAATGGAACCCTTCAAGAGTCACCTCCGACATCTGCATCCGACACAATGGTTACTCCCCTGATCGGTACATCTTTCCTCATACATCTTTAGTTGCTACCTTGCCTTCGATTTCTATACCTAATTCGTGTTAGTAGGATAGACAACATACTTACCATAAATAAATTGTACAGTTATTTAGGAAACAGATCTGTAAATATCTTTGCTGTAATTAGGGGATATAGATGTTGTAATTAGGTGATATTATGTTGTAATTAGGGGATATAGATATTGCTGTAATTAGGGGATATAGATGCTGTAATTAGATGCTATTATGCTGTAATTAGGGGATATAGATGTTGCTGTAATTAGGGGATATAGATGTTGTAATTAGGTGATATTATGCTGTAATTAGGGGATATAGATGCTCCTGTAATTAGGGGATATAGATGCTGTAATTAGGAGATATTATGCTGTAATTAAGGGATATAGATGCTGCTGTAATTAGGAGATATATTGTAATAAGGGAAAATGATTTCTATATAAGAAAAGGACCACTCGATTGAGGGTCATTGAGCAATTCTGACATGGTATCAGAGCCACTCTTTGCAAACTTGTCTTTGGTCCAATTTTCGTGGTTCTAGGCTCTGGTTTTCTGGTTTCTTGGGTGTGGGTTTTGGTTTGCAGTTTTTTTTTTTTTGGTGCATTTCGAGAGATTCTAGTTATGGCTAACTACTCCAACTCAGAAGTCTTTCAAACTCGGTTTACAAGGAAGAATTATGCTGCCTGAGAGTTTCAGTTTCAACTTTTTGTTATGGGAAAGGAGTTGTGGGGTCATGTTGATGGGAGTTATCCAGTACCTACCGATCCTACGTCGTTGGTTCGATGGAAGGTAAAAGATGCTCGCGTGATGACTTGGATTCTTGGGTCCATTGATCCACTGCTTATACTCAATTTACGGCCGTACAAGACGGCTAAATCGATGTGGGAGTACTTGAAAAAGGTCTATCATCACGATCATTTCGCCCGGCGATTTCAGTTGGAAACTGATCTTGCTGCCTATTCCCAAGGTACACTCTCAGTTCAGGAATATTTCTGTGCTTTTTAAAATCTTTGGGCTGAGTTTTCCGACATTGTGTATGCCGACGTGTTGGCCGAGTCCCTCTCTGCTGTTCAAGCAGTCCATGAAGTTAGCAAAAGAGACCAGTTTTTAATGAAACTAAGGCCAGAATTCGAGTCTATTCGCTCCAACCTAATGCACAGGGATCCTTCACCATCTCTTGACGTGTGTTTTGGAGCACTTCTTCGAGAGGAACAACATCTTCTTACTCAATCTTCGCTTCCGCAAGAGAATGCTGTCGCATACGTTGCTCAAGGCAAAGGGAGGGTTCGAGACATGCGTACAGTTCAATGCTACAGGCTGCCCATTGTGCTAAAAAGTTCTGCAAATACTGTAAACAGAAGGGGCACATCATCAAAGAATGCCCAACACGCCCTCAAAACCGACCTGTGAATGCTTATCATGCTACTGCTACTGGCCACACTTCGGATGGGATAACCAGCACTCAAAATCTTGCTCCAGTGTCATCTACCACTGCTGCTACACCTGCCCTTACACTAGAAATGATGCAGCAAATGATTGTATCGGCATTTTCCGCTTTAGGGCTGCAAGGTAAAGGTACTATATGTACTATACCCTCTCAATCTTGGCTTGTTGACTCCGCTGCATCCAATCACATGACCAGTTCTCCTGATATACTTAGCAATGTTCGTAAGTACACTGGTTCTTCTAATATTCAAGTTGCTAATGGCCATCGTTTACCGATTACTGGGGTTGGTGATATCGCACCATCACTTACTAATATTTTTGTATCACCTGGGCTTTCTACGAGTCTTATCTCGGTTGGACAATTAGTGGATGATAATTACAATGTTCAGTTTTCTCGTGATGGTTGTCATGTGCAGGATCTGGTGTCGGGGAGGACAATAGCGAAGGGGCCTAAAGTTGGGAGACTGTTTCCATTATACTTTTCCATTCCTAGTATCATTTCTTTGGCTTGTACTACTGTCTCCAATAATTGTGAAGTATGGCACAGATGTTTAGGCCATCCAAATAATGTTGTTTTATCTCATTTGCTGAATTCTGGTTCGTTGGGAAAAAAAGATTCTTCTTTGCCTCATGCTTTCTCTTTTGATTGTTCTACGTGTAAAATTGAAAAAAGTAAGATTTTGCCCTTCCCTTCTTCCGGGAGTAGGGCAAAGAATTGCTTTGACCTTGTTCATAGTGATGTATGGGGCATTACTCCTGTCATTTCTCATGCTCATTATGAATATTTCGTGACATTCATAGATGACCATAGTCGGCATACTTGGGTATATTTTCTGCGCTATAAGTCTGAAGTCTTTGCTGTTTTCAAATCGTTTCCAGCATATGTTGAGAATCAATTTACCACTAGCATTTAAGACTTTACGATCTGATTCTGGTAGAGAATATATGTCTCATGAATTTCTTGAGTTTCTTCGTCACAAAGGAATTGTTTCTCACCGCTCATGTCCTTACACGCCTCAACAAAATGGCGTGGCTGAGCGCAAAAATCGACATTTGTTAGATGTTGCTAGGACCTTGTTACTTGCATCTTCTGTTCCTTCTAAATTTTAGGTTGAAGCTTTAGCTACAGCAGTATACTTGATTAATAGGTTGCCTTTTAAAGTGCTAAATTTTGACAATTCGTACTCTTAGGCTATGAAACATGAGTCTTGGAAAGAAGCCACGCAAGAGGAACTCGATGCTTTACAGAACAATGATACTTGGGACATTGTATCATGTCCACCCTCTGTCAAGCCCATTGGTTGTAAATGAGTTTACTCTGTCAAGCTCAAATTTGATGGATCCTTGGACAGATATAAGGCTCGCCTTTTGGCTCTTGGCAATTGTCAGGAATATGACATTGACTACTAGGAAACCTTTGCCCTGGTAGCCAAAATGACCACTGATCATATAATTCTCGCTATTGCTGCTTCTTAGGATTGGGCTCTCCACTAGATGGATGTCAAAAATGCTTTTATTCATGGGGATCTTAAAGAAGAAATCTATATGCGCCCTCCCCCGGGTATTTCTGGTTCTAGTGGTACCGCTGTGTGTCGCTTGAAACGTTCATTGTATGTGCTGAAACAAGCCCCTTGTGCTTGGTTTGAGAAGTTTCGGCAAACACTTTTTCAACTCTCCTTTGTGCAAAGCCAGTATGATCATTCTCTATTCCTGCGCAAGACATCTTTGGTTATCATCCTTTTACTTGTCTACGTGGACAATATTATTATCACCTGCAGTGATAGTGTATTGATTCAACAACTTCAAGCTTACCTTCGTTTCTCTTTTCACATGAAAGATCTTGGCGCGCTCACCTATTTCTTAGGGCTTGAAGTTTATAAAGGTGCTAAAGGTCTCTTCCTAAATCAGCAGATGTACATCAGAGATATTACTATCTTGGCTGGCTTACAAGATTCTGTTCCGGTTGATACTCCTATAGAAGTTAATGTGAAATTTCGCCAAGATGATGGTGATCTTCTTCCCGACCCTACATTATATCGACGACTAGTTGGGAGCCTCGTCAATTCATGACATCACCGCGTCATTTACATATGGTTGCGGTTCGATGCATCATCTGCTATCTTCTTGGTTCTCCTACTCGTGGGCTATTCTTTCCTTTGGGTTCTCCTCTTCAACTTGTCGCTTATAGTGATGCTGATTGGGTTGGTTGCCCCGATACGCGTCGCTCCACCACTGGATGGTGTATATATTTGGGTAATGCACTGATTTCCTAGAAGTGTAAGAAACAAGATTGAGTTTCCAAATCATCCCTTGAGGCTGAATATCATGCTATGTCCTCGGCCTATTCCGAAATTACTTGGCTGCGTGGCTTGCTCTCTGAATTGGGATTTGCACAAACTGTCCCTACTCCCCTGCATGCTGATAACACGAGTGCTATTCAGATTGTGGCAAATCCAGTTTTCCACGAGCGTACCAAGCATATAGAGGTTGATTGTCACTCAATCCGCGAAGCTTTTGAAAGCAACATCATTGCCCTTCCTCACATTTCTACAAATCTTCAAATTGCGGATATTCTCACCAAACCTCTCCCTCGCACTCGGCATCAGTTCTTCGTAAACAAATTGATGCTCCTTGATTCTCCAGCATCAATTTGAGGGGGGGTGTCAACGATATGAACCCTAACTTAGGGATCTAGATTGCTGTAACTGACCTCTAATTTAGGGATCTAGATTGCTGTAAATAAGGTATGTAACTGACCCATAGATTGTTGTAAATAAGGTATGTAACTGACCCCTAGATTGCTGTAAATAAGGTATGTAACTGACCCCTAAATTGGGGATCTAGATTGATGTAACTGACCCCTAAATTGGGGATCTAGATTGATGTAACTAACCCCTGGAAGATCTATTTTATGGACAGGAGAGCACTTAGTTGAGGGAAAAAATTTCACCACAAATGTTCTTCTTGGAGGTCAGTTACAACAATCTAGATCCCTAAGTTAGGGTTCATATTGTTGACATTTCTTACAGATCCCCATGGAGAAAGGTATACTTAGCGTCCATTTGGAATAAAAGGCCAATGAAATGCTGCAATAATAGTGAAAAGAGTCCTAAGCTCTGTCATTTTAGCATAAGAGTAAAGGTCTCATTGATGATTTCATATTCTTGCTAGTACCTAGAGCTGTACACGAGCAACCTAAGCTCGGTAACTCGCTCGACTCGGCTCGAAAAAGCTCGACTTGACTCGGATTGAAATGCCATTCGAATTGAGTCGAGCCATATTTTGGGCGCTCGGAACATTTCGAGTCGAGTTCGAGCTGGACGTGGCTCGATTCGGTATTAAGCTCGACTCGACTTATATGTAAAGTTTTTTAAAAAATCCCTACCCAGTCGCCCGACCTACCCGTACGCCCATACCAGCAAGTCTGTTTGTGAGCTATCTGTCCGGCCACGTGTCCTCTCTCATTTACACGTGTCACATGAGGCCGATGTGGCGTGATGCTTATGCTTTCTCCTTGCTTGTTTTCCAGCCAATTCTCTGGAAATCTGATGAACTCATGACCGTTAAGCTTGCAAAAGAATCTAGAGATCCAATCTCCTGTCTCGATTTCCAGAAATCTGCAGAGATTCCAGCTAGTAGATCCTCCATGGAAACCGGTGATCTTCAGAGATTTACGAATATGGGAAGATCCGACGAGAAAACAGCTGATTTGCGATCTGTTTTGTTCGTTCACTATCAGGTGTTGAAGATTAGAGAAGAAGATTTGCATCTCGGAGAGGACATTGGCGAGGGTTTGAGTACGAGAGAAAAGCTTGCTTTCCTTAAACTTAGCTTGCAGATGGATGCTCTGTTCTACTCGGCTCGAACTCGGTCGAGCCAAGCACGAGTTGCTGTTCCGAGCTCGAAGGCCGAGCCGACCTGAGCACGAGTTGAGACTCGAGCAGTCCGAGTCGAGCATGAGCTAGGCAAAGCTCGGCTTGGCTCGACTCGTGTACACCTCTACTTGTACCCTTGAGTAATCAGCCTCGCTTATTTTTTTTTTCTTTTCTGAGGCTCCATCAGACTCCTATTTGATTGAGTACACCCATCTACTTCCTGTGATTTGAGCATTAGAGGGACATTGAATGAAATCCATGTGAGCTTTGCTTTTTAGGATGCTAATTCATTTGTGACAACATCTTATCCAAAATTTTCTTTAATGGACTGTTTGGAGGAAGGGACAGGAATAGAATCTATTATTGTGAAAAGAGACAATCGATTAGGGCCAGAGTCATGAGAAGTGCACTTTAATTGAACTGGTGGTAAAGAAGCAGAAGAAAGAGGACTAAGTACTTGTAATGGTCGGACGATTGGTCAAAACATGAAGTTCTGGTGGTGGCTTTGGTGAAGTCTTTCTTCTATTAGGAAATAGACACTCCTCTACCACTTTGTTGGAGAAGTCGATTTCGAGAAAACAGGAAGGTAAGAGACTCTCTTTCTCTCTCTCTCTCTCTCTTTTGGGTTAGCTTGTTAGTACACACCCCATTGTCAATACACACTCCACTGTTAGCCACCCCCACTAGGGAATCGATACCAAAACCTCATTGTTGAAATGTATCAGAGGGTCAAAATGGGCGATGCGGATCAATGATTAGACAGTCTACTTCTCATGTGGTCCTAGAGCACCACCAATAGAGTTATTGCACATCCATGACCACATTGGCTTTTCCCAATTTTAGAACAGAATAAATGTTCCTAGTTCCATTTGAGCAGGTATGAGATATTATAAGTTTTTGTAGGGTAGGTGTAACAATGGAGTCTTTGCACACATAAGACAACATGAGCTTTCCCCAATTTAAAAACATAATAAATGTTCCCAGTTCTATTTGATCAAGTATGAGATATTATAAGTTTCCGGCGCAGGTATGTCTCCATAAAATAGGTGTCTAATCCCAAGTTCCCACCCTTGTTTTGTTGCTCATCCCAGTGAAGACTATGGCAAATACAAACTCTATAAAAGACTTCTATTCTATCATATTTATGTTTAGAGTCTTTAAACAAGCTTCTATGTACTTACTGCTTTTCATCTTTTATATTTCTAGATTATTGAATGTACACTAATTTTTCTTGCACACCCTTTTTGTAGAAAACAAATAGTGAGGAGGCGTTGGAACTGTTGAAAATGTCTTTAGACTCTTGCAAATTGTCGCCCATGGCCTTGATTCTATTTTATGATGAACTGATTGCATTATTGGAGTGTACTAGCCTTCAGCCATCAATTATGGAATGGTATGATATTTTGAAGAATCTAAACAAGGAATTACACAATTGCATACTTTTGTTAGTTCAGTCCGAAAGGTAGTTCGTTGGTCATGATGGAAGCCTGTTTATGCCGTTTGGACGCTAGCTGAAGAGGAACATCTAATTTGACAAACATTGAGCTATATTTTGTAGGATGTGCAAGCATGTAGGAGAATTTGAATCGACTTTTCTATCTGATCTTGAGGGAGGCCAATTGCCAATAAAAGACTCCCATGATGGTTTGGAAGGTAAAGTTGGAGGACAGCAATTTGAAAACTCTTCTTGGGGCATTCAGTCATTTTTTGAGGCTGACCATATCGGTACTGTTAGCTTGCAAGATACTCCATATATTAGCTAGAGTTTGAAACACAACTAATCTTTGTGTTAAGTTTCAGGTGAATTATGGATGAATTTGGATGGTGATCTCTCTCCCATATGTCTGAACATCTTGCCGTTACTTTCCTCTTCCTCACAGCTGTAATGTTTTCATGTCTTTGTTGCTTAACTACATTATATCATTTGTCTGAAATTTATATTCTCATGGCAAGCAGTTCCTGACATAGCATGTGTTGGTACAGGTCTTCATCCTCTTTACAGATTCTTCCTGCTAACTTTCTATTACTCTCTGCTGTGAGTCCTAGATCACATTGAACTCTTTCGCAGTACTTACAATCAGAATTATTTTTATTTGATTTAGTTTTAGTGATTCCACTTTTCAATGAAAGGTTGAGAGGTTGACAAATCAAGGCTCTCTTGGAGGCATTGATGCACTACTTGGTTGCCCTTTGCACCTTCCTTCTCCCAAGGTAACATTGAGTGGCTTGCTGTGATAGAATCATCAAGGTTATATATATATATATATATATATATATATATATATATATATATATTTCATCATCCTTTATCCTTTGATCTACCAAGTTGAAATTTATCAGTGATTCCAAGCACCGTTTATCCTAAAATATTTCACTTTTTTGTGGGAGAACGACCAAGTTGTCTATCAATTCATGTACCCAACAAATATGTACTATTTAACAGGTATAACATACACAATCAAAGATTTTTTGGAACCAATTTTGTTTAGATATTTCAGTTGTTTATGCCTGATTATCTATGTCTGTTGCCAGACAGAATCGAGCAAATCATTTTCGTGTAGTCAGGAGTACTAGTGAGTGCAACTTTTTTTGCCCCAAAAACTTGGAATAGAAAAAGAAAAGTAGGATAGTATGCATCACTATAAGAAAGTTTTCCTTTCTTTTCTTATGATTGAGACCATAGCAAACATTGGAGGTTATTAGGTACCATATTGAATGCGCATGCTGTCGCTTTCTATCATTGGTAAATTCTTTTACTAGATGTTAGTATTTAAATGTACCAGAGCTAAAGATTGTTTGGACATAGGCTGCCTAAATAGGTAATAGCAGCCTCTTTCTTTTCTCTTTATATTTTCTCCTTTTTTTAAAGTCTTTTCTTAATGAAGAACTGTGTTTGTAACAGCTTGGGGGGTGGATAAAATATCGCTCTGTAATTCAGTAAAGTACTTAAGGAATTGTGTTCCAACTATGGGTACACGTGTCAAATTCATACATGTGTGAGATTGCAACTATAAGAGTGGGCTTGCTTAATTTTTGGGTCGTATCATCTTAAGAAGGTTTCACCTATAACTGGCCTCAGATCCTAAACAAAAATCTCCCTTCATCTAACATTAACAAATACCATTAGCGCTTCTCTTTCATGCGAGTGTGGCCAACATCGATCATCATGAATTTGGATCACAACATATAAACTCTGGGGCCTACCTGTTGAACAAATTGGATCTTGCACAAACATTTTACATTGACATGTGTTTCTGTCTGCATGAACACCCGTGCATTGCATGGTTCCCTAATTAGTTTACACTTTAGGTTACTGATGTAAAATGATTGGAGGTCAGCTATTTGTTGAATTGTGCTAGAGTGACTGTTATAAAATGCTATTCAGAGTGTCCATATTCATCCATCATTGGGTCATCATACATCTTTTCACCCAAATTGCTACATGGAAGAATAGTTCCTCTGGAGGTAATACAGAGCTGAACATTCTGCATTCATGTTGAGCACCATGAACTCAGAATTTCCTTGAAACTTTGTTTAATTACTAACCTGTGGATGATGCAATATGATTTCTCCTTTAGGGTTGTGTTCCTTGAAGGGCACTAGTAATGCAGGAAAGTGAACTTCACAATGAAGTGCCTGTAAGCTTCAGATCTGAAGAGCCACTTTCTAACCGTAGAGAGAATTCATATCTGTCTAATATCTACTTTCTGCATCAGGTTCTTAGTTTTCTTGTTTAAATTGTCTGAAGCATGATACTGCTTCTGTGTGCAATATTTTTGGAAATTATAATAGAGTTTGGATGTTCCCTCATTTTGGTATTGGGTGTCTCAATCTATTACATTCCTTGTACTGTTCGCTCTGAGGTTTCCCCACCATGATCATAGGAGATAGGAGTGAGGGAAGTTGACTTAAGTTTCGGGAGGACTTTCTGTTGAGTGGTTTTTGAATTCTGATTTTGTAAGGATCAATTTATGTGTACATGTACACACCAACAAAAGTGCTTGCATATATGTTGTGTGCAAAGTGCTAACGTATGTTTTGTTTACAATGCCAGTATTTTGTTGGGTCTGTGCGGAAGTCTCTGACAGGAAAGCAGAGACAGATAGTTTGCCTCTCTCTTTATTATGCAATGAATTGGATAAGGGAGTTGGTAGGTGTTGAGCTTTGATTCTGTTCTTATCATCACTAAAGTAGATTCCCTCGTTTCCCGTAATGCTCATTTGGATCTAACATGTTGTATTAATGTTTCTACCTGTAGCTTAACGCCTTCTGTTCACAAGTTGCTGGCAAAATTGATTATATAACACAGAATACAAGGTTGGAAACAACTGCAAAGTTACTGAAGCGCTTGAGGAACCTAGTGTGAGTGTTTGGCATTCCTTCATTGATCGTGCACAATTAACTTGTCAGCTCTCCTAGACAAGTGCAAGTCTATTTCTCCAACAAGGGACCTGTACATGCTAAATTCGTATTACATTGTATTTTATGCTGCAAATATATCAGAAGAGTGTATATCTCTTGTGATTTGATTCTCTATGTTGTAAATCTTAAACCAATTCTACTTAGATGATGGCCTTTGAATTTACAATAAAATTGTTAGCTTATGTTTCTTGTCTTTAGATGACTCTGTGTGGAACAGTGTAAGGAGTTGTTTTTTGTTACACATGTTGTGGTCATTGGGTTAAGTTCCCATAGATTTAGACCTCTTGAGGTAGGACATGAAAATTAGATATGATATGTAAGATCTCAGGCTTTAGATCAAATTAATTCAGAAACATTTCCATAAAATTTTCACATTCCACACAAAAGTTCAAACATTCAAGCAAGGGGAATCTGTGCGGGTCCAGGCCTACACATGTTAAAGCTGGATCAATAAAAATTATGAGCCAAACGATACTCAAAGAGAAGTAAAACTCATCCACACATGCACAATAATCAGTCCCTAATTCAAGGGATTCACCAGTTTCAATTCAGAGAACCCTAGGGTTAGAAAAAAATGGCAAACAAATTGAAATAATGCAATCTAGGGTTAGGGTTATGGAAAAGAGGTATGAGAGAGATAAAATAGGCAAAAATTTGACTCTGGAGATAGTCCTTGCGCGCGGCCAGCAGGCCAGGCCAAACGCACGTGCGCAGGGGCTTGGTTGCACATGCGAGGGGGCCTCGAATTCGGAAACCGCCTCCTTGGCTCTGGTCGGCCAGGGGAAGGCTGCAAAACCTCTGAGTTTTGTGTCGATCGGATGCGCGGTCTATGCGTGGTGCTCCGCCGAAGTCTCAGCCCTCCTGTAGGGCTAGATTCTGAAAATCGGTTGTAGGGAGAAGAACTGCTGCAAAAGCTGACGGATTCGAAGCGAGGATGGTTGTAGAAGGTGAGAAGTATGGATGATAGAAGATGGGGCGAATCGGGATAGATGTGGCTTCGCACCACAGTAGTTAGCCCTTTGATGAAGGGAGAGTTTTGTACCCAATTGAATTTTTGCACAGCTCAGGAACTTAGAGGAGTAAAAAAAATGTAGGAATTTTTTTTTGTATATTAAACTTCAATAAATCAAAAGAACTACAAGGGTTGCTTATTTATAAGAAAACCCTATGCTCCAAAACTCGTGCCATGTGCACAACTTATTACTTGGTGATTAAGTAAAGTAAAATAAAAACTAATCAAAGAAATCTAAAACGTTCATGATATTCTAAATAACATAAATAATCAAAACTTAAAATATGAAATCAATCTGACTAGTGGGCCACGATCATGAGATCCCATGATGGGCTTTAC
Source organism: Magnolia kwangsiensis (assembly GCA_037074715.1). Classification (NCBI taxonomy): domain Eukaryota; kingdom Viridiplantae; phylum Streptophyta; class Magnoliopsida; order Magnoliales; family Magnoliaceae; genus Magnolia; species Magnolia kwangsiensis. The sequence goes on along the minus strand of CM073571.1, from coordinate 187,589,880 downwards.
TTGGCTATCGAGCCCACTCTTAAACCAAAAGTCCGTCTTCTAATTAGGAGGCACTCCCTGGATGTCGTCATCGAGCCAGATCGTTGGTGGGGCCCTCCCTCTCCTTCCGTATGTGTGTAGGGGCGGCGTGTGCGTGTGATGTCCCCATCAATTCTCCCCGGTTGCGAAGATTTCGCTACTGACAAAATAAAACTCCCGAACCGCTCCAGAATATCAGGATCAAGTCTCTGAAGCTCCTCTTCAGTGAGCCACGTGTTGTCTAAAGCTGGGTGTGACTTCCATTTAACCAGGTACTTCTGAAACCCGTCATTCGACGTTGAAACTATCTGATGGTTTAGGATATCCTTTATTTCCTCTCTAGGTGTATGAATGCTAGATATGAGAGGTAGATGTTGGGAAGAAAGAACAGGAAGAGTAGGTATGAGAGGTAAAGGTTGGGAAAATGGGCTGGGACGGGTAGGTATGGGATGTAGAGGTTGAGAAGATTCTGTTAGGAGGAGGCCATGGATCAAGAGAAAGGTCTGGGGAATCAGGATGGTTAGGCGAAAGGCTGGACAATGCATTAATGGCCTCTTGAAATGCAACTAGATTCTCCACATTGAATGTTGAAGTAATTTCCATGGAAGGTGGAAGATTTGCCACATACGCATTAAGACCGTTTTGTTTTATAATTTTGAAGGGTCTAGCGCTACGCGCGTGTAACTTATGAACAACCCCCGAAGGATACCGCTCGGGCCTGATGCGGACCATCACAGAGTCCCTTACATTGAATTCCTTAAAACATTTATGCTGGTCTGCAGAAAATTTATAATGTTCATTACTAGTAGTGATCTTCTGCTTGATTTCTTGATGCCATGAATGAATGTGATGCACAAAAGACTCTGCAGGCTCTGACGGCGTATGAGACAGTGACATAGGGACAAGATCAATAGGTTTCTTAGGTTTATAACCAGTAACGACTTTATAAAGACTGAGACCTGTGGACATATCGACATAACTATTAAACGCAAACTCGGCTGTAGGTATTATGGTGTCCCATGTTTTGGTATGCTCCATATCCCTCCTAGGGGGGGACTCATCTGGTAGATCATCAGGATAGACATCACGAAACGCATCCACTACCGGAATGATCTAAGTGGGTAACTCTACACTAGCTTCTGGTGCACTCTCTCCAGCCACAAGGCCGCACATGTTGTACCCCTCAAAATAGTGGTCTTGATGTCCCTTATGGGGTGGGTGCACGGGTGCACGCCCATAACTGATTCCTTGGCCAACTCCATTCATTGGTTTATCCTTCTGTCCACTTGCCTGAGATTGGACATCTATCCCAATGGTGGGGTTTGTCCCGGCGGAGGCCTTTAGTTGGGTAATGCGCACATAAAATTGATCAAAGTGTTGGTCTATATGTTGTTCACAGCGCTTACCCAAAGACTCGATCTGCTGGGATAGTTTGTTTAATGATTCTAGCAGTTGCTCCATGTTTAGTGTATGGTGCAAGCCAAAATCATGGCCCGTACGTGCGGGCATACACTTGCTAACTTCACCCAAGGACTTTCTATGACGACTATATGCAACTAAATAAGACTAAACGACCCTATGAGACTATATGAGGGAAACTACGCAGTGCTACTAAAATCCATCAACATAGTTGTCGAAATAAGAAAATAACAAAAAGTTACAGTAATGTGAATTGTTAACTTCCTACTAACAGAAATTTCAACAACTAATATCAGGGGCTACAGACTTCTAACAGCTATATGTGATGAATTGGATGCATGGACTAACAAACTGGGCATACACTTGCTAACTCCACCCAAGGACTTTCTTTGACGACCATATGCAACTAAATAAGACTAAACGACCCTATGAGACTATATGAGGGAAACCACACAGTGCTACTAAAATCCATCAACATAGTTGTCGAAATAAGAAAATAACAGAAAGTTACAGCAATGTGAATTGCTAACTTCCTACTAACAGAAATTTCAACAACTAATATCAGGGGCTACGGACTTCTAACAGCTATATGTGATGAACTGGATGCATGGACTAACAAACTAACCCTAACATGTAATGTATTCCCCTATAAGAACCCTAAGCTCTGATACCAAATTTGATGCATGACATGAAAATTAGATATGATATGCAAGATCTCAGGCTTTAGATCAAACTAATTCAGAAACATTCATATAAAATTTTCACATCCCACACAAAAGTTCAAACATTCAAGCAAGGGGAATCTGTGTGGGTCCAGGCCTACATATGTTAAGGCTGGATCAATAAAAATTATGAGCCAAACGATACTCAAAGGGAAGCAAAACTCATCCATACATGCACAACAATTAGTCCCTAATCCAAAGGATTCACCAGTTTCAATTCAAAGAACCCTAAGATTAGAAAAAAAGGGCAAACAAATTAAAATAATGCAATCTAGGGTTATGGTTATGGAAAAGAGGTATTAGAGAGATAAAATAGGCGGAAATCTGAACCTAGAGATAGTCTTTGCGTGCGGACAGCAGGCCAGGCCTGACGCACGTGTGTAGGGGCCTGGTCGCACGTGTGAGGGGGCCTCGAATCTGGAAACCGCCTCCTTGGCTTTGGTTGGCCAGGGGAGGGCTGCAAAACCTCCGAGTTTCGTGTTGATCGGATGCTCAGTCTGTGCGTAGTGCTCCGCCGAAGTTTCAGCCCCCTTGCAGGGTTAGCTTCTGGAAATTGGCTGTAGGGAGAGAACTGCTGCAAAAGTTGACGGATTTGAAGCGAGGATGGTTGTAGAAGGTGAAAAGTATGGATGATAGAAGATGAGGGTAGATCAGGATAGATGTGGCTTCGCACCACGGTAGTTAGCCCTTTGATGAAGGGAGGGCTTTGCACCCAATTGAATTTTTCCACATCTTAGGAATTTAGAAGAGTAGAAAAAATGCAAGAATTTTTTTAATATTAAACTTCAATGAATCAAAAGAACTACAAGGGGTCCCTATTTATAGGAAAACCCTATATCCCAAAACTCGCGTCATGTGCACAACCTATTACTTGGCGATTAAGTAAACCAAAATAAAAACTAATCAAAGAAATCTAAAGCGTTTATGATATTCTAAATAATATAAATAATAAAAACCTAAAATATGAAATCAATCCGACTAGTGGGCCACGATCATGAGATCTCATAATGGGCTTTACTTGGCTATCGGGCCCACTCTCTTGAATCAAAACTCCCTGGACATTGTTATCGAGCCGGATCGATGGTGGGGTCCTCCCTCTTCTGCCGTATGTGCGTAGGGTGGCGTGTGTGCGCGTGATGTCCCCCTCACCTCTAATTTTTGAATTTGGGGAAACAAAGATTTTTTATTATTTTTATTTTTTTTAGGGGAAATGTGGAAAAATCATGTGAGAGTGCTTGGCGGCTGATCTACAAATTGATGGAACTTTTCGAAAATTTGAAAAAATATTGATAAATATATATATATATATATATATATATATATATATATATATATATTATTTGGAAAAAAATTACATTGACAAGATGTTAATTGTGCCGTATATTTATTTATTTATGAGTCTATGCTGATCTTAACATTATCCTTACTCATTTATTGAAAAAATAAAATTTTAAAATTTGAAAATAATAGGGTTTATTGACGAAATAGACCTCCGGTATGCCCTGATTATGTAATTAGGCATGCTTTTGAAATGTTTTTTTAGACCTCTAACAACAAGAGGTTTTTTCATATGAAAATGCCCCTACACGCCTTTCAATGGCTATAAAAGGTTGCAGGGGGCTATAGGTTCATGTGGAGATTCATTTGATGAGACGTCCACTGTTGAACCATCCTTTGGTCCACTGCACGTCCCATCCGAGCTGTTCATAATGTTGCACGTGTTGTCATCGACGCACTATAAGTTTTTTTGGCATGATTGGAAAGGCCCATTGGCCCACAATTAGTAATTGTGGTTTGGCAATCCGTGGTATTTTGTAATTTGTGATCCAGCAGAGGATTGGATCCGACTGATTCTTCAGCTCGTAGCCTTACATTATAACAGAAAATGGATGGACGACGTGTATAGTTGTTGAAGCCTACGGTGGGCCCCACGGACGGTGAGGAAGGGAAGTTAAGTAGGACCCACCTTTCAAATGTACACCATTCCCAAGTCCAATAGTAGGTTTTGGAGGGAAGAAGGAGAGAAAAGCTCTAGGAGACCCTTGTTGCCCTTCTGACGTTCTTACTCCAAAAAACTCCGACGTTCCCTCGATGTTATCACAACGGCTGCAAAGCGTATTCGAAAAAGAGTCGTCGTTGTTGTTCTTGTTATTTTTATTTTTATTTTTTGCAGGGTTTTCTCCGAAAAAGTCTCCACGACAACCCATCATCGGTGTTCCGAGCATCCCATCTATAGAACAAGGAAGAAGAAAGGTACTTGTAAATCTCTCTTCCACCGAATGCCAAACTTTAGACCCCCAAACCATAGTAACTGAGAATCGGGACCCCCAAAAAACATACCAACATGTGTTGCAGACTGTGAACCGAGACCCTGACCAAAACAAGCTAAACTGCGAACCGAAACCCCGAAATCGGTAGGTATAACTGAGAATTGAGAACTGCTGACTGTGAATTGATACCCTTACACAAGAACCACGAACTGTAAACTGAGATCATTACCCAATATCCGCGAATTGTGAACTAAGACCCTTGAGAACCGTGAATCGAGACCGTTGAACCTGAACCATTATCACGAATCGCTAATCGAGAACCGTTAAGTGAGATCTGCAACCTGTGATCCCTTTTATAGGCTTTGAATTGCAAATCGAGATCCATTTTGTATTTATAATGAGATATGATAATCGAGATCCGTGACCCCTTTCAACGTCTAAAGCGCAATTCGAGACCCCAAAATTTCACATTAATGATCCTTATACGTTGGAATGGCCTTGAAGCTTCTGTTATGTAATGTTTTTATACCCATAGTAAATTACCTTTTGTTCTATTTCAGGTACTCCGACAATTTCAGATTGCCACAAGTGCAAATCATGTCTCTTTGGCCCATCCTATGCGCTTACGATGGGGACTTTGTATATGAACAAGAAGGGAGATTATCGCATAAAGGCCGAGTCTTTAAATGTGTAATATTGGCCAATAATATTATATATGAGGAGCTCATAGATAAAATTCACAAGATTACCAAGACAACACCAGAGGGATATGATATCAGAATGAAGGTTGTTTACCCTTTGCATGGTAGTGGATCATTCCCTCCAACCGGCATCACAGACAATGAAGATGGCCTGGTGTATTTCCTTTTCTGCGGACAAAATCCCAATTTTCAGATATCATTGTACATAGATAAAGTGCATTGTGCAACTGTTGCTGAAGAGAGGAGCACATGTTGGATTTTGCCACTGAAGCGAGTGTGTCGTGATACTCAACCTATTTATCAGAGTGCCGCACAAGCGTGATTCATTGGTTGTTCATTCACAACGGATAGATCCCGTGGTGGATTGATCTCACATGCCATCTTTTCGTTTGCTAGATAATGAAGACGGTATAGAGAGTCTCATTCCATCAAGTCATGATCCCGCAGTCGATAATTCTTAGTGGCCATCTTTTCATTTCTTATGTATTGAAGATTGTACAACTATTCCAGGGCCATCAAGGCCTGATCCGTTTGTTGTAAATTCTCAATAGACATCATTTCACTTGTTAGATAGTGAAGATTGTAAAGAGAGTCTTGACCCATCAAGGTATAATCCCGTGGTGGATAGATCTCAGATACCATCTTTTCCTTTGCTAGACAGTGAAGACTGTACAGAGAGTTTCGGTCTGTTAAGTCATGATCCCATGGTTGATAATTCTCAACAACCATCTTTTCAGTTTGTACATATTGAAGATCGTACAACTATTCCCGATCCATTACAGCTTGATCCATCGGTCGTAAATTCTTAGTGGACATCATTTCACTTGTTAGATAGTGAAGATTGTAAAGAGAGACCTGTTCCATCATGATATAATCCCATGGTGGATAGATCTCAGATGCCATCTTTTCATTTGCTAGACAATGAAGATTGTACAAATAGTCTCAGTCCAAGTCATGATCCTACAATCAATAATTCTCAGCCTCTATCTTGTGGGCCTTCACACTTTTTGGATAGATGTGATTATGATTACTTTTGATTGCCTAACATTCTGCTTTGTGGATATTGAACACTGTGCAAATCCCCCCGGTTCGTCGATTGATGCAACGAGACATGATCCACCAGTTGTCCCTCCATCTTTATTGAACTTGAATTTAAGCTTACCAATCGTTAAAGAAGGAGCAAATATTCCCGAGTCATTATCTCCACTGACACATACTCCACCGGATGCGGTATTTGTGCCTACTTGCAGCTTGTTGCTAAACGTTGTAGTTCCATCTTCCCACCTTACTAACCATTGATGAGTGTACACGTTTAGATGGTGAAGCATGTGAGAATATTGTATATATGGTTATCATTAGTTGTAATATACTATGTATAGAGAAGCTCTAAATAAACTTCCTTGTATAGTCTTGTAAAACGGTTATTTAAACCCACCTTTGGGTTGAAGGAATACAAAAAAGCATCTCTAAATTCCTAAGTTTACATGGTGTCAGAGCTAAGTTTCTGAACCTGCTGCACAGCCGACCGACACTCCTCCATTGATTCTGGCTGGCCCCCATTGATTCCGGTGCTCATCCATTGATTCCGACGCTCCCCCATTGATTCCGGTGGCCCATACCGGTGTCCCATACCTGCCGCACAAAACCTCTAGATCTAGCGCTTGTCTCTGCCCAAAACCTCAACCATTTCCATCAGATCGCACCAGCGATGCCTCCAGATTGCGGAACCCATCTTCTCTTTTGTTTCTGGCATGCCGTTTCTGGCCTGATTCGAGAATTTCTCCGTTGAAACCCATCTTTGGCTCACCACCTTTGTCTTCACATCTGGATCCTTTGATCTGAGATCTGTTCAACCCATCAAGTCGATTATTCTCCATCGACGATAGCGGCTCTACCTTTGCTCGTCAGATCTGGTCCTGCTCACCCAGAAATCAGTGGTAAAATTCCTCTTCGTGGTTTTTCTTTCTTATGGCATCCATGAATCCCTCCGAAAAGATTGAAACTATCCATGTCAGGTTGGATGGAAAATTTTTTTTCCCAGTGGAAGTTTCAATTTAAGCATTTTCTAGCAGGAAAGAGCCTCTACGACTATGTGGATGGTTTGATGGGCAAACCAAGTGATGAAAAAGAACTCATATCTTGGACCACAAACAATTCAAAGGTGGTCACATGGATCCTTAACAGTGTTGAGAGCAACATTGCAATTAACCTTACATCATTCGAAACTGCATCCGAAATATGAGCTTACTTGAAAATGTGTTATCAACAATCAAATCATGCCTGTCGCTATCGAGTATGAGTTGTCAAAATTAGAACAAGGAGCTTTGAGTATACAAGATTTCTATTCTAAACTTACCTCCTTTAGGCATGAGATTCAACCTATGGATCCAGTTATTCCCACTGCGGCGGTAAAGACAGTAAAGATACTTCGTAACACAAGCAAATTGATGCAATTTCTATATAAACTCCGTCCGGAGTTCGAACCAACCCGAGCCGCTTTGATGAACCGGCCTCAACTTCCATCTCTTGAGGCATCTCTATCTAATTTGATGCAGAAGAGACACGTTTGAAAACCGTTGCTTCCATGAGAGAGGTTGTGCCTGATGCTGCCTTCATTACTCACAATTTTTCAGGAAAGTCAAGGGACATGTCGAAAGTTAAATGTTTTGAGTGTAATGGATTTGGTCATGAGGCTACTCACTGTTCCAACAAGAAAGCAAATCTAAAATCCTCTGGAACAAGTACTCTGTTTTGTCGATATTGCAAACAAGAAAGACATGATATAGCCAATTGCTCGACTCGCCCACCTCTACCTCCTCACTACCAGCGACGTGGACGTGCATTTCTGGCTTCCTCCGCTAAGAAGCCTGACTCATCATCTATGGTCCCATCGGTGCAGCCTAATCTACTTTCCCCCGAACAAATTCAGCAAATCCTTCAAGAGATGTGTCCTTCAGGTTTGATAGGTAATATTGATCCTATAAATCTTTGGTATATTGACCCAGGGGCTTTTAATCATATGACTGAGGATCTTTCTTGTCTAACTGATTATGTCCCCTATAGAGGAGTGGGTTCCATCTACACTGCGGATGGGAACCATTTACCTATCTCTCAGATCGGGTCCTTGAAAGTCTCACCTTCATCATTTCGTAATTTCTTCATTCGCAAAGTGTTTTATGTTTCTAAATTATTTGCCAGCTTGATTTCGGTTGCTCAACTAGTGGAAAATAACTGTTTGGTTTTGTTTTCTCTATCTGGTTGTTTCATACAGGATCTGGAAATAGGGAAGCTGATTGGGAAGGGCCATAAGAGAGGAATGTTATTTTGGAATTTGAACCCGGAGTTGTCTCACTGCGTTGTTTTTTTTTTCCCCATCTTCTCATGATATTTCTTTTGCTAATAAATGCTAAAAACTTTGGCATAGTTGTTTAGGGCATCCAAATTCTAAAAACATGCTTTTCTTATTTAGATCTGGTCTTTTGAATGATGATATTAATATTAGTTCCATTTCCATTGATATGAACTATGTTAGTTGCAAAGTGTGTAAATCTATTGCATTGCCCTTTTCATGGAGTAACTCTCGTACTTAGAATCTGTTTGCTCTCGTTCATATTGATGTTTGGGGTCCATCTTCGCTAATGTGGATCTTTTTGGATATCTACATGTCATGGACAACCCCTGTGAAATACTTATCAGGTAAGTGTTCAAGGACAAGAGTCGGCTAAAGAATATACTCAACAAGTATGTGATGGAAAAACACTTCCTATACAAGGTCGCGAGTTCAAGCAAGCAAAGATTCATAGTTAAGTGTATTGTTGAAAATTGCAGATGGAGGTTGCACACATCCCAATTAGACGGTGTGGGGGTTTTCAAAATTAAGATATATAAGTCAAAACATACGTGTACAATGTCTTGTGATGCAATAGCTCATTGAGAAACAACTTACGTGCGCGCGTGAGAATACTGTTGGACGTATAAGGTCGAGACTAGGTTGTAGGGCAAGAGATATATAGCATGACAGGTCCATAAAATATAAAATTGAGATCAACTATATGAAAGCATATGAGGGGATGGAGATCGCAATGAAAGAAGTAATGGGATCTTATGAGGAATCTTATGCTGAGCTCCTGGCCTGTTTGCATAAGCTTAGAAAGGCTAACGTAGGGATGGAGACAAATGTGCTTGTAAACAAAGAAATAAACAAGTTCGAGAGGTGTTTTGTTGCAATAGGGCAATGTTTAAGAAGATTTAAGAATTACTTCCATACTGTTTTGTGTGTTGATGGGGCACATTTGAAGGGAAAATACAATGGCGTTCTCTTCATGGCTACAACGTTGGATGGGAACAATCACATACTCCCTGTAGATTACGAGATTGGGTATAAGAGAACAATAGCAGCTGGAACTGGTTCCTTTGCAATTTACATCATGCAAATAGGGTTGACAACAAAACGTGTTATCATTTTAGATTGGCATAAGGGTTTGATGAACGAAGTATCAGCTGTCTTTCCATATGCGGCCCATGGCTATTGCACGCACCATGTATACAAAAATATGATTGCGGTGTGCAAGGATAAGATGTTGAAGAAGTATTTTTGGCTAGTTGCGAGGACACAGAAGAGCCAAATTTGAGGAAGTCCTGCATTTTTTGGAACTAGCCAGTCCTTATGCACACCGATGGCTTATAGGTATAGCTAAGGAAAGATGGGCATCCTCTTATTTTCTTGCGAGAAGATACAACAACATAACTATGATAATTATCGAGAGCACACATGCTTTGTTGAAAGATGCTAGAGAATACCCCGTAACAAAACTCATCAATATGGTGAGAAACAAAGTCCAGCAATATTTCTTGAGAAGGAGAGAGGATACCGCAACTTTTCGGGGGAAGATTGACTCATTAGGTGCAGAAATCAATGTGTGATCTTTACCCCAAGGCCCGAGGACAATTTGTAATGCAATTTCCTAAGATGAATTTGAAGTAATTTCGGGGGGTTTCAATGACGTAGTTAGGCTTGGCAAAAATGTCATGTACGCATGGAGAGTTCAATATGATGTGGATGCCTTGTGTACACACGATCGCAGCATGTGGCAAGTGCCAACTCGATCATGATGACTACTGTACTCTGCACTATACGACAGAAACTTACCAAAAGATTTACTGTGAATCAGTTTACCCAGTGCGAGACAAGAGTCAATGGGGGACCCCATATGATGTAAGAGCGATATGTGTACAGATCCTACCCCTGCAACAAAAAAATCATGCCGGAAGACTGATGAAGTTAAGAATTACGTCTATGGGAGAAGATTGATGGTAAGATGCTCGAGATGCAAGCATACATGTCATAATAGGACAAGCTGCAAGTTTCCCGTGGCATAATATTATAATTCATGACACAGTCTTTTGTATTTTTCATCTCTTGTGCATTTTGAAACTCACAAAGTGAGAATGTTTATAATTTTTTGGTGCTTTTAGAGTCTTCTCTTGATTGGGGTTGCTACTATGATTGTGTATGATTATTGGGGTTTTATTGTGTATAAGATGATGTCTAGTGACAACATCCACCCTAACAGTCACAATCGAGACCCTACTGGTGGGGTGAGTGAGAACTAAGATCCACCTTGATCTTCGATATTTGTGGACCCTATGTGTCAAGAAAGAACCGAGACCATTTATTATAGTGAGAAGCGAGAATTGTAACCACCTTCCTGCAACCGTGACCCAAGAACTGAGACCCGCCTTGATCTCTGACATATGCGAACCCTATGTGTCGAGAAAGAACCGAGACCATTTATTATAGTGAGAACCAATAGTTGCGACCATCTTCTTGTAACTGTGAACCGAGAACTGAGAATTGAGACCCTCTTCCTACAACTGTGAACCGAGAACTGAGAATTGAGACCCTCTTCCTGCAACTGTGAACCGAGAATCACTGCCATCTTCATACATATGTGAATTGAGAACCTAGACCCTAGCACCGTGGGAGTGAGAACTGAGAACCGAGACCTCTTCCTGCAACTGTGAACTGCACAAGTGCGAACCGAGAACCTGCAATCATGAACTGAGACAAAGACTACTTCTTGATATTTATTCTAGAAAAAAATCCTAAACAAGTTGATCACAAAATATACACATAAACGATTGTAGTTACATGAATTTACAACTATGGTACAACACAGTTCTATTACAAGAAGAATGGTTAAGAAATTGGAGAACTATCTACATTGTTTCTTTCTTATCTTTCTCGGGGATTTCTCAGGCTTCTAAGCCATTCGCTTCGCCAGTGTCTTCTGCCACTGTAAGACCTCCTTTTCCTCCATCTTTTCAGTTTCTTCCTTTCTTGCCTCATCAACTTCTCTCTTACCTTCATCCTTTTTTTTTTTTTTTTTTTACATTTGATACATCCTTTTCTTGTAACTCAATAGCTTGGATGGTCACCTTATACATTTGCAGACAATTGAATGAAATGGTCCCTCCGAACTTTGATATGTCTACCTTCAAATTATGTGCTTCATGTAAGGAATGGTCACTCTAAACTTGATGACATATACTAGAACAAATGTATTTTTTTCAAGTTACCTTTGTAAATTTTAGTTCCAAACCGCTAGACAAGAAGTCCATGAACATTAACATGAACACGCCACAATCATCTCCACCTACTTGTTGCCGGGCATTGTCCATCAGTGTGACTTTCCATTCAGTCTCCCAAAAATTGTCCCTATAGTCACATATATGGAGGAGCTACCTAAGTCCTTAAACCAAAATTTTAATTGTTTTATCGTATCGGCTCCTCCAACTGTAGCTTAGATTGTTGACCAAAGTCACTCGTCTTTTGTATGGTTCGACAATGGACAAATACCAATGTTTCCCGCATACATTGGTTGGTACATACACATGTCAATCACATACAAATAAGGGAATTATAAATACAATCATTCGTTACAACTTCCACAGGTTAAAGTACGTGCTTACCTTATCAAACATTCACCTAGATTTATGCTTGTTGGACCCTTCAACTATAGTTACCAGGTTGTGACTAAGTCTATCGAATGTAAGCTCCACTCTGTTTTCATGGGTTCCAGTAGCATATTTTTGGATGTGACATAGATTAGTCATTAGGAGTTGTTGTCACAATTAAACAAATATTAAGAACAATGATTCCGACAATGGTTTAACCACATGTCCATGCACTTGTTCAATGAACTATTTGCTTACCATGAATTAAGTTGTTGTAAACATATAATCTTGCGGATATGCTTGAGGATGTTGAATGCGAAGTTTTGTCAAATACTCTATGTACAAATTTATACTTTGTGAAGTACAACAAGACTACATAAGAACTAGTAATATTAAATCAAAGTTAAAGTTGCACAATGGAATCTTTTTTACGTGATCATCCACCTAGTTATGTAGGTCAAACATGCAGGTCAACCAACTAAGTCTCTTTGTATCATATGTAAATATTTTGGATTGAATGTCCTCATTGTGAGGTTCCTCTGTTTATATATAAACTCTAGGCTAATTACAAGGCTGAATTGCAGCCATTAACATCTATCTAGGCTAACAAACAAGGAAGCAATATCTGTACAAGATATATACAATCAATAACTGGACAAGATATATACAATCATGCCATAAATAGATGACCTAATTATGGCTAAATATGTGTTGTCCCGATTGACACAATCATGCCATAATTAGATGACCTAATTATGGCTAAATATATGCTGTCCCGATTGACATCCCCCCTTAAATTGATGCTGGTTGATCAAGAAGCATCAATTTGCCCAAAAGGAACTGATGGCGCTGTCGTGTCATGGCCTTGGTAAACACGTCAGCTATCTGTAGGTCAGTGGAAACATGAGGAAGAGAAATGATACGAGTGTCTAAGGCTTCCCGAGTAGAATGACAGTCCGCCTCAATGTGCTTCGTTCGTTCATGGAAAACGGGATTAGCAGCAATCTGAATGGCACTACTATTATCAGTAGAGCTGTACACGAGCAGACCAAGGCTCGAGTACTCGCTCGACTTGACTCAGAATACTCGACTCGGAATCGACTCGCCTGAGTTAGAGCCGAGTATGAGCTGGTTTTCACTGCTCATTTAGATTACGAGTAGAGTACGAGTCACTCGGTACTCGACTTGGTACTCGACTCGTACCCGTGTATATAACCGCCTGAAAAAAAAAACCCTACTACCCCACCCGTCATTTTCCATTCAAGCCGCGCCCAAACCCTACCTCACTCGTCCTTTTCAGAAGCAGCGCCCGAACCCTTCCCTCCTAGTGAGCGTTCAAAAAAAACTCACTCACTCTCTCTCTCTCTCTCTCTCTCCCCCCTCCCTCTCCCAGCGCCCGTTCGGCAGTCCCTCTTCTTCCCTCTCTCACTCGCCCTTGTCCCCTGTCCGGCCGTGTCCGGTGCCGCTCGTCCCTGTGTCCTGTCTGGTGCCCCTGTTCGGTGACGGAGCTCGTCCCTGCCACTCGTCCGGTGCTGCAGCTCATCCCTGCCAGGCTGTCACTTGTCCCGTCGTCCGTCATTGCCCTGCCCTGCATGCAGTTGCCGGTCGTCTCTCTTTTGCTCGCCCGGTAAGGTTAGAAATTGTTATTTATTAATATATGTTAGAAATATATAGTTTTGAGATTAAGATCAACGACATCAAAAGATGGTTCCCATATGAACAGAATTTGGAACCTCGTTGGAGGGGGACTCGGCTTCGGTAGGGACCCCTCCAGGCAGCACCCAGTTCGGTATGATTGAACGCCCACCATTAAAAACTTTCTAGGGACCACTGGCCACTGCACCCAGTTCGGTACGATTGTACTGTTTACTTGCCATCCGAAACTCCTGTGGCCTCAAGAAAATTTTAGCCCATGCATTAACATGATCTTTAAGATTTAGAGAAATGGATGGACGAGATTGATTTCTCCCAAATGGGCCCACCTCTATTTATGGTGTATGTCCAAGTGGTCCATCAATTTTTTCAGATTATTAGGGTGTATGGTCCGAAAAATGAAGCAAATCTAAATCTCAAGTAGCTTACACCACAGAAAACAATGGTGATTGAATGCCCACAGTTAAAAATCCGGTAGGGCCCATTATGATGTTTATCTGCCATCCAACCTATTGATTATGTCACACATACCTGGACTAAGGGGAATCGTAGATATTAGTTTGATCCAGAACTTTTGCAGACTAAGAAAATTTTAATGGTAAGTATTTAATTACTATAGTTTTTGTGTGGTGTGGTCCACCTAAGATTTGGATCTACTTCTTTTGGACTCATACCCCTGGCAAAATGGTAGGGTTGCGTGAATTGCACGTAGACATAAAAGTGAGCTACTCATTCTTTTTCTTCTTTTTATTATATTATTATTCTTTTTCTTCTTTTTATTTTGTGCATGGACCATCCATTGTAAGTTCCACCATATTAACATTTTGGATCACCAAACCATGACTCCTAATGGTAGATTTGGCTTTTCATTTGACATTTTGTTATTAGTTAGCTAGATGATAAATTTCAATTTCAGCATGCTCCTTTTTTTGCATAAATATGAATTATTTGTATTGTTCTAGTTGTAGACTTGTAGAGTTGTAGTATAGGATAATCAGTTGCCCATTTGAGGATTTCTATGTTGCCAGACATAGATTCAGTGTGTTCTTGGATGCATAGAAATTGCTCAAATTGTCCCTTTTTGGACATTTCAGGGTTAGATTGTAATGTCTTCATTTATTCCAATTTCAATGCATATGCCTGTTCTGGTTACGTCTATCTTTTTTCTCTCTGGATATATTTCATGTATTTATTTCCTTCGTCAAATGTCCACACTTTGCCTGAAGAGAATTGAGTTTTAATATAATCCACAAATTGTTGAAACACAGAAAATACCTCAGATTTAGAATGAAGAAAATAAATTCAGGTATACCTACTATAATTATCAATGAACGTGACAAAATATTTATACTTTGCATGAGATATAACAAGAGTAATACCCCACACATCACTATGGATCAAATCAAAACAGCTTTCAGCACGACTACCATGAGCAGGAAAGGAAAGAGACTTGCTCTTACGTAATTTACATGTTGAGCAATCAAAAGAGAGATGAGAGGAAGATTGATCTTTATTACCCACCAAACTAGAGTTTACTAAATGAGATAGAACAGTAGAGTTAGGATGACCTAAACGTTTGTGCCATACTTTACTCTTATTGTTTACAGTAGTACAAGCCAAAGAAATGTAAGAAGGAATGGAAAAATGTAAAGGAAACAATCGTCCAACTTTAGGCCCCTTCGCGAGTATCTTCCCCGACACCTGATCCTGCACAATACAACCATCATGAGAAAACCCAACATTACAGTTGTTATTAACCAATTGTTCGACAGAAATGAGACTAGTAGAAAGCTTAAGAGATACAAAAACTTCTTTAACTAATGAACTAATATCCCCAACAACATGAATAGGTAACTGACTACCATCAGCAATCTAAATGTACGATGAGCCATGATAATTCCAAACATTGGTAAGAGTGTTGGAGGAACTAGCCATATGATTAGACGCAGTAGAATCAACAAGCCAAGGTAAAGATGGTAGTGTACTGTTACCTTGAAGCCCTAAGGCTGAAAAGGCTGAAATAATCATCTGCTGAACTGTTTTAGGAGTAAGAACAAAGGGATCACCAACTGTAGAGGAATTAGTAGAAGCAGAAGTACCCATTGCAACTTGATAGGCATTAGTTTGGCGATTCTGGGGACGAGTTGTACAGTCTTTGATAATATGTCCTGGCTTCTTGCAATAATTGTAAGATTTCTTGGCATAGTGAGCAACAATATACCCATATTCCTTACAGCTGAAGCATTGGACCTTCCGCATATTCCTACCCTTGCCTTTCCTGTGAGCTACATAAGCGACGTCATTAGAGGTAATGCGGTTTTGCTGAAAAGTAGCATGTGTTACAAGACGTTGCTCTTCACGAAGTAATTCCCCAAAGCACACATCCAAAGAGGGAGGACGATCGCGATTCATCAAATTGGAGTGAGTTGCCTCAAATTCTAGCCGTAACTTCATTAGAAACTGATCTCTCTTGCTCTGTTCGTGAACCTCCTAAACAGCAGCAAGAGATGCAAGTGGTATCTTAGCATAAATAATGTCAGCAAATTCACCCCACAAGTTCTGAAACCCAGAAAAATAATCTTGTACGGAGAGATCGCCCCGAGTGTAATTGGTGATCTCATATTCCAACTGAAAGCATCTGGCTGTGTGGTCCTGATTGTAAACTTTCTTTAAATGCTCCCACATATCTCTTGCAGTCTTGTACGACCTTAGATTTAGGACAATTAGAGGATCAACAGATTCTAAAATCCATGTCATGACTTTAGCAGCTTTCACTTTCCACTGAGCCAATTTAGAAAGTTCAGTAGTAGCTGGATCACTTCCATCTATGTGACCCCATAACTCTTTCCCCAGAACAAATAGGCGAAATTGAAATTCCCAAGCAGAATAATTCTTGCCTGTGAAGCGCACATCAAAAGAATCCAAGTTGCTAGTAGTCATGGTTCCCGGAACATAGTAATAAAGACAGATAATACTAAATCCACATCACCCCTAGTGCAAAAATAAGCCTACAACCAGCAAGCCCAAAACAAAAGAAGACCAAAATGAGAGTTTCCAGCAAGAACTAGACACGCCGACAACCACTAATCACCACAAAATGAGAGTTTCCAGCAAGAAAGAAACTTCCTACCCTCAACATAAACTGCCAAACAACAGTTTATAACCCACCAGAATTGTCTATACCTTCCTTTGAAGGTATCGACAGCCAAGGAGAACAACAAATTAGTCCTAATCCAACCTAGAAATCTCAGAATAGGTAATAGAAATCTCTGTTACCATTTGATGCAGGACAATTAACCACTTCCTTTAAAAGCTCGAACTGTTAGAGTATGACAAATTAATCCCTTTATCTCATAGCCTAGGCCCCACATCTCATGGGTTAGGACCTCGGTCGAACCCCCTTCGTGGGCCCCAAATAACATGGGCCACCCACTCTGAGTGCGTCCCTGCATCTCATGGGTTACCTCACTCGAGCCTAGTGTGAAATGCGCATTAATCACCCTTGGTAAGGAGTATTGAACACGAGACCTCCCTCGTGGCCCCAAATCGCATGTGTCACCCACCCTGAGTGTGCCCCTGCATCCAACAGGCAACCCCACTTGAGCCCAGTGTGAAAATCCCCCTGCATTAATCACTCCCGGTGAGGAGTCTCGAACACGAGACCTCTTGCTTTGATACCATGTAAATATTTTGGATTGAATGTCCTCATTGTGAGGTTCCTATGTTTATATAGAAACTCTAGGCTAATTACAAGGCTGAATTGCAGCCATTAACATCAATCTAGGCTAATTAAAAGGCTGAATTGCAGCCATTAACATCAATCTAGGCTAACAAACAAGGAAACAATATCTGTACAAGATATATACAATCAATAACTGTACAAGATATATACAATCATGCCATAAATAGATGACCTAATTCTGGCTAAATATATGTTGTCCTGATTGACATCATAAACATTCTTGACTTTATAATATTCCTCCTCCATAAGAACTCTATGCGGGTCCGCGAATCCCGGAGGTGGCCCTGCATCATCGGCCTCATTCTCGGATTGAGGCTCTGTATAAGGAGTGACCCAATATTTTGATGGGTGTAAATTCTGCTTTGGTCCCCCCCAATCATCCTGTGCTTCGTTGCGTATCACCTCACTTGGTGTTACAGGTGATGATACCTTTCATGCCCTCGTAATTTCCATCACCTCACTAGGTGTTATGGGTTCAGCCCCTGCCTCTGCCTCTTGTGTGGGTACATTGATGTGGACATCAGTGGTGCACCCTTTAAAGTGTATCAGAGGAGGAGGCGTCGCCGACAATGCCGGAGCGAAGGAGTTGATGTCGATGGATGCTGGGTCCATTGGACCCATTTTTTGATGCGCTACGAGTGCAGGAGCGGCATGACCGCACCCTGATCATAGATCCATGGGTCGGATTTCACGCCCTACCACACGGGTGTTTTAGTTTTAGGCGTTTTTTATTTTTTTTTCTTATTTCAGGGGCTTTATTGCATTTTCTTTAATTTTCATCTTTTTTTTGTTATTTTTCTTATTTTCAGGGACTTTAGTGCACTTTTACTTTTTTCCATAGCTTATATATACGTTGTGAGAACCTTATTTTCATTATTATTGAATGAATATAAATTCGTATTTTTCTCTCTTTATTCAAGAGATTAGGGTTTTAGAATTGACCCTTGAGTGTTGATGATTCTACCTCGATTTCAGGTTTTCCTTCTTTCTAGATCTTCGAGATGCAGAAAAAGGTAAGAATCATCCTCCTTTTCTTTTGACGTCAAAAGGACCCGTACTTGCTTAATCTCGAACCCTTCATTCTTCATCGCTTTCCTTCCTCTCTGGATACCCCCTTTCTAGTTTGAACGGAAAAGAAGGATGATTAGTCAGTAGAATCAGATCCAAACTTGACCGTGGACTGACTTATGCTAGATTTGGGATATCCTCATATCCGTAGGTCTTCCCTTTTTACTGTTTATGCGATTTTATGCTAAGGGGCATGATCCTGACGGAATGACTTCATCTTTGTGTTGAAATTTACTTAATCCCTTTGATTGGAAACGGTTAGTTGATTCGTGTATTTACTTAAACATTCTTTAACCTGATTATACATGCATTTAGGATTAGGTTATCATATGTCCCTGCATCATACATCCCCCACCTCTTCCACATGTGCGGGGAGGTCTCTCGCCTCTGCCTCCTGTGCGGGTACTTCTCTCACCTCTGCCACATGTGTGGGGAGGTCCCCTGCCCCTGCCTCCTGTGCGGGTGCTTTTTCTGCCTCTACCACATATGTGGGGAGGTCCCCTGCCTCTGCCTCCTGTACGAGTACTTCTCCCGCCTCTGCCACATTTGCAGGGAGGTCCCTCGCCTCTGCCACATTTGCGGGGAGGTACCTCCCTGCCTTTGCCTCCTGTGTGGGTACTTCTCCCGCTTCTGCCAGTTCTTCGTCTCTGTAGCCTTTGTGGGTACGTCCCCCACATCTTCCACATGTGGGGGAACGTCGCCCGCCTCTTCTTGTGCGGGTACATCCCCAATCTCTTCTAGATATGCGGGGAGTACCCTTGCCTGTTCCAGTTGTGTGGGTTTGACTCCACCGCCTTTAGGTGTGTGGGTACGTCCTCTGCTTCCTTTAGATGAGCAAGTGTGTCACCTGCCTCTTCAGGTAGGATCACTGCATCACTTAAGTTTGCGGGTAGGTGGCCACCTCTTCCACATGTCTGTGTATGTCTCCTAGCTCATCAATGTGTGCGGATATGTCCATCACACATTCTATGGGACTCGGATAGTCTAGATCCTCCTGTTGCGTCCCCCGAACCTCAGCTTGTAGTTAAAATATCACATTAGACTTGTATTATTGATAACAGCGTATTGTAAGGTACTACATTAGAGTTGCACAGTAAACCATTTGTTGAATTTATTACCTTAATAGCATTCAACTTGCCTGTCAACTCCTTGATCTCTTCAGTTGTTGTTTTTCTCAACTCATTTATCTCTTTGGATGTCGTTTTCCTTAATGCTTTCATGTCTTCCACCAACTCATGTTCCCTCAACTTCTTGACGTCCTTAGCTATCTTCCTAATCCTTTGCCACTACATCTTTATTGAGTCATTCATTTTACCTAGGTTCTCAAATAGTCTAGAAGCTACATCTTGGAACATATTTGCAGTCTCCACCTTGATATGCAATCTCCACCTTGAGATCTTCAGTAGTCTTTACAAGTTTTTGAGGGCGGCCAAATTCTATATCTGCGTCATCTCTTGGCATATGCTTCCCTAGGATTTTTTGTTTCGATGTCCCTATCTCCTTCACACCAATTTTCTCCCTCCTCCACAAATTCATTCTCTAACTCCTTCCCTAGCTCATCCTCCTTCCCAATCTCCTCCTCCCTGAATTCCTTTCCTTCCTCATTCTTCCCTCCCTCATTCCCCTTCCCCATACCCTTGTCTCTCTCATTCTTCCTTGTCTCTTTCTCCTTCCTCATGTCTTTCCTCATGGATTTCTTCTCAACATTCACTCGTCCTCCACTACCAGTACCTTGTAAAGAATATGAGACATGCAAAGTTAAGAGTAATATTTATTGATATTCCTCTCAGATCTATGCAAGCAAAAACTAACTCATTGCTATATCTGTAATGATGTCTATCTTCAGCTCCTTCGGAGTGGGACTATGCTCATCCGCAATATTCACATGCAAGAGCTTGTATGATGAAGTAATGTACATTTATCACTTTTGTTAACCTCAACAATAGATTAAACTAAGAATGTTACTTATCAGCTTTTTACCGAAGACCTTATGTAACACATCTTGCTGCGCAACTTTGAAGCATGTCTAGTTAAGTATTCATGGAAATCGCGAGGATCTGTTTCTTTTTGCCCAACCATCAGGTCCAGAGAGTTCAGGGATCTGCTCAATTGTCCATATTTGTTTTTCAAAATACATAACATGCATTAATAAATTCTAACAATTATGAAATAAGAAAATATGATTCACAAATAGTATTTAACAATTTCAAAATAAAGGTCATATGAGAGAATAACACATACCATTACGGCAAAGGCGCACCTGCAAATGTTGTATTGCTGGGGAAGGCTATGTTTTATTGCTTTATTAAGCTGGATTTGCACTAGCGTAGACATATCGCCAATATATAGTCCGTCCTCATTAACTGCTCGGGCATCAACCAAAGAGCGAAAGAGACTGAAAAAGATCCATATCCGATTCCTCTGGTCTTGCCGCGTCAGCTACCGTAGGTAAGAGGCTTTCGCCTATAAACCTTAGTAGTAACAAAGGAAGGAAGCAAGACCTAGCTGGAGGAGACGAGTCTTCTTCTACCGAAAGAGCTCAAACGTCGACTCCACAAAAGAATGACCGGGAAAGTCTAAGGTCGAGTCATCTTGTTTCTACGGAATATGCCCCAAAGAACGTCATATAGAAAGGATCATAGTTTTGTTACATGACCGCGAACATTTCATTCTTATGGAAGGAGAAGGGTCGCCCTATTAGTAAGCATATCGAGGCGCAGGTACGAAACACATTTGGCCATTTGAAATGCATTTTTCTTAAAGCAAGCAAGAATCTTTGCAGTCATAGAAAGTGAATCACTAATTCATACGGCGGAGTTCTCTGGTCATATATGATAAATCAGTTGTGTTAAGCTTTATTTGGGAGGATGGGGGTCATGTAAGCAAGGGAAAGGCAAGCAAGGGATGTGAGGCTTCGCCGACTGAGAACATAGCCCTCGACGATTGAGGGGGCTAGGAATAAGTTAAAGAATATAAGTATAAAAAGCAGCTAAGCAAGCAAGAGATGTGAGGCTTCGCCGATTGAGAACACCAATGTTATAAAAACTCTAATAGAACTCAAGTAGAAATCATTAAGTAGAGTTTACCTCGTTGGGAGCGAACAGAGTCATAGCTCACCCCCATAGTCCAAAAATGAAGGGGGTGAGAATAAGACAGAGTGAGTGAGCAACCCAATGTAAAGAACCAAAGTGAAGGGCTTCTCGGGAGGAGAAGCCTGAGTGGGAGTTCGTTCTTGATCTGTCTTTCAAATATTTGTAACTCGCATCCTCCATTGATACCTATTAAAATCTTTCAAAGAATTTGTTAACTCTATATATTCTGCCACACATAAATTCTTAGAGGGTGATCCTATGAGAAGATTTTCAACACACATGAGGAGTGCCAACTTCACTGCATCTTCATGTTGATGTCCCTATCACCGAAAGAAAAGCTTGTAGTGAATCTTTCTTCCTAACCCATCCTTCGGGGAAATACTTCGGGCCAATTCCGTCCACTTTCCTCTTCCTATCTTTCAGGGTGCTATCTTTTCCAAACTCGACCCTCATAATCAATGTAAAGTCCATTTTAGTGAAAAATACAATTGTCCCTGTAAATTGAATCGGAGGTCACCATTGTGCCTTTGCAATAGACTGTGTATTACTTGACCTTCAGATTTAAATTTCTCCTATTCAAAATCCAACAAATAACCGAAGCAGGTACTTCTAAACATATCTTTCCAAACACCGTCCTTGTCAAAACTTGTCCCACATGCTTTAGAAATTGAATTGTTCACTTTGGCGAACATTTGGCATTCTTGTTGTGCAAGGAGCATTTTTTGAAACTTTTGACACTACAAAACATGGAAGAAAAATTAAAAACATCACAAAGAAATAATATTAGAGGAGATATTTACAATGAATTAAAATAAATAAGACTTCACTTATAGGTCTCGGTTCGCGGTTCTCACTTGCCCTTGCAGGGGTCTTGGTTCTCACTTTGAAGAATACTGTAAGGGTCTTGGTTTGCGGTTTTCACCTTCAATATTGCACTTAGGGTCTCGGTTCACAGATGCCATTCCATCAAGGGTCTCGGTTCTCTGTTGCCATTGTTATCTTGGTTCTCGGGTTTTAGTTTGTGGTTGCCCTTTCATGTAAGGGTCTCGATTCTCATTTACCATGGCTGTAAGGGTCTCGGTTCGCGGTTCACTTTCTTCTATGGGTCTCGATTCTTGATAGGAGATCCTCTCACGCAATTGAAACCCCAACACCCTGGAACTAAGACCCTATACCCTAACAGAGGCCCTCAAAGTGAGACCCCCACAATCCTCAGAACCATAGACTTCATCTTTCACATTATAAAAGAAGTGCATTCTCTTACTCGTTATGCCTCTGGAGCTGTCGGAGCACCGATGGCTGAATCATCTTCAACGAAGAGAATTCAGACCAACGGGAGAGTAACTCTGTGTTTCTGACCGACTAGATTTCTTCGGGAGATTGAATTGTCTTCTCGCCTCTTCCACTTTGAGAAGTCGGACCCGGATCGAAGAGATTTCTTAGGGAAGAGGATTCTTCGATGGAGAAATCGTCTGGAGTTCATCGAAAGACGAAGAGGAACGAGAATGAAGGTCCAATAGCCTTCTGAAGCTTTTTGTGGGGTGGGGCCTCCATTGTTTTTCTTTTCGTCACTGTTTGTGGGTTCCATTATGAGCTCCTACTCCAATCAACGTTGTACATCTGATTCTTGATATAAAATTAGGGCATGGCACAAAGTATCAGCAAGATCCAAGTTAGGGGTGGACCACACTTAACGAAAGGAAGGGGCAATGTAATTTGGATTGCTGGCCTATGTGGGCCAGTGGACATTTCTTCTAGGGCTAATAATTCGGACTTCCACTCAATTGGACACGTGTGGCAGATTTAGCAGCATGGATGGCCCATGCAGTGGAACTAATTGAAGTTTCAATGGTGTAGATTTCGCACGTGTTGGACCATTGAATATAGCCCCTACAACTGCCTTAATAGGCATTGGAAGTAGTGTAGGGGCATTTTTGTTTGAAAAATATGCCCGCTAACGTCAGAGGTCTAAAAAATACATTTCAAAAGCATGCCTAATTACATAACTACGGCATACTAGAGGTCTATTTTGTTAATAAACCCAAAATAATATACAAATATATTTTAAAAATGCATTGTACATTGTAGGACCAATTTGGCTTTTGAATGTATTCGTTGGGTTTTCATATACATGGCTTCTGTGATTTAAATTATCTGAACTGATTTTGAGTATAGTTACATCACTTATGTTAGATAGTGCATAGTCTAGGACCTTATATAAAGGAAACTTATTGGGTGTACTTGCTTTTTGTGGTCTTTTGAGTTCTAAGTATGTATTAATGTCTTTGTTAACATCCCTTGAAGTTTCATTGAAAATTTGGATCAGTTTCCAAAAGTTTTCTAAAATCGGCAATAGATCATGTGATGCATGCATTTCCCATGCGATGTCCGATCGGTTTCTGTATCCCAAGGGTGAGATACATGCATTGATACCTATATTGAAAACAAAGATCATAGATTTGCATCAAGCTCAATGGGAGTATCTATGGTTTTATTACTATCAGATGCTCATGGTTGATAAGATTAGATACATACTTAGATTGAGACAAAAGATATCCAAAAGGTAAGCCTCCAAGAAGGTAATGAAGAATTCTAAGATTTTTCACCTTAAATTGTCGTTGAAGTTGCTTCTTAACCTCTTGAATGCAAACATGGTCTTTCCTTGTAATGATCATGTCATCCACATACAATACTAAAGTAATTGGAATGAGATGGCTGAAATCTAGATTTCTCTAATTTAGTTCTTCAATCTTGATCTCTAAGATCATTTTTAATTGAAAACTAGGCAAATCCAATTTTTGGAGAAGCTGAAACGATGTTCACAAGAAGTGCATGTCGTTTGCTACTGCCTGCAATGTCCTTGGTTGTCATAGACAGTCTCCATCTTGCCATCCTTTTGAGCATGTGATTGTAAGTGTTATGATGCAGAGGCATGTGATGGCTTAACCCTAGATGCATGTATAATCAGGTTGAAGAGATTTAAATAATAAAATTAATCAATTAACTGTTTTCAATCAAGGGAATTAAGCAAATCTC
Organism: Magnolia kwangsiensis; assembly: GCA_037074715.1. NCBI lineage: Eukaryota > Viridiplantae > Streptophyta > Magnoliopsida > Magnoliales > Magnoliaceae > Magnolia > Magnolia kwangsiensis. The sequence continues at coordinate 187,565,202 of CM073571.1, read as the reverse complement.
AACACAGAGATGAAATCATTCCGTTAGAATCATGCTCTTGAGCATAAAATCACGTAAATAATAAAAATGGAGGACCTAGGGATATGAGGATATCCCAGATCTAGCATAAGTCAGTCCGCAGTCAAGTTTGGATTCGATTCTCCTAACTAGCCATCCCTCTTTTCCGTTCTAACCAAAAGGGAGTATTTAGAGAGGAAGGAAAGAGAAGAAGAAGTGATGGGTTCAAGATGAAAGAGAGTATGGATTCTAGGGCATCAAAGAAAAGAAGACGGTCAATTTTATATTTTGCTGTACGTCAAAGATATAAAAAGAAGGAAAATATGAAACTGGGGTGGAATCCTTAACATCGAAGGGCCAATTCGGAAATCCTAATCTCTTTGGTAAAAGAGGAAGAAAACATACAAATTCTCATTCATTCCATCATAAAATAGGGTTTCTCACAGTGTATATATAAACCATAGAAAAGTAAAAAGTGCATTAAAACCCCTAAAAACAAGGAAAAGAACAAACAGACGCCTAAAACTAAGACACCCCGCGCGACGGGGTGTGAAATCCACCCCATGGGCCTGTGGTCAGGGTACAATCATGTTGCTCCTGCACTCGTAGGCGTCAGAAAATGAGTCCGATGGACCCGACATCCATCCACATCAACTCTTCCGCTCCGCTACTCGGTCGGCGACGCCTCCTCCTCTGGTATACTCTAAAAGGTGCACCATTGATGTTCGCATCATGTTACCTCGTTAGAGAACCTGCAATATTGCATAGAATGATTGTCCTTCCATCGACGACCAAGTAGGACAAGCTTTCCTTCAGGCAACAACCATCAATGCTGAACCATTTCAAAACCTAATATTTTTTCCCGAGAGTATTTTGGTGTGCTGAAATTCACCACTTGTGCAAGTGCCATCGGGCTCAAATCAAGAAGAGAAATATGCTCAAAATCATAGGTTTTGGCTCTAACTGGTACCTATCTTTGCATGAAGGAAAAACTAAGTAGAAACTCTGAGCTCTGATTACATGTAAATAGAGAAAAAGCTTTCCCTTTCCCGAAAGGCTTAATATGTGTATTACTAATCAAAACATGATTACAAAGTTCTTTACAATGAAAAAAAATGGAAAAAATAAATGTCCATTATAACCTTTAGGGTGGCAGACTACTAACCAAGACTACCCATTACCCCCTTGGTACTCACTATTTCCAGCTGCTATAGAAAGTCCACAGACTCCTTTTACCCAAAGACTCTTTAGCCCAAACATCTGCTTAGGAGTTAGCTACTCTCCTAACATGCGTAAAGTATCTTGGGAGGATGAGGGCAAGGCCTCAATCTCATTATTGTAGAACTACACTTCTATGGAATGATGCCTTTGCTAGAAACCCACGCGATTGCATTCCTCGAGTCACCTTCTACCATTAAATACTTGGAGAAAGTATTACGAGTGAGATTTAAGCCAACTTGATAGCCTCAAGCTAAGCCAGTTAGAGTCACCCACATCAACAAGCTTGGAGAACATCAGCCTAACAGTGCCTTTACCACTAATGTTACCTTTACCACCTCTCGCAAAACCGATTCCTGATATCCTCAAGTTATCCATGGAGAACCCGTCAATGTTCAATTTCAATCAACTGCTCAAAGGGAAGTCCACACATTGATCTTTTTTAGGCTTCTTTTATCTCAAGGAACAAGACTCCAATTCCTCCTTATTCTTCAGCTCCTTGTCTAAAAAATTTAGCCTTTTACCTTTAAAGAAAGTCACATGATTGGGCCTTTGTTCACAGCATGGCACGGGGCTGGGAGTGGGAGTAAAAGTAAAGATCTGTGGCACCTTTTCTTGCTGGCGGGTCTTTGGTTAGTTTGAAATGAGCGTAATGACTAATGATACATGCTTTTGTACTTGTCATCGGTTCCCAGACACACCTTTAGGCCTAGTTGGATGTGACTGCAGGGCATAGGCTCTAAAGCAGTTATCTGGAGTTTTTCTTCTTTTGCTTCTTTTTGACTATTCTTTTTGTAATCTCTAGGTGTAGATTTCTCGTCTTTGTCTAGATTTTTTAATAAAATTGCATTGCTTTTCAAAAAATAGACTAATAAAACAGAACTTGAAGATGTATGAAATCTGGATAATGATGTCTCCTCCCTCAGTTCAATTTAGGATTGTGCATACTTGATGCATATGCATTGTCGATGTTTACAAAAAATGGAACTTTATGGCTCATAGATTTCTCCTTATCTTAGTCTGGCTCATCGTTATAAAAAAAGTACCAATGAAAAGAACCCAATGGCTGCAGATTTTTGGAAGGCTTATTGAATGTCTCCCTCAAATTGTACTCTCAGTCCCTACCTGAGCTCCACTCTGCTATTGAGCATTCTGAATCTTCTTTCTCAAGCAAGCTTAACCATTTGAGGCCTCCTGACATAAAGGTTGATCGGGGAAGAAAATCTGAGTGCACTTCACCAAACAAGAAGAGAAAATGTAGAAGGAACATGACAGCCCCAGAAAAGTCAGATCTTAATGGAAAGTTACGGCAGCCTACCATTTTGGACACACTGAAAAGAGCAGGAGCTGTCATAAGCCAAGAAGGGCCAAATGAGGGCTCTTCAGGATTCTCAAGAGCAGGAGCTGTCAAAAGCCAAGAAGGACCAAATGAAGGTTCTTCAGGATTCTCGACTAAGGAGAAGGCATCGCAGTCTGGGGAACAGCGCAAATTTGAATCTAATGAGCAAGGGCTTGTAGAAATATCTGCAGTTCCTAAGGTTCTGGATGCACAAAGATTCAAGTTCAGGCCTCTTCTGGTTGACTGTTTGTCCATTTTATCCTTTTCACAGGTAATAGTTTGCTTGCTATAACTCTCAGAGTAAATTGTATACCTTGCACCATACCAACAATAGAGTGTGCAAACCAAGCCAGTCAGCCTGGACTTGCCTGATTCAACCAGACAAGGTCATTCACTTGCTGACTGGGTTGTGAAACCAGGCCCGCCCTGACCGAGGTATTAAAAAACTGTTTTGTTACACGTTACGGGGCTGTAACGGCCGTTATGTAAAAACACCCCATAATGTCCCGTTATGGGGCCGATACATTTTTTTCAATTTTTTTTTTAAAAATGGCCGTAATGGCCTTTAAGGCCCATATCGTAACAATAATGATGGTGGACTCGTTATTGAATACCCTGGTCCTAATGTGGACTCATCTCACATGTGGCAATGTGGAATGCATGTCTGGTGTCTACGCTGTTCATCAGGAAGGCCCTACTACATGGCCTACTCCAAAAATCATGTCGGTCCATCCATCAGGAATGCCCTACATGGAAGGAAAAATAGGCGGCTAAAAATGGACAAGGGTCTACATTCAGCTTAAATGTGTGGCGCACCTGATGAGGGGATCACCTGACTTCTGAGCCATGTGCGGTAAGCCCCTCCTAATGAATTGCTAGGATCTATGTTGGGGTGGAGTCCTTGGTGAATCCTGTTCACATTTCTCTTCTTTTGTGCTCACTTCTCCACCTATGTTAATTATTCATAACTGGGCATGTTCTGGTACAACATAGCATTGCAAATATTTGATCTCAAAAGTATATTTACTGCCACAGATTCCTTATCTTGTATCTGATGTCATCCAATTTGTCGCACAACTGGGTCAGCAAGGAATTTAAAACGGGCAACTGGGGTATTGAAGCATCCAAACCTGATATTCAGCTGCATTAGCATAATAATCTGAATTTTCTGATGATCTTCATAATCAATGATAAAAGGATTACTTAAAACTCAGTTTGGCTTTTGGGAATTAGATGTTTCTAAATCAATGTTACCTAAAACACAAAACCCCTTATGTTTCCCATTCTAGATTGAGCGTTTCGTATTATGGGTTATTTGTGATCCAGATCACTATTTTTGGTGACCCAAAATTATGGCTCTTTATTCTTGCTGTTGATTAAGTTAATGAAACTTTTTATTTACAATGTAGAGATATATACTTTTATTTATTTTAGTTATAATATAACACTAAGCATGTGGGGTCTATAACAATAACATTCATCATTTCATATATAAACTGTAATATGAGTTCATACTTCACATATAAAACTACATTGCGTACACACCGTGTGTATTTGGGTGACAGACATGATCCTACCTCTAGTACGACATGTTGGAGGAGGTAGTGTACCACATACCTGTACCTGTTCCACGTACCAAAGCGACCCATAATCCTGGTAACCTTGCTCTAAATTTCTCTTTGATCAGCAACAAAGACCGTTAAACTGTGGACTTGTTCAATGTTTGGGTTACTTCTTGCTCTTTCTAAGAAATGGTAGTGAATTAGTGTTGTTTTTTTAAGCTGGAATTTCAGGAAGCATGCAGATTTTACTGGTTCTTGAATTTTGCTTCAAGTTGGCATAATGGCATATGCGATCTGTTGGAGCATTAATTTTTTTGTTAATTTTCAAAAATTTTGCCAATAAAAAGGCACTTCGCCCTCCTCCATTTGCACAATAAACATCCTAAAACACACTCTTTCTCTCATACATCATTCCAAAGCCCTCATTCTCTCTTAGTCTTAATCTCTTAGTCTTTTCTTTACTATTTAAGATCAAGTCAATGACTCAAGAAGCAAGAAGTTAGAAAAATCAAGGATTCAATCACTTTATGCCATTCACTCACTCTCTCTCTCTCTCTCTCTCTCTCTTCTCATCTCTTCTATTCTATAATTCTATTATCTTATTATTCTAATTTTTAATCTCCATTCTAGGAATCTAATCTCTTATTCAAATTTTTGTAATTTCTAATCTTTATTCTAAGTTTCTAACTTGTGCTTGTGTGATCTATTTTTCTTGATTTCTTTTTAGAATTATCATTTATTAAGATTCAAGAATCTAGACTCAAGAGTAAGACTCAACTCATGAAGAGACTCTCAATTATCAACAACTCAAGAGTCAACTCAATAGTCAAGTCTCAACTCTCAAGTGGCAATCACACACTCAAGTCTCCCAACAAAGTCTTCTATTTTGTTTCATACTTTCACTGTAATTTGTAGACTTGTAGTTTCTTCTATCTACTTTGTACTTTGTAGTTTCTAGATTTTAGACTTCTAGTTTATTTCAACTTTCAACTTTCAAGTTTCTAGTTTATTTCAAGTTGGAAGTTTCTAGTTTAATTATTTTTAATTTCTTGTTTATTTATAGTTTGTAGTTTGTAGTTTCTAGGATTCAAGATTCAAGACTCAAGAGTGTGATCATTTTCGACGTCGAAGAATCAAGAGTTAAGATTCACTTTCTAGACTTTCAAGATTCAACAACAATTTTCAACTTCCAATTTCCAAGGACTCAAGAGTCGCAAGACTTCTCTCTCTTATAATTGTATTTGTAACTCCACAACCATACTAGTGATACTCTCCATCCCTCTCTTTCTTATAATTGCATTTGTAACTCCACAACCATACTAGTGACACTCTCCCTCCCTCCCTCCCTCTCTCTCTCTCTCTTTTAGTATTTTAAACTATTTACTTTATTTAGTACTTAGTAGTTAGCACTTGCCTGTTCCTACTACTTATTTAGTTCAGTACTTACTACTTAGACTAATAGATTCTAGTCTAAATTCTAAATATCTAATACACACTTATAGTCTCATACACATACTACGGTCAACTACTTTATTCTACTAGGCTACTACGTAGTGTCATCATGCCTTCTTCTCAATCTTCTACTTTGAAGCCAAAGTCAAATCCAGTTGGAAGTACAGGCACTATTGAAGTGTCGGTGAAAAGTCCCAAGTAGTGTGTGACTATGCGGATTCGTAAGTTTCGGTGGTATTGGCCAGCATAAACAACACCTTGTGCACGCATCAGGAGCAAATGTAAGAACATGTTCCAATGTTACTTCAGAGATCCATAGGAAATCATGCAGCACATGGATATGCACGCTCGGAAAAGACATAACGAAACAGTTATGCAAAAAGAATTTATGGAGAGAAGCTTATGAGGATATCAATGTAGTAGATTTGGATGAATCTACACCATTGACATCCATGGGGCTATCTAGATCGACCGCCAAAAGAGCTTGTGGGTATGGGCTTATGGATAGGCGATGTAGACTACATCTGGAAGATGTGGTTGACCAAAGGGGTAGGGGACCCACCCAAACCACTTTAGAAAACCGGTATAAGAAGAATGATAGAAAAACAATGATTCGGTACATTGCGAAGTAGTTGTACCAAGCTGGTGTAGCTTTTAACATCGTGAACATGAAGAGTTTTAAAGTTATGGTTGAACCTATAGGTTAATTTGGACCCGGCTTGAAGCTCCCTTCCTATCATGAAGTGAGGGAAAGCTGCCTAAAAAAGGTGGAGTTTATTAGAAGCTTTATCTCTAAATATAAAGAAAGTTTGAAAATATATGGTTGTTCGTTAATCACCGATATATCTGGTTAGACATTGATAAACTTTCTTGTAAATTGTCCAACTGGGACAATGTTTTGTAAAGTTCGTCGATGCATCGGCCTTTCCCACACGGCCAATTATTTATTTAAATGATTAGATAGTGTAGTTGAAGAGGTGGGAGATGAATATGTTGTCTAAGTTATCACGGACAACACAACTAATTATGCAATTGGCAGCCTCCAACTTGTGGAGAAGAGGCGACATTTATTTTGGATACTATGCGCGGCACATTGTGTCAATTTAATGTTAGAAGATATAGGTAGGTTATATCTTAAAGTAATTACTAGGGCTAAGAGAATCACAATTTTTATGTACAAGCATGCCATTATTCTCAATCACATGAGAAACTACCTTGGGTGCAACTTATTTCGTCCAGCAGTCACTTGTTTCGCAATAACATTCTTAACAATATAAAGGTTACATTCAAAGAAAGCTGAACTTAGGTCCTTTGTAGTGTCGGCTGATTGTAATAATGGGCCATGATTAAAGAAGGTCGAAGGAAAGTTAGTCCAACAAATTATTCTTTCCACCCAAATTTGGGCTTAAGTGGTAAATGACTTAAAATCATCTAAACCTTTAGTAATAGTGCTGTGATTGGTGAACGATGATGAAAAGCTACCCATGGGCTATATCTATGGTGTGATGGAGATGGCTAGAAACAAAATAATTGAACACTTCGACAATAAGGAACGTGATTACCAACCCATTCTAAATATTATAGATGTTAGATGGGGTAGCAAAATGACATCCCCTTTGTATTCAACCGTCTACATCCTTAATCCGGCCGTATTCTTTGCGTCCACAGATCGGACTGCGGCAGCCGCGTTTCATATGGTCAGATTTATAGACATTTTAAAAAGAATGGTTCTAGACAAAGAAGAACATGATAAAATTTTTCGGGAGTTGGACCTCTACCTGAAGAGTACAAGGATTGGTTAAGAGAGATTGCTATTAGGCATAGAAGTATGAAATTGTTGAGTAAATATGCAATTTATTCTATGAAGTTCTACAACTAAAAATGTAAGCAGTTTAAATGAGAAAGTGTCTAACTTAAACTTATTTACACAACTGACTAGTGGTCTATGTATCGAGTTGACCTGACTAGGAGGAATTTGGTACTACAGAAGCTGGCCATGAGAATTCTTGGCCCCACGCGTTCTTCGAGCGGTTGCGGGCGCAATTGGAGTACATTCAAGTCAGTAAGTTTTAGAAATTACAACTTAAAGTTCTATAATGTACTTCTACGTTCAAATATCAATGCTAAATTTCTAAAATTACATATTCTAAATGTTAATGGCATACAAATTCACGTGAAAAAAAGAAATCGCCTTGAACAAAAGAAACTCAACGACCTGGTCTTTGTTCAGTATAATTAGAAGTTGCGAGAAAGATTCTAGGCTAGGCGAGTAAAGCCCGAATTCTATGATAATATCAACCTAGATGATTTGAAGGTAGATGGTGAGTGGCTTATGGAGACAGAGGATCCAATCTTTGTCGGCGAGTCCCTTACATGGGCCCAAGTTGAAGACGCCGCTTATGGATTGTGGATTAACACCTGATGAAGGTTCTCAATCTCAACGACAGAGAAGAGGAGCTGTAGGGGTGAGTAGTAGCACGAAGCCTATGCCTAGCAGTCAAGGAGAAGATGACGATGATATTGAGATTGAAGAAGTATAAGATGCTTGACCATTGGACGTGGATGAGTAACTTGTGCGGACAAATGATGAAGAAACAGAAGAAGATGAAGTGTACGTTGAAGAAGGAGATGACTCTGACGATGGTGATGGTGGTAATGTGTCACAATGGGAGATGGAACAATGTATATAGTCAGTAGATTAGTAGTTTGTGCTTTGTAAATTTTGTTTTTCAATAAACTATTGAGCTTTTACTTTTTATTAATAAGTAGTAGTTAATTTTTAGTCATTAATAACTTAGATAGTATACGTAATATACTAACTAATATTCACAAATTAGTTTGAAAATTAATGGGAGTAGTGAAGTCTTTATGAGAAAAAAAAAACAGAATTTTCCCAAAAATTTCCTTTTTTTTTTTTCTGATTTTTTTTTTTTACATTTTTCAAAAAAAAAAGGAAAAGAAAAACACTGTGCGATTGCATACAATCGCTTAAGTGATTTGACAAGATTGGTATTGATGTCTTTTTTAACAATCCCTGAAGTTTCATTTAAAATTTTGACCAATTTCTCAATGTTTTCCCATGTTTCCCAACAACAGTGATACATTATGCAATAAAACTGATATATCCCATGCGATAACTGATATGTATCCGTGTCCCAAGGGTACTATACATCACGTAATAATGACAGAAAACATTGCTGAAGAGATTGCCTTTCTCAAGCTAAAATGTTTCAATACTGCACCTGAAGTATATTTTTACCTTGTGCATATAGTTCGGTCTACCAAGTTAAAACTCGTGAGCTTCTGACCTTGTTTGATGCAAGATACATAGATAATGGGACTATCATGACTACTGAGGCACTCTTAAGGTTAATACTTTTTTGTTTTAAATTTTTATTGCAGAGTGAAAATTCTTGTTGTTCAGATCCTGCAGCTGAGGTACAGCCATTATTTCTCACGAAAATTGCAGCAGATGATTTCTTGCTTTTTGAACATGTTTACTCGACTTTGCAGTCTGATTCCCAGTTTCTGTTCTAGCTACCCCTTCATCTGTACCTTCTCCGTGATTTTCACTACAAGCTGGATTACTTGAATCCTCCAAGCAAACAATTTCCAGCTGCATGCACAATTACTTGCAAAGCTCCACCAGATCTTGGCAGGATGACAACTATTGAGATTTTGGGCAAGATTAGACCAATATTTCCATACCTGAAGAAACACTTAGATAGTGCAATCTGTATCCTTGAGGAAGGTAAGTCGTCATTGCTGTATCTATCAGTTGAGTCCTGGCTCACTGCTTCTAATGCGATGCAAATACAAATTACATGTCTTAACCTAAGTGGCACTATAGGCCCCGAAACTTGCGAAGACCACTGGAACATTCAATCTGCTTCTGCTGGGAACCCAGATATACCCCACTTGGTGGTTTCAAAATCTTCAGTGGCTGCTTCCGTGTTTGTAGAAATCCTTTGTTGCTTTGGCAAGGTAAATTTGCGGAACTTTTCTCCTTCAGATCCACCAACGCATTATTTTGAGCTCTCTTTATCTCCTGGGTGCAGATGGCAAACTTTCCAGATCTATGCAGTCAGATGAATTTACCAATCCTCATGGATTTGCTTGCAGCCTTCCAGCCAGGCAGAATACCAGATGATATTTTTAAAGGCATCCAGCCATCTCCTTTACCTGGAAACACAGACTACTTGTATTATGCTGCTTATTCGTTCCTTGAGGATGTCTTGGATAAAGGTAGTGTCTCCTATCTGTTTCCTACCAAGATTTTTGGAGATAACCCTGATTCATTATAGAAGTCACTTATGGCATTTCTATGCATCTCTATTCCATGCAGCGTGTTCATTCTCATTTTTGCTGGCATCAGAAGCTCTAGTTAGCCTAGAATCAGTTATAAACTCAATCCAGATATTCCTTGATAAGATGCTGGAAGGAAACGGGAAGAATATGAAAACAGTATTTTCCCAGGGGGTCCTGCCTTTTCTGAGAAACAGGCTTGGAAATTCTGCACGCAAGCTGTTAGCACATGACTGGGATTCTGCAAATCATGAGAGTGGCTCAAAGAGCAAAGTATATATCTTTATTATTTTTTGAGTCCTTTTGACTTCTCTACAATTTAAAGTGGAAAATAATATTGGTATTTATCTTGTTTTCCCTATCCGATCAATTCTCTTTTTCTTCATTTTTTTTGAGAGGCCTCTTCTTCATCATTTTCTTTTCCAGGGAGAAATAATACAGAGGACGCTACACATTTACCTGAAAAATAACGAATCCACTTCTGATCTTCTAGATGAGCTTGCTTGCTCGATCTTGCCTCAGGTGCATATCTCTGTGATAAAAGCTTTCTCATGGTGATGAGTCCAAAAGTCTCATTAATATGGATTCTTGTTTGCATTCTTTATCTTTGCAAAACTGTTTTTAAATTGGACAAGACAATGATGAACTCTGCTCATTTAAATAATAAGCATCTTAGTCATAGAATGATCAAAAGTTGTATTTTGTTTAAGGTTCCTTCTTACAAAACTAAAACCACACAAGAACAAGATGTTCTTCATGGCTTTCCAACATTATGCCCTGCAATGCTAATTGTCTGGTACCGTGTACTGGTAAGGGGTCCTTATTGTCTCTTCGCACTACTGGTTTCTCTTTTCTTATGGAGATGCTTACAGAGGCTTTTTGTATGCACAGCATGAAGAGAACTTTGCTATTTTGAACAAGTTGGTGGGTTCTAGTTCCTATCTGTTACCTTCTCGAATATCTTCATAGATGAACAATCTTGAAAGGCATTTACGGAGTTCTTATCATTTTGTTTTCATCCTGTTTAGATTAAAGAAGTGGGTCTGTTGGAGAAATCTAGAGCTGATGTTCAACCTGAAGCTGTTAAAAGAGTGTTGATAAAACTACGCCAGTCGGTGAATGTGGTTGTATCTCTTGTCAACATGTGCAAGACTCATGACAAGGTGGTACTATAACTCTCTCTCTCTCTCTCTCTCTCTCTCTCTCTCTCGTATCTCTAGTTGACATGTGCAAGACTCATGACAAGTTGTTACTACAACACACTTCTCTTGTATCTCTAGTTAACATGTGCAAGACTCATGACAAGGTGGTACTATAACACACTCTCTTGTATCTCTAGTCAACATGTGCAAGACTCATGACAAGGTGGTACTCTCTCTCTCATGCACGCACAGTTGATGTGTATGAATCATCCTGTTTATAAATGCCTTGTTATCCTTAGATCAATCATTAGTCTCTCTCTCTCTCTCTCTCTCTCTCTCTCTCTCTCTCTCTCTCTCTTTCATGCACATGCGCATGCAGTAGATATGTATGAGGCATCCTGTTTATAAATGCCTCATAACCCTAGATCAATCAGTACTCTCTCTCTCTCTCTCTCTCTCTCTCATCACGAAACCCTTCAATCCCTAAAGGATTCTTTGACTTTACTACAAAACCTAGCAATGTGGTGAATAGCAGGGAATATAGGCCAAACAGCCATGTGTGTGTGTTTGCAAGATCCTTGCCAAATTGACGGCTTGCAATATGAGGTTATGTCAAATACATGCATGATTTTAGTTTTGTCAGGATGATTCTTCACCAGTTGAGTAGTGCTGTCTTATTGTGAAAAGCCATCCTCAGCCAGGTTCCAGGGGTGTTTCTTGGTTGGTTGTCTTCTATGGGATGGCCTTGAGGTAATTCCATTTCCTTGCTAACCTGCCTTTTGCAGTCTTTCTCAAGCTTCCATGATACAAGACCATTTTAATACTTTTGTTCATGGCGGAGAGACTCGAGAGAGTTCCTCGCATGAAAATGCTGACTACCATCTCACTTACAGGTGGAAAGTGATCATTTCAGTTGCATTGTATGTGAAAAATAGGATGTTTAAACTCCATGGAGGACAGGAGACACATTCGATGAAAATGAATTTAATTTTCTTAGGGTCCCTGGAAAGGCTCTGATTCATAAAAATATAATTTCAGGTGCTAATAACCTTGTGAACTGAAAGCTTTTTGTTACTGAAGTTGTGCTTCCGGAGATGCTTCCAATGTATTCTTTGTATTTTTGTGAATCGACATGTCTATTGTTCTATTTTTGATTCAATATCTTTACGAGTTTTATTGCTCGAAATAAAAATAAAAGAGAAATGCTCACGTTTTACATAGTACAGGTCGCTGTGCATGCCATGGCAGTGAAATATGGTGGGAAGTTTGTTGATTCTTTCCTAAAAGGTAGATTTATTGTCCCCATCTTGGTTCATATTCTATCTGAAAACGTTTTATGTGCTGAATATTGATATTTTCTCCAGCTTTTGGCTTCCTTCAAACCCACTTTCGTGCACACAATGACATCATACTTCAAGTGGTAAGATGCTCTTTAGCTTCTGCTGGTTAGTGATGATTTGTTCGCTTCAAACAAGCAAATGCATACCTGCTGTTGTAATTTTTCACAGGTCAAAGAGCTTCAGAAGGCAACAAGAATCATACAGACCCTCTGTTCTGAGGCCAAGGTTAGCTCCGTCAATCAAATCCTGCTCACTTGATTAAAATTTCAATTTTTTTAATGCAAAACACTGCCTGGTTTTCTCAAGGGGTCGAAGCGGACAATGATCACCTGCAAGATCCCGGCTACAAAGAGGTCTATGGAACGCTTCTTGTTTCACGTTAAGGCTCTCCTTCACAACACATCAAATGGGGAAACTTTTTGGATGGGTGCGTTATATCTTAAACAGCTTACTGTTTTTGAATAGATTGGTATCTTCAATGCCATGTGACATGTCTGTTATTGGAACTTGTGCAAGGCGCATGCATACAAGGCATGAATTAGGGTTTTTCTCCTAATAGTCATGGTGTTGTGTCTGACAATTAAATTTCTTAGAATATGTTCTTTTTGAATAGATGAAATTTCACAAGAGTTGCCTATGGTTTTGTCTGTACTTTTCTACCTGATCAGACTCTATTCCAAGTTCCAACTACACTAACCGTTCATCTTATTCTGGCAGGCAATCTAAAACACAAGGACCTACTTGGGCAGGTGGTGAGCTCCCAAGTATATGCCAATGGAGATGATGGAGCCAATGAAGAGGCAGATAATCACATGGAAGCTGATGATGAGCAATGAATGGTTAGTAGTTGCCAAGGGTATGGAGAAAATGAATGAAGTGCTGGGTTCAATTCAAGTTGAAATCCAATCAAGAAGTTTGACTACTGATTGAACCTCAAAAATGCACAGTAGCTAATGAGCTTCCACCAGTTTGTCTTGGAAAAAAATCTAGCTACTCTTACATTTGTGTTAACAAAGTTGGGTTCCACCAAAACCACACACCCTTTTAAAGGCACACTTCTTCCTGTATGTCAGGCTACTGCAAGAATGATTACATGTGCGGCTTCATTATAAATACTATGCTGTTTTCAGTGTGATAAATATCATTGAGATTTTGAAACTCTCGTGATAATATTGGGAAAAATACGCAAGAGGGAATACAATAAGGGATCGTTTGGGAGAAATGGAATCCATTTCACATTTTCACTCAAATCAAGTGTAAATGTAATCCTCAGTTGTGTTTGGTAGCTTGTAAATGACATGCACTGGAATCCAAATATTCTGTTTGGATGCCTGTATTTTGGTGTAATTGGAATGCATTGGAATTCTTCAATATATTCCCAGGAACTTGAATTTGATTAACTAAATCAGCTTTACTATCCCAAATTAGTGTAGTACATGTATAATATTTAACATAATGATTGTAAGAAGGCCATTGAAATATATACTTGGTGAAAAAAATGAGGAAATTCCGAGTCTTAGGTGAGCCATAAATGTAAGGATCATTAAAAAACAACTTGCCAACATTTTTAAACCGTCCATTTAGATGGCCAACATTTGGATGGTTTGGATCATTATATTGGTGTGATTTTAGTGATGCAGCCAATAATTGGATTGTTTTAGAGTATCATCAGTATGCCACGTGTACAACATATTAGGAGTATAGAGACATCTTTGTTTACTTGTGTGACTCTCCAAGGGAGCTAAAAAAGGCATTTCAAACTAATTACACTAAAATTTCTCTTCTTCCTCAAGATTTAAAATCAGCCCCATTTACTTCCAATTCCATTGATTAACATTTACTCCCATTCATTTACACTTTTGACCCATTTACTCCTATCCAAATGACCCCTAAATGATATCAGCAAAATTTTAAAATATCACGGTATTTTTTTTTTTTTCAACTAGGTTTTCCTAATAATTTCTTTGGAAAAATCTCGAAAATTTGAAAAATCTCTTGAAAAATTTCTGGGCCAAGAAATTGCCGCTTGTTGAGGAGAAATTTTCAATCTTCAAGTTTTCATGTTGCTCGACCGGCTGTGGGGGAGCCACGACCGGTAGTGGGAGGTGCTCGACCGGTCGTAGGTTCGAGCCCTAGCACGACTCGAAGTCCAGCGAGTTGTGTTGTTTTTTTTTTTTTCCAGTCTAGGACTAGTCTTGGAATTTTCAGAACCAGTCTTAAGGGTGTAGGATCGGTCGTAGAAGGGCTAGGACCGGTCGTAGGATAGCTAGGACCGGTCGTAGGTTACACAGTTTGTTTCACGAATTTGCGCGAAACTGCGGATTTAAGTCCTTTCGCAATTGGGATGCGGAAGGAAAGTTGCCTAACTATAAATAGGTGTTCCTAGGGCTTTTCTAGGTATGACAAAAGCTTTCTAAAGGGGTTCTAGGGTTTCTAAAGGGTGTAGCAAGGGTGAGATTCGAGGTTGTTCGAATCGGGTAAGTCCTCTCTCTTTGTAATTGATGCTTTTATAGTGGAGATCTGTCGCTTTGTGCCGTGATTTTTTTCGAAAGGGTTTTCCATGTTAAACCTGGGTGTTCTCTGTGTTCTCTCGTGTGCTTGGTGCCATTGAATTGCTATCCTAGATCTAGATCTGTGTGATTCCGCAGAGTCAAAAATCCCTAATAATTGGTATCAGAGCGAAGTTGGGGCACAGATCTGAATCTGAGGGATTAGTAATAATGGCGAGCACTAAGTATGAGATTGAGAAGTACTCGGGAAAAAATAATTTTGAGTTATGGAAGGTTAAGATGATTAGCCTGTTAACCAAGCAAGGCGAAGATGGTGCTCTTGAGGAGCGGAAGTCTACTATGAATGATGCTGATTGGAATGCTCTTGATAGAAAGCTTTTTCATCGATTCGTTTATGTCTTACGGATGAGAAGCACTTCAAAAGGTGGAGCTACGGTGGATGTAGCGGATTCCACCTCTGCACGTGTGTGGCATATTGGGTATGGCTACATGAGCGGGTAGGGTAAGAAGGCTGAACAGTGCGGACAGGGATACGGAGCAGGTGGAGCAGCCACCTGTGAGAAGAAACACATGGCATGATCGCGAGATATCGGCGAGGTACATGGACGACTCCAATATTGCAGGAGTATTCATCTTTTATTCAGATGGCTCTAGGTGAGCCTGATACTGAAAAGTGAAAGGTGACTATGGGCGATGTGATGGACTCGTTGTACCAGACCGACATATGGGAGCAGGTGGAGCTTTTAGTGGGCCGGAAAGCGGTTGGATGCAAGTGGATCTTCAGGAGGTTACAACATAGATACATAGCGAGGTTGGTGACGATGAGTTATGCTCAGGGAGAAGGGATTGACTTTTCAGAGATATTCGCGCCGACGGTATAGCAGGTGTCTATTAGATTAGTGATTGGCGCTGGTTGGCCAATGTGATCTTGAGCTGGAAGGAAGGATGTTGAGTCTATACTTCTGTAAGGAAAAGTAAAGAGCAGATCTACATGAAGCAACCAGAGCGGTTCGAAGTGAAAGGGGCTGAGAAAAGACTTTGCAGGAGGTCGTTGTTCGGTCTGTCGCCTAGGCAGTGGTTTGATTCTTTCATGGTGAGTCAGGTATTGTATGTTGATGACATGTGGATCGCCAATTGTGACATGTCTGAAATCAATGTACTGAAGACTCGGGACATCTAGGATGAAGGATCAGGGGGTCTACAAAGATGGTTCTCGGCGTTGAGACCGAAGGAGGAGTAAGCTTTGGTAATCACAGGAGGAATACCTTGTGTGTAGGTATTGATCTAGGATGTGATGAGCCATGTAAAGCTGGAGAGCGTTCCCTACGTTTCTCTCCTCAAGTTTTCCTCTGGATTTGTCCCAAAACAGATGAGGAAAAGCAGGATATCTCATGATCCTTATTCGAATGCGCTGGGCAGTGTATGTCATGGTCTGGATTAGATCGGTTATTTCACAGGTTATCAGTGTTGTGAGCAAGTACCCCGACAAACAATATTGGATAGCGGTGAGATGGTAAGAAGACTACGTTTTTTTTCTTTTGAGAAGACAGGAGCAAGGATGGTTGGGCACGTGGATTCTGATCCGACGGACATGCTCTCCTAGATCGTTCCTGTAAAGAAGTTCAAGTTCTGTGTAACTTCTCTGGGCTTGGCGATGGCGGAAAAGAAAGACGGAGTGTGCACAATGAGCTATGATGAGATGTAGAAATAAGAGAAGAGGTCACGTAGCTACACGGTTGAAGAATGAAGACTTGGTGGAGATTGTTGAGGAGAAGCCTTCAATCTTCAAGTTTTCATGTTGCTCGACCGGTCGTGGGGGAGCCACGACCGGTCGTGGGAGGTGCTCGATCGGTCGTAGGTTCGAGTCCTGACACGATTCGAAGTCCAGCGAGTTGTGCTGTTTTTTTTTTCCGGTCTAGGACCAGTCCTGAAATTTTCAGGACCGGTCCTAGGAGGGCTAGGACCGGTCGTAGGATAGCTAGGACCGTTCGTAGGTTACACAGTTTGTTTCACGAATTTGTGTGAAACTGCGGATTTGAGTCCTTTCGCAACTGGGATGCGGAAGGGAAGTTGCCTAAACTATAAATAGGTGTTCCTAGAGCTTTTATAGGTATGACAAAAGCTTTCTAAAGGGGTTCTAGGGTTTCTAAAGAGTGTATCAAGGGTGAGATTCGAGGTTGTTCGAATCGGGTAAGTTCTCTCTCTTTGTAATTGATGCTTTCATAGTGGAGATCTGTCGCTTTATGCTGTGGTTTTTTTCCGAAAGGATTTTCCACGTTAAACCTGGGTGTTCTCTCGTGTGCTTGGTGCCATTGAATTGCTATCCTAGATCTAGATCCGTGTGATTTCGCAGGGTCAAAAATCCCCAACACCGCTATAACCGTTTTGTTAGTATCATCACTGGTCAAGGAGTATTGCACCCATTAAACTGTTTTTTTCTTTCTATTAGCCATTGTGAATTCAGATCAATTGAGCTTGAGTGCTGTATCCTTGGAGCTCCATTTTTACAAAATGCAGGCTTTGCGCTTAACTCATCTTTCCTCGCCCTAAAATAGAAGAGAAATCAAAGGCCATTATACCCAATTCACATATTCTGGTTTCCAAGTATCAAGGCAGCAGAAGCATAGCATACAACACTCACCAAACTAAAGCTTCCAAGTCATTGCTTGTTGAGCAGCTGAATCAAGAGAGAAAATTGCTGAATTCATATGTTTTCTTCTGTGAAAGGAACCCCAGAAGATAATGGTTTATTGAAAAGTAGAGGAAAACCAATCAACCTATTTAGCAATGGGTTCTGCCCAAGTTTCTCAATCATGGTTTTCCACAACACAGTCATACATCAAGAAAATGGACGAAATTAAAGAGAAGATGGATAATGCATTGACGTAGTAGCTTAAAGCCCTCTCAAGTCACAATCTCCATTTTTTACAGACTTAAGGAACAAAAAGTACAAGGAAAGGGGAAAAACACCCATTTCTTTGGAGAGAAGATAACAAAACGAAATAAGATCTCAAAAGCATGCGACAGTACTACAGCATTGTAAACTACGATAGTAGCAGCAGCAGAAACAGATGGCCAATCAAACGATCTTGGTGGTGGAAGTTGCAGCGATGGCGGCAGAAGAATCGGAATCCGAACGTGGGTGTTGCTGGTCTTGATTGAGAGGGGCACGGATAGAATCGTCGTTGTCGTCAGGATCGTAGTTGGGATCGAGGGATCGATCGATGGCTTCCCTTCCCTTTTCCAGGCAGGGCTTGCATGCAATCTCGATGGTGATCCAACCCAGAGCCAATGCAACGATGGCTATTATAGCACTGGTGAGAGCGGCCATTTCTCTTTCTCTCTCTGATTCTTTTCTTGTTGGAGCTGAGATGCCTGCCGTCTGCAAAACCCTTTTGATTGCCTGTTGGAAAGTTGAAAACTGATTTCGGAGGATGGATCGCTTCTCCGTCCCTCACCTGGACGCTGATTGCGTATTAATTCAGTACACTATAGTATACTGAGTGAACTCTGTGGGGCCCACTGTTGATGTATGTGTCTTATCCACGCCGTCCATCCGTTTTTCCAACTCATTTTAGGCACGGACCCAAAATTTAAGCATATTCAAAGCTCAAGTGGACCACACCGTGGGAAACAGTGGTGAAAATGACTTACACTGTTGAAACCTTCATAGGGCTTACAGTGAAGTTTATTTGTCATCCAAGCTGTTCATAAGGTCACACAGACGTGGATGAGGAGGGAAAAATACCAGATTGATCTAAAACTTCTGTGGTCCCTCAAGAAGTTTTCAACGGTAACTGTTCAATTCACACGGTTTCCGGTGGTGTGGTCCACTTGAGCTTTGGATGTACTTCAATTTTGGGCTTTTGCCATAAAATAATCTTTTAAAACATATGGACGACGTGGATAAGAGATATACATCACGGTGGCCCCCACAGAGTTTACTCAGTACGCAATCCGCGTCCTCTCCTACAGATCCACGTCTGGGCTTCTGTTAGTTCAGCACCATTTAAAAAGTGGCGGTGACTTTTCGACCGTTCATATATGGCATACTTGTACGGAAATCGAGACCGTTCAAATTGCTGACCCAACCATGGATGGAGCATAAGCGGAATATTGCACTGAGAAAATAATATTAACCATCTCGTATTTACATTTGAATATGAACTAATCATTGTTTTATTTTAACCACACCCATTTAATGTTCCTTGATTGGATAGGATTGGTTTATCAGTTTGGCTTTCGAGATGCTCCATGACAATCGGAATCACAATTTTTGAATAGTCTGGATCGTGTTAGATCTGTGCCCCGTCTGAGGAGGATGAGTCTCCGCCATTTTAAAAATTGTGGTAACTAACACATTAGTGAGGCAGATCGAAGGAAACGAGTTTTTTACAACTGCATGCCTCACTTTTAAGCCGCTTTCCTCTCTCTCGCACTCCTGAGTTACTGGCATTATCATAAAGTTTACGAGAGGAGTTAGGATCCTCTGTTATCTGGTATTCAGGCATTTCCTGTTATCATTTCCTGTTATCCTAATGGTTTGGCGCCCGAAGTTTTTTTTTTTTTTAAGTGATGGGTGACGTGGACCAATGAAGATTAGGATAACAGGAAATCCTGTTACCAGATAACAGAGGATCCGGACTCATATGAGAGCTGTTGTAACCAGGGATATAATAAAATTAACTGAGCCTAATATGAAGTTGACCGAGCATAACTTAAAATTCACCGAGCCAGCATGAAATTGACCAAGCCTATTATGAAATTAAATGAGCCTACCACAAAATTCACTAAGCCTAATTTAATATTCACCGAGCCTAACTTGAACTTGACCGAGCTTAACATGCAATGCACCGAGCCTAACTTGAAATTGAAAGAGCCTACCATGAAATTCATCGAGCCTAACTTGAAATTCACCGAGCCTAACTTGAAATTAACTTAGCCTAATGTGAAATTGAACGACTTACCATGAAATTCACCGAGCCTAACATGAAATTCAACGAGGCAAACATCAATTTCATCCGAAGCTCGGTGAATTTCATGTGAAGCTCGGTGAATTTCACTCACTTCTCGGTCAAGTTTATGCACTTTTCGATCAATTTCGCTCACTTTGCGGTCAAGTTCACTCACTTCACGGTGAATTTCACTCACTTCGCGGTTAAGTTCACTTACTTTGCAGTGAATTTCAATCACTTCGCGGTGAATTTCAGTCATTTCACGGTTAAGTTCACTCACTTCATGGTGAATTTCACTCCTTGATCAAGTTCACTCACTTAGCGGTCAATTTTACTTACTTCGCGGTCAATTTCAATCACTTCGCGGTTGATTTCAGTCACTTCGCAGTCAAATTCAACAAGCCTGACGTGAAATTCAATGAGCCTGACGTGAAATTCAACGAGCCTAACATGAAATTCAACTAGCCTAACGTGAAATTCAATGAGCCTAACATGAAATTCACCGAGCTGAACATGAAATTCTCAATATTAACATCTTCTATAGTGATTAACTACATGAGTTTAAAGTTTTCAAGTTTGAGCTGAGAAGAATGTCAGGGTAGCCTAATCGAATTAAAACTTAATATTTATAATAAAAATGAAAATAAAATGGGCTTTCGGCCATTGATATGATGGAATCTCGTAAATCTGCTAAGTTGATTGGGTCAATTAGCTTCTCCTACCCCAAAATTATATATGATATGTCGAAAAACTCATTTCGATTTACAACATACAACTGATTTGAGGTTGGACAGACAGGGAGCAAGTCAGGGTTGACCCCGATTGGACCCGGTCGACCCCAATTGTTTGGCAGACAGATGGGGTCGACTGGATCTAGTCGATTTGTCCAACCTTAAATCAATCGTATGTTACAAACTGGAATGAATTTTTGACATATTATATATGATTTTGGGGTAGGAGAAGCTGATTTAGCCAACTAACCTAACAGACTTGTGAGATTCCATCAGATTAATGGCTAAAAGCTTATTTGATTTTCATTTTTACTATAAATATTAAGTTTTAGTTCGATTAGGCTTCCCTGATATTCTTCTCAACTCAAACTTGAAAACTTTAAACCCATATAGTTAATTACTATAAAAGATGTTAATATTGTGAATTTCATGTTAGGCTCATTGAATTTCATGTTAGGCTAGTTGAATTTCATGTTAGGCTCGTTGAATTTTATATTCGGCTCGTTGAATTTCATGCTAGGCTCATTGAATTTCATGTTAGGCTCATTGAATTTCACGTTAGGGCTCGTTGAATTTCATGTTAGGCTCGTTGAATTTCACGTTAGGGCTCGTTGAATTTCATGTTAGGTTCATTGAATTTCATGTTAGGCTCGTTGAATTTGACCATGAAGTGAGCGAAATTGACCAAGCCTAACATGCAATATAATGGGGGTCTAGCTCTTCTCGTCGAGCGCAGACGTGTCACTTGTGGCATGAAAGATAATGGAGAGCCTCTCAGTAACCATATATGATATGTTGAAAAACTCATTCCAGTTTGCAACATATAACTGTTTTAAGGTTGGACATGTATCTAGTCGGGGTCGACCTCAATTGGACCCGATTGACCCCATCTTGCTGCCTGATCACTAGCTAAATGAAATTCAATGAGCCTCAAATGAAATTGAGCTAGGTTA
The DNA here is from genome assembly GCA_037074715.1 of Magnolia kwangsiensis. Classification (NCBI taxonomy): domain Eukaryota; kingdom Viridiplantae; phylum Streptophyta; class Magnoliopsida; order Magnoliales; family Magnoliaceae; genus Magnolia; species Magnolia kwangsiensis. The sequence goes on along the minus strand of CM073571.1, from coordinate 187,543,698 downwards.
ACATGAAATTCAGCAAGGCAAACATCAATTTCATGTGAAGCTCGGTGAATTTCATTCGAAGCTCAGTCAATTTCATGTTTAGCTAGGTTAATTTCAAGTTAGGCTCAATGGATTTCATGTGAAGCTCTGTGAATTTTACTCACTTCTTGGTTAAGTTCACCCACTTCTCGGTCGATTTCACTCACTTTTTGGTCAAGTTCACTCACTTCGCGGCCAAGTTCACTCACTTTGCGGTGAATTTCACTCACTTTGCGGTCAAGTTCACTCACTTCTCGTTCAAGTTCACTCACTTCGCGGTGAATTTCACTCAATTTGTAGTCAATTTCAATCACTTTGCGGTGAATTTTACTCACTTTGCTGTCAAGTTTACTCACTTTGCGGTGAATTTCACTCACTTCACAGTTAAGTTCAGTCACTTCTTAGTCAATTTCACTCACTTCGCAGTTAATTTCACTCACTGCGCTATCAATTCCACTCACTTCTCGGTTATTTTCACTCACGTCGTGGTCAATTTTACTCACTTCGTGGTTAAGTTCACTCACTTTACGGTGAACTTCACTCACTTCACGATGAAGTTCAATTACTTTGCGATGAATTTTAGTCACTTTGCAGTCAAGCTCACTCACTTCGCTGTGAATTTCACTCCTCGGTCAAGTTCACTCACTTTGCAATAAATTTCACTCACTTCGCGGTCAATTTCACTTCGCGGTCAATTTCAATCACTTCGGAGTCAATTTCAGTTACTTCATGGTCAAATTCAACGAGCTTAACATGAAATTGAGTGAGCCTAACGTGAAATTCAATGAGCCTAATGTAAAATTCGATGAGACTATAACATGAAATTCAACTAGGCTAACGTGAAATTCATTGAGCCTAACATGAAATTCATTAAGCCGAACATGAAATTCACAATATTAACATCTTCTATAGTGATTAACTACATGGGTTTAAAGTTTTCAAGTTTGAGTTGAGAAGAATGCCAGGGCAGCCTAATTGAACTAAAACTTAATATTTATAGTAAAAAAGAAAATAAAATGAGCTTTCGGCCATCGATCTAATGGAATCTTACAAATTTGATAGGTTGGTTGGCTAAATCAACTTCTCCTACCCCAAAATCATATATGATATGACAAAAAACTTATCCCGGTTTGCAACGTACGACTATTTTAAAGTTGGACAGATAGGCAGCAAAGTTGGGGTCGGCCCCAACTGGACCCGGTCGACCTCATTTATCTGGCAGACATTCGAGGTCGACCCCGACTTACTGCCTGTCTGTCCAACCTTAAAACAGTTGTATGTTGCAAATTGGAATGAGTTTTTCGATATATCATATATGTTTTTGGGGTAGGAGAAGCTGATTGACCCAACCAACTTAGTAGATTTGCGAGATTCTATTAAATCGATGGCCGAAAGCCCATTTTATTTTTATTTTTAGTATAAATATTAAGTTATAGTTGGATGATGTAATTCACTACCATTTAAGTCTTATAATGGCTGGTTAGATATTTATGTTGACTTTATCCACTTAAAATACGCCATACGACCTATTTGGTTTAAATCAGATTGCAAGAGTACTACGTAGGTTGGATGAGACACCATAGCCTAAAAAAGAGGTGAAATATCACCATCTCTTGTCAATTTCATGTTAGGCTCGATCAATTTCAAGTTCGGGTTAGTGAATTTCATGTTAGGCTCGGTCAATTTCAAGTTCAGCTCGTTCAAAATCATGTTAAGCTTATTCAGTTTCATGTTAAGCTCGTTCAATTTCAATTTAGGCTCAGTGAATTTCATGTTCACCTTAGTCAATTTCATGTTTACCTTAGTCAATTTCATGTTCACCTTAGTCAAAATCATGTTAAGCTTATTCAGTTTCATGTTAAGCTCATTCTAGCTCGGTGAATTTCATGTTCACCTTAGTCAATTTCATATTTGCCTTGGTCAATTTCATATTAGGGTCAGTGAATTTCAAGTTAGGCTCTTTCAATTTTATGAAATGCTCATTCGAATTCATGTTAGGACGGGGTTGAACGATATCTCCAATGGATGGACGGTACATATACAAAACATACATCATAATGGGGCCCAAACAACTTCGAGCTGAATGGGGTCAACCCCTTATGGACCCGGTAGACCCTATTGGACTGGTAGTAAGTCGGGGTTGACCTCGACTTGTTTAGGCCCCATTATGATGTATGTTTTGTATTTGGACCGTCCATCCATTTAGAGAGATCATGCAACGAGTTTAACATGAAATTTGGGGTCCCTAACTTGAAATAGAACGGGCTTAACTTGAAATTCACCAACCTTAACATGAAATTGATCAAGGTGAACATAAAATTTACTGAGACTAAATTGAAATTGAACGAGCTTAACATGAACCTGAACAAGCTTAACATGATTTTGAACGATCTGAACTTAAAATTGACCGAACCAAACCTGAAATTGACCGAACCTAACATGAAATTGACTGAGCCCAACATGAAATTGACCAAGCTTAACATGAAATTAACCAAGCTTAACATGAAATTAATCGAGGTCAAGTTCACTCACTTCGCGGTCAAGTTTATTTACTTAGCAGTCAAGTTCACTCACTTTGCAGTTAGGTTAAGTTTACTCACTTCGCGGTAAATTTCATTCACTTCGCGGTGAAGTTCACTCACTTTGCAGTGAATTTTATTTACTTTGTGGTCAAGCTCATTCACTTCGTGGTGAATTTCACTTACTTTGTGGTGAAGTTCACTCACTTCGCGGTCAAGTTCATTCACTTCGCGGTGAATTTCACTCACTTCGCAGTACAGTTCACTCACTTTGCGGTGAAGTTCACTTACTTCGCTATCAAGTTCATTTACTTCGCGGTGAATTTACATGTAATGAATGGTATAAATGTGTAGACGATGGAAATCGGTGCCCATGCTGATCTGGCGATATTTTAAAGTGGTTTGGTGTCCTTTGAAGGTGTGTGTATTGTGTGACATCAGTTGGAGTCGCCACTAACCACTTAATCTCAGAATCCTGTAGTCAACTAGAACTTGTGGAATACTCAAGGTTAGAGAAATTCGAAGACTCTCCTACTTTAGACTGACTCGTGGTCTGCGATCCAGAATTTCGGGTAAGGGACCTCAGTTACAAAGAGGGAAGGTGTTAGGCACCCTCTCTGCTCATACAAATGTACGGTCTCTACTTAGTATGGTAAGAAATCTTAAGAGATGAATGATATGGTCAGATTAGGAGTAAGCACACACGAATTTCTGATGTGGCAGGATCCAAAATTTTGGCTGGCCATGGAGCATATGTCCAATGATGTGTTTAGAGGGTGGATGTGATGATACTTATGCAAAAAGGTAAAGAAAAGTGGACTAAATCACTAGAAATTTCTGATGTGATAGGATCCGATGTACGACAAGTCACAGAGCATATGTTCCCTAGAGATCTAAAGAAGCAGGGGGGTTGAGAAGGGAATAGATGTAATGATGAATGCTTGTATGTAAAATGAAAAGATCTTTAGCTTAAACTTGAATAGGCTAAGACATGGGTTACACCATGATCAATCCGGACTAAACTTGGAATTTGAGATGGTTAGGAGGAGGCTAAGAGGTAGCTGAAAAATCTGAACTTTGAGGCTTGAGAGCTCCTTCTTACCCTCACTCTCTTCCTTTCTCTCTCTCTCTCTCACTTGGATTTTTGGGAATGGGAAGTGTTTCTCTCAAATGTGAAGAGCAAAGGGATATTTATAGCCTTCTCTAATGACAATGTGGTTATTGTTGGGATTGAGAGGGGTAAATGCTGACATGACAACTTGGGATTAGTTGAGGGGAGAGGAATGTCACGTGGCGTACTCTTATTGATTCTTGGAGGTTGGTAGGATGGTAAAAATGGTAAATAGGGTGACCTACAGGGGTAAATCCATATGGAAGTTGACTTTGGCTTGATAGGATGGTAAATAAAGTGAATTACATGGGTAATTTCATATGAAAGTTGACTTTTAACTTAGTAGGATGATAAATAGGGTAAACTATAGGGGTAATTCCATATGAAAGTTGACTTTTGGCTTAGGTGATTGTTTAAGTTTTAAGCTGGGATTAGGCTAGGTTTAGGGTTTAGGCTGGGTTTAAGGTTAAAGTTAGGGTTCGGGTTAGGGTTAGGCTGGTTTTTGGTTTACGGTTCGGATTAGAGTTTAAGTTGGGATTAGGGTTTGGTTTAGGATATGATCATTGTCTTAGCTTTTTCAAGATACTAGCTTGGGTGGGGTATTTACAAGATGCTTATTTTATATGTCTGTCGTGTTGTAATAGCTTGTAGAGGAAATTGGTTTTCAGTTTGGACAGTGGGGCCCATTAGCCAGTGACCTATATCATTGATTTATTGGGCTCTGTGGTGGATGAAACATGCTGGTAAGATCTTCCAGATGGGAAGATTATAGCCACCAATCTCTTGCCTTCTCTCAGTTGAATATGGACTACTGCTGTATTAACTAGCTATTTGCAGGCCAACGATTAAAAAAAAGAGATTAGGATGGTCCAATAGAGGAGATTTTTGGCCATTTTGGATCCCCAATGGTAGCTCCCATCCAATTAACGTTCTGGATCAACCACTGTGGGCCCCACTTGTCCAATTTGAAAATATGGGTGTTTCTCATCCCACCACCACACTCGCTGACGAAATTCAGAAAGAAGAATCTGGGTCCCAATCCAGAACTGAGATGATGAATATAGATTACATTATCACTTTAATGTATTTTTATATAGGTGGGAAGGGAAGGATGTGAGTGGATGAGTAATAACAAAGGAGCATGAGGATCCCACACAAACATTAAGATCCATGACTTAATTGCTTGGCCCCATGTAGCGTGGCAGCCTCTAATGAGGGCACATGACACATCATCAGGTGGCTGTGGTACTACCGCCGGATTGACAGTAGTACCACTGCCTGCTGGACAGTCTGGGCGGCACTATCGCCGGACTGGTGGTAGTACCGCCATGAAAGGAATGGAAGCGGAGATTTTTGGGGTCACAGTAGTTTTGTGGGTCTTATCATGAGGTATGTGTTATATCCAAACCGTCCATCCATTTGGCAAGCTCGTATTAAGGCTTGAGACTAAAAATAACACAGATCTAAGTATCAAGTGGACCACACTGTAAAAAGCAGTGGGGGATTGAATGTCTATCATTGAAACCGTTTTAGGGGTCACAACAGTTTTGGATCAATATGAAATTTATTTTTCCTCTTCATCCAGGTTTTTGTGACCTTATGAATAGATTGGATGGAAAATAAACATTATGGTTGGCCTTACGAAAATTTTAACAGTGAAAATCAATATCCTCGCTGCTATTTGTGGTGTGGTCCAGTTGATCTTTGGATATGATTCCTTTTTTTTTTTTTGGATAATGCTCTAAAATGATCTCGAAATGTGGATGAATGTTATGGATATAATAAATACATTAACGATTGTCTTCGCAAACTAGCCAATTTGCTTCCGAAAGGAATGGCAGGGGTATTTTTAGAGCTGGGCATCAGACCGAGTCGGATCGGATTGTCCAACTCGACTCGATCCGAAATGTGCAGGGCTTAACCCGAATTCGATCCAATCTGGGACTGAGTCCGAGTCATCTGACTCGAACCGATTCGAACCCCTGTTGGCTTGAACCGATCCGAGTCTGACTCAGTTAGGAAAACTGAGTCGGATCGGATTGGGCAAGGTTGAGATCGATCCATTTCTTTCAAGGGTTTGGAAATCATTATTCCTATTGTTTCCTATGGTGCGATCTACTTGATCATTGGATATCTTTAAAACTTAGTATCAACCCCTAAAATGATCTGGAAAAACTGATGGACGGTGTGGATAAACCAAAAAAATTCAAGGCGGGCCCCACATAGTTTACTAAAAGGAAGTGGATTGGCTAGTGTACCTCACTCAAACCAGCTATAGAGCTGCTATAGGTGCGTGTCGTGCGAAGATGAGAATTGACGCTACTCGAGCTCTGAGTTGTACGAACAGTTCAAAGGAGATCAAAGTTACATGGGCCCCACAGTGATGTATTTATTATATCTACACCGTTCCTCTATTTTTAGAGATCATTTTAGAGTATTACTCAAAAAATGAATCATATCCAAAGATCATTTGGACCACACCACAAATAGCAGCGGAGATAATGATTTTCACCATTAAAAAATTCGTAGGGTCCACCAATGTTTGTTTTCCATCCAATCTGTTCATAAATTCACAAAGGCTTGAATTAAGAGGAAAAACAAATTTCATATTGATCCAAAACTTTTGTGACTACAAAAACAGTTTCAATGGTAGATTTTCAATCCTCCACTGCCTTTTGCAGTGTGGTCCACTTGATTGTTAGATCTATCTTATTTTTCATCTCAAGCCTTAAGACAAGCTCGTCAAATGGATGGACGGTTTGGATATAACATATACCTTATGATAAGACTCACAGAACTTGTTGTCGTGAATACAGAAATTTTTTTTGTAATTTTTTATTAAATTTATATATTTTCTTGCTGTCGTGAATGCAGAACTTGCTGTCATGATCACTCCCATCAAGTACTTGCCTTGGGGAACGGATTGGCTACTCCCCTGCCACCAGCTCCGTGGTTGGTGGTCGGTGCTCTGTGGTCCCACCATGATGTATGTGTTTCATCCATTCCGTTCATCCATTTTTAAAGATAATGTTATGTGTTGATCCCAAAAATGAGAGGAATCTAAATCTCAGGTGGACCACACCACATGAAAACAATAGCAATTGAATATCCACCATTAAAATCCTCTTAAGGCCCACTATACTATTTATTTGACATCCAATCTGTTGGTTAGGTCATACAGTCCTAGATGAAGAGAAAAAACAAAGATAATCTTGATCCAAAACTTTTATAGCCCCCAAAATATTTTTAATGGTTGACCCTCATTTAACACTATTTTCTATAATGTGGTCCACTTGAGATTTGGATATACCTCATTTTTGGACACCATAAAATGATCTGTAAAAATAGATGGACAACATGGATGAAACACATACATCATGGTGGGGCCCACATAGCATCAACCACCAATCATTGGCGGGTGTCAACGGGAGTAGCCAATCCCTTGCCTTGCATATCAAGCAACCTTCACCTCCCTCTCTCTCTCCCTCTCCCTCTCCCTCTCCCATCAAGTACTTGCCTTGCATATTAAGCAATCTTCACCTCTCTCTCTCTCTCTCTCTCTCTCTCTCTCTCTCTCTCTCTCTCTCTCTCTCTCTCTCTCTCTCTCTCTCTCTCTCTCTCTCTCTCTCTCTCTCTCTCTCTCTGCAACTCTCATAAAACTCATGTGAGTTCTTAAAACCTTAGTTCTTATCAACTCCTCCTTTTACCATTTTCATCTATATTTCGTATTTCTAAAAAATTACAAAAATCCCATTCCCTTTCTAATGCCCAATACTAATCTCTATGTCAAATGATATGTTCTTTCATTTATATATAAAATAAAATAAAATACATACCATGTAAGGCCCGGATCAGATCGGTCCGATCTGGATTAACATTGATCTGAGTCCGATCCGATAAACAGTCGGATCTACCTGATCCTACCCGAACTGCATTGATCCATGCCATCGGGTCAGATCTAGTCGGATCCACCGCATCGGGTCAGACATGCCCAGCTCGTATTTTGGTCAGGTAAAAGTGGGCCGGTACACCAAAGGCTTAGTTTGTTATAGTAAGTTTGGAGGAAACCACAAATATTGATGGCTTAAAAGTGAGTCCTAAGATCGGAAAAATGTCTCGATTAAATTTCGGGAGATGGTACAGTACAGAGCCTGAACCGTCAGATGGTAGCGCCATCTCTCTAAAATACACGTGGCAGTGTCGGATGTCGATCGGGACCGTTTATCTAGTAGGCCTCATTACGTAGTTAGAAATCACTTTACTGTGGCCATAACTGTTTTTTTTTTTTTTTTTTTTCAATTCCCACTGCAGCTGCTTTATTAGCCACCGTTCAGATGGCAGGGATCAGCTGATAAAAGTGCATGTCGAGTAATTTTCTATCTATGGTCGGGCCCACTTGATGGACAGTGCTACTAAACCGTCCTTGCTTTTGGCTAAAATTGACGGGAGCGGATTATCCAGGGGCCACACAGATGTCGGTTCCAAATCCACTCCGTCCATCTGTTTTTAAAGACAACAATAGAGCATGATTTTAAAAATCAGGCAGATCCAAAACTCAGGTGGACCACACCAACAAAACAGTGGGAACAGCAACATCCACTCGTTGAAACTTCCTGGAGCTGACCATGATATTTATATTCCATCTAAACCATTCATGGAATTATTAACACTCAGATAAACCGCAGGAACAAATATCATCCTGGTACAAAACTTTATCACTGTCAGGCGTTCAATTCCCTTTTTTTAGTGTGGTATAGCTCATATGAGTTTTGGATCTTCCTGATCTGCACAATCCTGTCAGATCGTGATCTTTCAAAACAAATGAACGGAGTGGATTTGTCACAGAAATCTCTCTAGCCTCACAAAGCTTGGGGCTCATAGGTACAATCCGCTCCCAAAATTGACTTGACGAGAACCTCAGAGTGGGAATGGCACGGGCCCTTAACGATCTTACCGTTGGCGAGACCTTATGTGATGTTACTCGGGTAACACGTTAGCGGCTGATTCCCAAACCTTGGAGCTTGATTTATGTGTTGTATATCCATGACATTCATCAGTTTTTCCAGCTCATTTTAGAGCATGTTTCCAAAATAAAGTAGATCCAACTCTCAAGTGGACCACATCACAGGAAACAGTGGACATTGAATACCCACCATTAAAAACTTTCCAAGGCCCACCGTAATGCTTATTATGGTCCAACTTGTTGATAAGGTCACACAGATGTGGATGAAGGGAAAACACAAATATCATCTTCATCCAAAACTTATGTGGCCATTTTGTATGGTCGCAGGCCATGCGCGGCCACACGAGGCCACGCACGGCCATGCGAGGGGCACACGCGGCCAAATGTGGGCGATGCATGGCCATGCATGGGGCACACAATACTATACCAACCCAAGTAAGGCCACACGCAGCTCATCCTTGCATTCAATCCTTACTATAAAGGTCCACTTGATATTTGGCTTTGCCTCATTTTTAGGAACAAGCCCAAAAATAAATTAAAAAAACTGATGAATAACATGGATGTACAACACATACGTCAAGGTGGGTCCCATGATGAGGAAAACACCTACTACCATATTATTCGGGTGAACCTAATCCGCTACTGGATACTAAGACATACATTCCAAATTTTCTGTTGCTTGTTCTATTAAAGGATGTCTTCGTCATTACCCAGGCTATTCATCGAAGTTTTGTGGACCACCAAGATGCCATATGATATAAAAAAAATAATCAGGGTGTATGATCACAATAAAAATTTAATTATGAATTTTTATCCTCAATCTTTCCAAGCCATAACTCCATGGCACTACCATGATATATATGTTATATACATGCTGTCTATCCATTTTTTTCATATCATTTTAGGACATGAGGCTAAAAATGAGGCAGATCCAAAGCTCAAGCGGACAGAGCTCAGCCTGTGGACCAGGCTTGGGCGTTGGATCCATGGCCAGATTGATTTTCCTGGATGAGCTTGGGCTTAAGTCATTTTAGCTAAGCTCCGCTTGAACCCTCCTGACTTCATGAGTACTTGTGTTATGTATCCTGCAAATATGCTACTCCAATCCTCACGTAGGTAATCCATGCATGTTGAATGCAGACCATTGGTTTCATTCCTCTAAAATGTCCTTATACAGGTGTTCCAATGCATCTATTGGGAACATTCAAGTGGGAGATTGGGATTTTATCAAGTTTGGGCTGATCTTGTTCAGTTTAAGACCAGGCTTGAGTCTGTTGTGTTGGGCCTATGCAGGGCTTGGGTCATGCCTGGGTGTACAGGCTTTAAATTTTGGCCCATTGCCCTCCCTATTTCATATCCTTCCAAAAATTAACGAATCATGTTCAACAGAAAGAAGCCACATATTGGATGACAAGGATCATGCAATTTTAAGCATTTTTATTGTAGTTCAACGGTCAGGATCAAATGAGGCTGGGTCCCATATTCACAAGTGTTGATTGGTTGCCATTTGGAGTGATAGAAACCATTGCTGGATTGCATTTTTAGAAAGGTGCTAGTATTTGGAAAGGCATGGAAAGGGGATTCCACATTAAGTGGCTTACATTTGCAGATGGGCACTTGTTTGGATGTTGGTCAAACGGTTGCACCAGTGATGTGGGTGGTACACTGACCGTGCGGCGACCTCGGTGTCTAACTACCCGTCCATCTGTTTTTCCAACTCATTTTATGGCATGATCTAAAAAATGAAACAGATACAAATTTCAAGTAGACCACACCACAAGAAACTAAGGCGATTGACTATTAAAAATAAAAACATTTTGTGGGCTACAAAAGTTATAGATCAAACTGATATTTGTGTTTTTACCCTTGTCTAGTAGGTCTAATCAACTTGGCAAATAAACATTACAGTGGACATTCAATGACCACTGTTTCCTGTGGTGCAGTCCATTTGAGAATTTTCTCTCTTCATTTTTTTATCTCATGCCACAAAATGAGTGGATATTGTAGATATACAACACATGGATTGAGGCGGGTCCCACGGTCAAGGTACCACTCACATCGCTAGTTCGAGGGCTCACAGCTAAGTTGAGTCCCTGTTAAATAGTTTTTATGGAAATGGAATCCATAACTACATGCAAACTCTTGGATTTGGAATTTCTCCGCAAGAGCTTGCTTGGAAACTCCCAAGCTAGTTTCACTTATTGCCAACGGTGATATTTTCTAATTCTATGTCAGTGAGTATGTGAATTCTAAACATTCCCAAGTACCCAAACATGACAAATGGAATCTCTTACTCGGGGAAACAAAATCTTCAGGCTCTTCTAAACCTCACATCCAAACAATCCTCTAGGAAGAAATCCCTTCCGTCCAAATTGCCATTTCAAGGTTCAACCGGAACTATGTTGCGCTACTGTAAGAATGGGATTTTAACATATTGTTGTTTGGACATTGTTTTCTGCATTAGGCAGGTGGGCGTGTCAGAGTTGAAATTGCGGCATCAATTCAAACTGAACAACAATGACCCTCTGTACGAAAAGACTTTTCAATGTAGACAAAATGGAATGGAAAAGAGATTCTTACATTCGACTGCAAAAAACAGTTGCGGAACACTCTTTCGATTGAAGAACTCAGTCCAGTGTACGAGTGTAAACTCAAATTATAGCTAAGGTATTGCAATAATGGGGATGAACAATTGTTGATGAAAGCGTGCTCTCTCTTTCCCAAGGGTCAACGGTGTAAACAACCAATGCTTGACATCACGTGGACAAAACTCCTCCTTGGCAATTTCGTGGGAGATTTTCAAAATTTAAGGTTTTCCTCATGATATTATTGGGAAAATCTTGCCAGCAATTAAAATATTTATTTTAAATTATAAACTAGATTATATAGAGAGAGGGAGGGAGGCAGTACTGTACTGCTAAGGTGAATGACCAAACATAGCCAAACCAAAGAAATTGGAGTGGAGGGAGAGATTGTACTGTTCAGGTGAATGACCAAACATAGCCAAACCAAATAAATTCTCTCATTAAAACACAAATAAGGATGGTGATCATGGGTAAGGTCTTCAATCAAGATCGTATATGCAAGATGGATGTTGAGAAGCGGCAGAAAGTGAACTGTTTAGCAGGTAGATTGCTTACATTATTAATCAGCTTTGGGTTAATCAACAACATGCATGGCAAACACTCAGAATTTATGCATGTGAACTTTTTGGCAGACAATGTTTCATCATAATAACTAGCTTCCATGTGAATCAGTAGAACAATGTTGTCTGGTAGTGATTTGCGGGGCCAGTCCCAGCCCCGATGGACGGTTGATGTTAGGTAGGCAATTGGCCATTACACATTTCTTTTAAAGGTAACACTACCAGGGATTGAACCCTGGATCACTCACACACACTACATTGTCTACCCGTAATTGTGTAAGCAACAAACAACAAGATTGGAAATAGAAGTCAAGCTATATCATTTAGTATTTAGAATTCATTATGTCTTGCTATGGGAACATGTTAAGACTGTATACTCAATAACTAAAGTCCTACAACAGAAGAAACGGCTTCAAATTCAAAATATTACATCGAACTTGTCAAACACAAATGACCCCTGTTGTAGGGAAATCCAAACTGGTCCCTAACATGGGAAGAATGGCTGTCTAACTACAAGTGATGTGCCTCAGAGCTGGGGTAACCGAAGGTCCAAACAGAAGGGCCATCGATGGATCTCCGAGCCGAGCTGTCAGAGCACAAGGCTCGGATATATGGTGAGTGATTCTTCTGAGGTAGAGACTAGCCCCCACGCTGAGCTATCCAAGGACAGACCCTTAAGGGAAGGAGCTTGAGTATTGAGTTCCCTAGTTCCCCGAGCTGACCACCTCCAGAGCTGTACGCGTAACCAGGAGGAGATTACACTCCATACCTGGAAGAAGAGGGCCTGGTCTGATCTTGGCCGAAGATTATGCCGACTGAAGCGGGCTCGACGATATCTTCGGAGGTAGATCTTATTAAGACATAACAGTTCTGTAACTGCCCAAGGACTGTATATACGAATACTCCAAACGAAGAGAGGTAGGCTCAAAACCTCAACCTTCATCTTTAATCAGAATCTATGAGCCTAACTTAGGCATCTTAGGCTCAGAGGGTCCACAGCCGGCCACTGGCACCCCCTGTTGTCAACAACATCCCTTGTCCTATGCAGATCCATTGGAGGGCGTGCTTCCACATTGATTGTATCTGATGGCCAAAATCCGGTGACAACAACCACTTTCAATACCTTCTTCTCACCCACTCTAGAAACTACAACTTCTGCAACTTTTTTCTATTCTGCTCCCAAAATCCAGCCCAACCAAGGGTTGAGCTCCCAAATTCAAATACATATCAACAAGACCAAAGCAATGAGTTCAAAAAAAATGAGAGGTGGGAGGTATGCATCATTGACATCTACCAAAGAATGAAGCTATAAAAGTTAGCTACTTCCCTTTAGAAGTAGAGTTATATCCTTTTATATATATATATATATATATATATATATATATATATATATATATATATATATATATATATATAAACCCACCCACCCACCCATCATCCACACACCCCACATGGGTACCCGAACCCATGACTTCAATGTTGAAACGTAGTGTGTCTACCACCAAGCCATGCATTGACCTGAAGTAGAGTTATATATGATCTGTAAGAAAAGCCTTAATAACCAGACATAATAATGGGTTTCGAAAGAAGCAAATGTTACCTCCTTCTTGCCTTCACCATTACAAAGTTTCCAATTCACTTCTAACAAAAGGCTTCTGTCCACCCCCAAAATGATAGCACAAGAATAAATAAATAAAAAGGCCTTACTGTGACCACCTGCAAAGAATCAATTGCATGCTTTCAAATTTCATCGGCCAAAAATTTCCTCCGAGTCATTGCCTAGCTGAGAACCAACAAAGTCTACTACAGGATTTGAGCAACATCTGCCACAGATAACAGTGATTAATTCATCCGTGACAAAATCCCTAATAACTCTCAAGATTCTCCTCTATATCATCAAAGCCTGCCAACTTCTGCAGGCAATATTTTAAGAAGGCCCATTAGATTCCCACAATAGTACAATAAAAGGAAGCCTCACTATGACCACCGGTTGATGGCCAGATGCCTTTTTGTGTCCGCACATACCTAATTAAGCTCTTGGTCTAATATAGGACCCAAGCTACACACCTTAGAAATCCATCTTTAAAAAAGTCATGCTTGAAAGGTTTTAAATGCTTATGTTTCTATTTTTCCGTTTCAGAACAACAAAAAGGTAAAAGACAACTTAAGATCAAAAGAGAAAGAAGATTTATGTATTGGCTCATGCAATTTTCAGCAATTTATGTATTTTGAAAGATTTACCAAACAACATGTTCAACAATTTATGTATTGGCTGTTGAACATTTGCCACACAATCATGAGAAGGAACATGGTACCATGGAGCTGGAAGAACCAGAGTGGCAAAGCCATCCCACAGCAGCAAAACACGGCATTGTTCAAAACATGATCCTAAAATTCAGTTGGTCAACTTGAAACTCAGCCGAGTCAACTCAACTAGGTCAGATTTCAAGCTGAGTTTCCTCCAATGTATACTTTTGAGATATGCATCTACCTCATTCTTCCATCTCATAAGAATTCTTGTTTTGAATCAGACTGATGAAGTACTAGGACTCAAAAAGCCAACCCAAATAGGTGAGATAATAAAAGCTAAGCTACAATGGTAATGATGACAACAGCATGAATATGTAAAACATGGACAATGAATGGAATCCTTCAAACAAAGCATCTAAGCATTCATGCTGATTGAGGTAAGGGTAGCTAACCAGCAATATGAATAGAGCGCCTTGAGAGGCCACCAAAGTGAAAGTTTTTACCAAAAATATTACAACAATTCCCATAAATAACGCATATATGAATCTAAATTTCCAAATGGAATCGCACCGCTTCTGCTCAATGTTAATTCAACAAATTGCTCAATGGGCAGTGATATCACAACTTAAATGGTTTTAAGACTCCAACGAGTCCGATGAGTCAGTTGGAGCTGATCCGGTTCAATACCATAAGTCACCTCCGTGAGTAACCCCTGACTTGGGCGAGTCATGTGGATTCAAGCCTGACTTGGGTGTGTTCTGACTCGAATCAGGTATGAACGAGTCAGTCTGAGTTGCTGAGTCTCTTAACCATGACAGCTAATGAATGAGAAACATTCATCAGAAATGAAGGTACGCATCAAGAAGGGTGTCTTCATTGCGACATACAACAATCAGAGAATGCATTTCAACCATTTGACTCAAAATCAGGCAATGGGGTGAAGCAATTACCTATATGATGTTCATTGCTCGTTTCTTTATAGTCAGAACACTCGCTTGCCAATACTGCGTTTCTGTCATCTGAGCTAGTAAGCAGTAGTCCCACGTTCGGATGATCTTCTCTCTCCTTCACTTCTTGGATAATTCTTCCTTCCTTGTAATCTAACACTCACATTATGTCCTTCCCGTGTCTCTGTTCTTCTGGAAAACGTCCGCGGAACCTTGCCCACTGTATCATGTCTTTTTTCAGATGACCTCCCTCGAATAGAAGATCTTGCCGCAGGTCTTGTCATCTCAATAGGTCGCTGCCCAACTCGCCTCGTCTTTCTCCTACCAACTAGAATGCCCTGGCGAGGGCCCACCTCATCCTCACCATCCTCACCTTCACTTTCATCCTCAGTCTCCGAATCGGAGTCTCCATACCCTTCCTCACTGTCCTCTTCCCCACTCTCATCGTCACCATCATTGTAGTCATTGTCATTGTCATCGTCATCTTCCTCTTCTTTGACCCATGCATTCTTATTCGAATTGGCATGTGATGATGACGGTGGGCCCGCTGCTCTCCCATCCTTCCCCTTATTCATGAGGTGAATGAACTGGTACCTCATCCCCATCAATGGATGCTTCTGCACCAACAGATCTCTCTTGTACGCCTCCCTGAGCACGACGGTGCTCGTCCTGATCTTGTTCGACACATAGAAGATCCCCGGGTGGTCGGACAGCGCCCTTTTGAATCTTGACCGCAGACCCATTACCTCACCCAGAAGAAAAACATTCTCCTTATCCGTCTTCTTCGGTACCAAAAGATGCAGAATCTCATGCAAGACCCCGACCGCCCACTTCTCCCCAATATCACTCTTCGGTGGGAGATGGGTCCCATCCTCGTAAGGAGAAATGTATGGCAATCGCTGCCATTCATCCACCCATTTCTTCACTTTCTTCTCCAGATCAAAACCTCTAGAGAATTGGAGTGGGAATGCAAGCGGCATCCCCTTCTTGTACTCTCCCTTCGAGTGGGCCGCCTTCTCCATCGCTGACACAGCGAGCTCCTTGCTCCAACAGACGAGCTCCAAGGCAAGCCTATTGTCCTCGCCAGGGCGGAAAGGCGAAACCTGGAAGTAGTCAGGGAATTCAGGGAGGACGGAGCGAGCGTAATCGTCGGGAAGGCCGAGGTCCCACCGCAGGCGATCGACGGCCCAGATCGGGAGCTTCTTCTGTGGGGACATCATCAGGAGCTTGACAAGGCGGTCGGCAGAGTCGTCGCGGGAGGATCGGACGGCAGAATCGAGATCGTCGTGGAGGTGGAGAGCATCGGGAGTGACAGCGATGCGAGGGCGGTAAGGAGGGAAGGTCGATGGTAATTCGAGGAAAATGGTGGGGTATTTTCGGATGAAATCTATAGCACGTGTGGGAAGGGAGAGCTGGGGTTTCATGTCAGAGGCGACGGAGAGGGGAAGGGAATTGGACGGCTCGGATAGGATGAGGTTGATGAGGGAGATGACAGGGATGAGGTTCTTCTCCTTCTCGACGGCGTGATCGAGGCCACGGTCTCGGATCCATCTGATTCTGGCCCCATCAAGGAACGACGCAGATTGGAGAATGAGAGAAGGGGGAGGGAGGCGATGGAGGTTTGTACGGAGAGAGGAGAGCATGTTTGAGAGAGGGAAATGGAAAGAAGGTTTTGGAAGAGGGTTTTAGGTTGGAAGAATACGGACGCCTATTGCAAAGTGAAACAGCCGGACATTGCTATGTGAGCCCCAACCATGATGTATGTCTTTGATCCATGCCGTCCATCCATTTTTTCAGCTCAGATTGGGGGCATGAGCAGATACGAATGTAAGGTGGAACACACAACAGGGAAGCAGTGGTGAGTGAACGTCCACCGTTAAAAAATTCGTTGGGCCCACTGTAATGTATATTTCCCATACGCCTATTGATTAGGGGAGCGGATTGGATACCGAACGCTTCAGTAGCCGAACGGCTACTGAAGTGACGTGGCAAAACGCCGTTGGTTAGATGCCAATGGTATGTTCCCGTGGTGTAAGGACGCGGATTGCGTACTAACCCCGCCCGTCCCTAGCTCCGAACGGGCAGTTCTGTGAGCGGGCCCACCGTGATGTATCTGTAAATCCAATCCGTCAATCTCTTTTCTCAGATTATTTTAAGGCATGAGCACAAAAATAAGGCAGATACAAAGCTCAAGTGGACCACACCAAATAATAAGCATTAAATATCAGTGGCATTAAATGTAAGAGTCATCTTTGGTGTGGTCCATCTGACCGTTGGATTTACTTCAATTTTATTGTAGTGTCTTAAAATAATCTAATAAAAGGGATAGACGGTGTGGATGTACAGACACATCACGGTGAGCCCAACCACAGAACTGCCCGTTCGGAGCTAGGTACGGGCGGGGGTAGTACGCAATCCACGTCCCTGTATAAATGCTTCTCCGTTAGATCCGTTAACGGATCTTTCTCCGTTGTTTCCGCCGTGCACCCACTCGGCATCGAAATCGAATTCTCATACTAGGAAAATTCAGCTGGGCCCACTGAATTTATGTGATTTATCTACACCTTCCATATGGACCATACCACAGGAAACAATGTAAATAATGATCTCCACCGTTGAAACCTTTCCAGGCCCCACAATGATGTTTATTTTTCATCCAAACTGTTCAAAGGATCAAAAAAACATGTGTGAAAGTAAAAAAAACAAATATAATCTTGATCTAAAACTTATGTAGCCCCCGAGAATTTTTCAATAGTATAAATTCAATTTACACTATTTTCTTTGGTGTGGCCGATTTTAGCCTTTTATATGCTTAGGTTTTGAGTTAAGGCCTTATAATTATCTTATAAAATTGATGGACAGACCGGATAAAATACATAAATCACAGTGGACCCCACATAGTTTACTCCGTATGCAATCCGCTTCGCTTGGGCACATTCCAGTAAACTCGGCTCCAGAAATGGATGGGCTACTCGCCTACTCCCCTTGCCCCATTTCCGTGCGGGATGGTCGGTGCTACGTGGATCGTACCATGATGTACGTGCTTCATCCATTTTTTAAGATCATTTTAGGCATTGATAGAAAAAATTAGAGGTATATAAATCTTAGGTAGTCCACACCACATGAAAACAATAGCAATGGGATATCCACTGTTAAAATCCTCCTAAGGCCCAATGTACTGTTTATTTTATATCCAATCTTTTGATTAGGTCATACATGCAAAGGGAAAAATAAAAAATCAGCTTGAACCAGAGCTTTTATGCCCCCAAAATGTTTTTAATGGTAGACTCATTCAACACTGTTTCCTGTAATATAGTCTACTTGAGATTGGGATATACCTAATTTTTGGTCTTATACTGTAAAATGATCAGTAAAAATAAATGGACAGAATGGATGAAACACATATGTTGATGACGAAATCTGGTCGGCCCTCTCTCCACGTCACCCTCTGCGTATCGTCCCTGAAGCCTGCATCAAGAGAAAATGCAAAGGTGACCCTGGCTAAGCCGGAGGACCCTTCGATGCCTAAGTCAAGACAAGGGAATCGGGATAAGTAGAGAGTAGAGGAGAGAGCTCAATTTCGCGTACCTGTAAATATGACGCCGTGTGCTATTTATACTTACCTGTGGAATGGTTCAGATCCGATAATCTCGGCACGATCAGGGGAATTCCCGGATCGTGGAGATACCGTCCGCAATCTATCGATTCGTGTAGCGTATCAGACGGATTATGCGTATCTGCGCGCGAAGTTATCAGTCACACTTGGTTGTGGCAGTTTCCATGTTTAGCGAACGGGGTATACGCCTTTGATCGTCGACTTGGCTCAGCCTGTCCGACTATAATCTCGACATCCGACCCGACTCGTCAAGTTCGAGCTTATGTGGTCGGCCAAGGGTAAATCGTGGTTGGCGAATAATCTGTTGTGCGATCGGATTTGACATCCCTCCGAGCTGAGCCTTTCTATAAGACTCGTGTCGTTGTGTTGACGCTGAGATCAGATTAAATGGGTCGTGCCTTAGACGTAATGACGCTGGGTTGGCTCGGAATAATGGGCTCGAATCTTCCCATAACAACATACATCTGTCCATTGGCTAGTGTAAGGTGGAGTAGACAATCCGTTCTCACTCCACGTACGTTTTATATCTTGAAAGGCTTTAGCAGGAAGTTATTGTGCTGGGGTGGATCCCACTGTAATGTTTGTGAGAAATCCTTCCCTTCTATCTGTTTTTTGAGTTCATTTTAGGACATGATGCCAAAAATGAACCATACCCAAAGCTCAAGTGGGCTGTACTAAAGGAAAATGTGGTTAGGGAAATTTCTACCCTTAAAATCTACCTGAGTTAAACAGTGTTTACAAGCCATCAATACCATTAAAAACTTCATTCCTACTAGGATGAACTGAAATCACAAATATTAGCATGACTTAAACTTCTGTGACCCTTAAATATTTCAACTGTGGACATTTAATTATCACATTTTTGGCCCACTTGAGCTCTGGAAACGGATCATTTTTGGTTTTACATCCTGAATTGAACTCAAAAAACGGATGGACGGATAGGATTTCTCACAAACATCACAGTGGGCCCCACCTAGGTTCCGGCACAGGAACTTCATGCGAAAGTATTTACCAGTAAATCCGCAACCCTTTTTTCCTTAAGATAAACAATCACCCGTGCGTGGCCGAGTTCGTTCACGGCTCAAACGGAAAAAAATCTGCCAATGGATCTCCGTTGGAAGAGCATTTATTGAAAGAAATAACCGATTTGTATCCGCCAATTCCATTTTGCCACGCCTTTTGGCTACTGAAGCGTTTAGCATCCAATCCTCGCAAAATCGGCTTGATCCAAAACTTTTGTGGCCGCTGAGAAGTTTTTAATGGTTGGTATTTAATCACCACTTTTTTACTGTGGTGCGGTATACATGAGATCTAGATCTTGCTCGTTTTTCCGGATTCAACACTCAAGGTATGTCGGTTTCAGAAACTTATACCTAAAACATCAATTCATGTTGTATGGCCACCTGATTTTAGAATACTGTGATTTTGGGGTAATTCTTTTACACCAATGAGACACATGGTATGAGTTGATTGGATGACATTTAGAAACTATGGTGGGCCCTGCACAAAACTAACGGTGTGCATTCATATCAACTGTTTCCAGCGGTGCGGTGTGGCCAACTTGAGCTTTAGTTTATCATGAATTTTGGATTCAATGGGTGAAATGAGGTAGCATAGCTGATGGACGGTGTGGATCTCATAGAAGGTTTAGCCACGTGACTATTGATTTGAAAGTAAGCCCCGAGGGTACCCAGGGCTCGAGCTGTGCACGAGTCAAACCCAGTCACACTTAGCACAGCTCAGCTCGGGACAACAGTAGGCAACCAACCACAGCTGGAACTTAGCTCTGTTCACTGGTCAGCTCAGGCCAACTTAAGTTGAATTGAAGCTTATGTGGTATTTTTTCAAACATACATATTACATTTTCAATCTCTCACATTTAAAATACAAATCCGTATGAATATTTTCTAGGCATTTCATCAAATACTTAGCTATCAGCATCAAAATCAAAATACGAGAGTAGTCTTTAATGAAAAGAATAGTCATTTCTTTTTTTCAAGCGGATTTATTTATTCAATCTCCCGTTGAATATTCATTTCGAGAATATAATCACATGAGGGATAATTCAAGGAACAACACTTCTTTGATACATTTTATCAAACACGGGGCAAGCAACATCAAGAATAAAATGACTAAGCCAACGAGCCGTTTTTAGTAGAAGTTTGAGCCAAGCTGGGTTGAGCTCGGCTCAAAATTTTTTTGAGCCCCAAAAAACAGCTTGACTCAATCTGAATTAAGTTTCGAGTCAAGGCAAGTTGAGCTTTTATAAGTTGAGTTGAGCGAGCTAACCGAGCTAACTCAACTCATGCACAGCTCTAGCTAGGGCCACTATCCAAGAGCAGTTCCTGTAGGAGCTGTAGACCAGCTCAGTTTGCCCAAGAGATAGGGCTGCCAACAGTCCAGGCTAGATTAAGCCCGACCCGCAAGGTAAAACTCAGGCTCGAGCGTGGCCGAGGATGATTATGCACAGCTCAAGCCCTGGCCCAACTACCCACATTTGTGCAAGATCTTAGCCAATTCAATCCAACATAATATAAGACAAAAATGCCCTTGAAAGCCTAAAATGGGCCATGCCAATGGTCTCTAAAATAAAGCTTAGCCCAGATTGGTAATTAAACACGACTTAAATTTATGCCCGAGCCTCCTGGACCTAGCATTTAAGCTCAAGCTCAGCTTGAAATAGGCTAGACCTGAGAGCCCAACTGGCTAGATTGACCCATTAACAACGCTATCCAAGCATGGCCCAAAGCCCAACTCAAGCCCCAGCTTGGTCTCGTGTCCTTTAAAGATTAAAATGGGTATATTCATATTGGCATTGAGTATGGAATTGTTTGTGGCTGAAATTCAATGTGTATTGTACTAGCACAAGCTTCACTAAATTCACTAACGTATATGGAACTATATACATAATCTTCACTAAATTCAATAAAACATATTGAACTACATGCACAAGCTTCACTAAATTCACTAAAACATAGTACTAAAACCTTGTAAAATGCATTAAAACATGCTAATAAACATTTTTTTAAATGCCTATTTTTGGTACCATTTCTAAATACTTCTTCTCCAACAAATATGGGCTCATAATATATGGATTGACAAGTTTTTTTTTTTTTTTTTTTTTCCCTGTGGTTTAGACAACAGGGCACTAAGACAGACATGTACCAGGTGCGACATATATGTTATGGACAATGCTTTGAGACTTGGTCCTTATATCGTTGGATGGCGCATATATGAGGTTTGTGCTTATCATTGATGTAGAGCAGGTTGCAGACAATTTCATGGCTAAGATGGACGAGAGAAGGCCCAATGGCGGAAGTGATCAGGACCATCAGAACACTAATGCAGGCGTAACTTGCAAACCAGAATGAGTTATTCAACATACAATATATGGACTAGAGATGGCCCGATCGAAGGCGGAAGTGATCAGGGTCTTCCTTTTGTACAAGTGGGCCAGTGGTTCAATGATCCCAACCATTGATATGATGGACGACCCATGCACCAGTTTATTATTATTATTATATTTCCATGGTGATTTCAAAGCTGTACAAGTCCCTTTATTAGCTACTTATTGAAGGGTTAGGATTCTTCCAATCTGGAGATTCGTAGTGTACATGTCATTCGTCGTCTAATAGCTGTTCACTGTCTAATATCAACTGTTTGGGTTAGTTGACCATGGGCCTCACAACCATTCCGCGCGAGCATTGTAGCCTCTGCACGTTCTATCATCCTGAAGAAATCAGTTGTTTTTCTTCTACGTTTTAGCTTCGACCGTTTCAGCGAAAGGATTGGTTGAAAGGATTCCAAAGGTAATAGAATCGATGGTCTTATAATCTTTCTTGTACCTTTTTATTGCCATTCATGGGGCACAATCCAACAATGGTAGGATTTTGACTGACTTTACTTTTCAACTAGTGTTT
This sequence comes from Magnolia kwangsiensis, assembly GCA_037074715.1. Lineage (NCBI taxonomy): Eukaryota > Viridiplantae > Streptophyta > Magnoliopsida > Magnoliales > Magnoliaceae > Magnolia > Magnolia kwangsiensis. Next base: position 187,521,209 of record CM073571.1, on the reverse strand, counting down.
GTGCTGCTGCTTGGCATGTTCTGAAATCCTCTCCCTCAAATCAGGATTTTGGCAAGTCTGCATTGCTGAGAAGGATCGTTATAAGACAGCCTTCACAGTTCTGATGGGTCACTATGAATGGAATGTGATGCCTTTTGGATTGGAAAATGCGCCATCAAAATTTCAGCGCATAATGGATCAAATTGTCCGGCCATTTGCCTATAGCGCCAGTGCTTCGCGTTCTTTTTATGCCATCCCATTTTATTTTGAGATAGGTGGCTAATACTAATCTAATAAGTACAGTAGTTATCGTTTAACCAATCAGCTCATTGATTTTTATTTTTTTTCATGTCCATCAAGAAATGCATGGCAATGGAAGGAGTGTAGGTGATACAATCGACAGTGTAGGGGATGTATTTCTTCCTCCTTCCTAACCCCTTTTGTCTTAAAACGCTTCTTTGCTGAATTCCTTTTAAGGGCCTGTTTCGAAGGTGAGATTAGATGGGATAAGGTAGTATAGAATTGCATTTGGTTTAATGTAAACTCTATTCAATGTTTGGAAGCGATGGGAATGATTCGATTAATCAAAATATCATATCATTCAGTCCTAGTTGAGTGGTGGACATAATCTATTTCAAAGCCGAGATATGGGGATTGAGTGCCCATGGTGTGTTAAAAGAAGATAAAAAAAATCTCAGAAAGATATAGTAGGATTTTTGGTGGATTTCGAAATCCACTACATTTGTGAGTCTCACATTTATACATGTGTTTTATCCATGACATCCATCTATATTTTCCTTTTACACATGACAATCAAGTTGCATGTGCATATGGGTGACTTGTATGAGTTGTGAAATTTGATACGATGATTACAACTCCATGGTCCACCAAACGCAGGTTTCACTTAATGTAATGTTATTTTCAAAGGAAGAATTTGATCCCAAATATAGGATTAGACTGTCAAAATACAATGGTATTTCTTGACATATAATCATTCTGTAATAATAGTGTTAATTCCATCTAATGTAATTCCATACCATTTAATCCAGGTCCTTAACTCCATGGAAGTGATGCCTCATGGAAACATATTCTATACATTAACCTTATTTATAGTGGTAATTTCCTACTTCAAAAAATGAATTGATTGCCCCCTTTTTTATTTTTTATAATGAAATCGGGATATCTACTTGTACCTAGAGTAGACCCTTAATTTAGAGAGAGTAGATTCATTTTTGTGCATCTCTATGCCTCCTTGTCACTCTAGGGGGGCGTTTGGATTTTAATTTACTTTAGACAAGGTACATATGCTACAAATAATTTATCTTGATTTCTACCTATTTAGCAAATAAATATATTTAGTAAATAATATATTTATCAGACAAAAAGTAAAAAAGAAATATGTTTGGGTTTCAACATCATAAATATTTATTCCTTTAGTCTATTTGGTCCCCCTCACATTCACCCTCCATCATGTCAGGCCAACTTTTGATGTAGATGGTTCATCGTCTATTCCCCACCTTTAATGTGAGCCTTACAAAATAGACAATAACATTGATAGTGGGCCTCACATGATGATAACCAACATCAAAGGTATTCCCTACAAATGAATTGTGTACATTAAAGGTCGACCTGATGATGAATAGTCAACATCCAAGGTGGGCCTTGCGTGATAAACAAACTCACATCAAAGGTTGGCCCCACATGATGGAGAGTGATTGTGAGAGGGATCAAATGACATAACATTGCTATGTACGTTACTGGAGTCGCACATGAATTAGATTCCAACCATCCATTTGGTAGTTCCAATAATAATGGGACTATGGTATAAAATTCCATATTTGTATAGTTATATTCCTTGGTGGCATGAAATGAACACTGAAGGACAAAAACCAGTCATGACTCCAACTAGGTGAGAAAAGTTCCATTTCTTGGATGGTTAAGATAATGCAATTAAAAAACCTGTTTAATAATCAATTGAGCATATGAGTCCCCATGAAGCCTAGTTTAGATCATCATATATAAATGCCACATCTGGTGCACCATCAGGAGAATATAAAACCAAACCTTGGATTTGGGTGTGTTTCTTTCTTTCTAATCAAACACAAACTCATAATTCCATGGAATCAAAATCTCATCTCACCAACCATGATAAAGAGAATATTTTCAAAGATCTTGTTTTTTTAAAGAGGCTTTCTTTCTGCCCCCATGTGATGGATTCGTGTATCCAAACCATTTGTAAGGGCATGTTTGGGGAACGGATTAGGTGAGACCCAGACTCACCCAAGCTGTGTGGCTCTTACCATGGGCCCCACCTTGATGTATGTATTATGTATCCACGCTGTCCATCCTTTTTTTTTTCATATTATTTTAGGGCATTATCCAAAAAATAAAGCACATCCAATTATCAGGGGGACCATACCATAAAAACAGTGGTAATTGACCATTAATGGACCACACAAGTTTTGGATTGAGCTGATATTTGTTTTTTTTTTTTTTTTTTTTAATTATACCTTCATACAGGCTTATGTGACCTTATCAACAGATTAGATGGAAAATAAACGCTACGGATACATTACGGTGCATCCTAAGAAGTTCTTAATGGTAGAGCGTTCAATCACCAGTGTTTCCTACGGTATGGTCCACATGATAATTGGATCTGCTTCGTTTTTGGTATAATCGTCTAAAATGATATGATAAAACGGATAGACAGTGTGGATACAGAATACATACATCAAGGTGGGCCCCCTGGTAAGGGCCGCAGTATTTTGTGAGTCTGGGTCTCACCTAATCCGTTCCCTGTTTGGGTGTAACCATAAAAATAATTTTTATTAAACCTGTCATGTGCGTACATGAGTGGTCGGGATATTAATCCATGGGTTGTTGTATCTTTAATCTTTTTTAAAAAAAAAATGATTTAGAGATATACCAACCTCCAAACATCACATGCTCCGCATCTGGACCATTCACGGAACTGGCAATCACAAGAAAGGGTCACGTTGGATTAGCAGGTGGGGCACAATCGTGCCTTCAATCCTAATCATAGCCATTCATCCGACAGTAGCTGCTGGAGAAAAATGGATTAAACTGGTTCTCTAGTGGCACTCGGGTTTGTTTGGTCCGAGGGATTAAATGATATGGAGATGGAATTAACACCGTTATTGCACAATGATTGCATGTCCAGAGATACAGTGGTATTTTTACCATCCAATCCCACGTTTGGGATCAAATATTCCTATGGGAAAAGCACTGCATTAGGAAAAACTCAAGTTTGACAGACCATAGAATTTTAATCAATGGATGAGATTTACTACTAATGTTAGTCATATATAATTCAAATGTATATAATTCAAATGTCATGTATTAAGTGAACATATGGATGGACAATATAGATAAAACACAGGCTTCAATGTAAGGCCCACGGATGTAATAGATTTCAAAATCCATTAAAAAATCTTGTTCGGATGGAATGATATGATACGTGACTAATCAAATTCTTCCAAACGCTGGATGAAATTTACATGGGACCAAATGTAATTTCATACTACCTAATCCAACATTCCAAAAAGGCCTGCCTTGAAGGTCAGTTGAAGAACATGTTTTCAAGACAGGTAGGTGAAACGCCTGAACAAGGTGCGCCAAAAACGCATGCAATCAGTGGAAAACGCATGTTTGACATGTTTTCGACTCCTTAGGTAGGCCACAATGTCCAAAAACGCATGTGAGCCATGTGCAAACAACTTAATTTTCACGCCACAAGGTCTAAAGCATGGCCCACTTGTAAAGTTGGCTCACACAAGTGCACCATATTGGCACGTGTGCTTGCGTGTGGTTGGGAAGGGCTCCAGAGTCCAGACTGTCCTTGCAGTTACCATGGTACTCAATTGTTGCCTCCTTCCAACTAAAGGACGGAACTTGAAGATGTCCTGACCACCCATCGGTGGGCCATATGTATATTAAACAAGTGGACGGCAGAAAAAGAACAAATGGTTCATATTTAACGTGCCTGTGTGGCTAGCTGGCAAGTAGGTTGGCCCAACTGTTGTTATCAATTTAGCCTGTCAAGGCCACTCATGTGACTGAGGGCCTGGATAGGAAGTATGTGTGCATGTATGATTGTGTGGCTGAAATGAACAGTACCCCTACCTTAAGATGGACAAATTGGAGACTGGATCGGAACTCAAGAGTCTTCTCGGTCACTGACTTGTTGATTTAACGTATGCCTTACTCTTTCTCCGGTGGTAGACTCTCAGGAGTTTCAACACCCGGTCAATGGTTCGAGTATCCATAGGTGGTGAAATCCCACTACGGCGTGAGTGTGCATGCATGAAAAAAAAAAAACTCACGCAGTACTCAGGTGATTTGTGCAAGGGAAGGTGTTAGCCCCTCATGAATGAGTTTTTTTGCCTTGGAACAGTGATTACGGAATCAACCAGTTTAAGGGGTTTCTATTTCATCAGTGCTTTAATGTGGTATTCCTCAATCATAATATGAGATTTGTACATAACAAAATAAAGACTAGTATAAATACGATCAATCTTTATTAATGTATTGGCTCCGTTACAACTGTCATGCTTTACAATCTAATTGAAGCAAAGAATGCTATAAACACCTGATGCGCTTATAAAAAAACAGACGATCGAGGCATATGGTCAACAAGATGTGAATAGAGTATGAATAACTGAATTGGAACTTAGATGAACATAAGAATATGGCAACTTAAGGTTGCATATATTTAATCTACTCCTAAGATAAACATAATGCAGCGGGAGCTGCTGGTTAGTAGTGAACTAGGCTGAGAAAAGTAAAATAGACATGAATGTAAAGTAGACATGTAGATAGATGTGTTTGGCATGGGTCCTTGAGCTCTTCTTCGGGTGCTCATTTTATAGCTTTTTTGAGGTGGTGAAAACCCCTTGTTGGGCTTTTGGATCCTTCGTGTAGACTGTCCGGGTACGTAATCTTTTACTTACCAAATTGGGACTTGTCTCAGAAAAAAAGAAATTCGGACTCGCTGGATTCTCGGATCTTCTTCTATAGTTGATCCTTCACGAAGATGTTCGTGACCCACTAAAGACTAGGCCTAGGACCACCAATTTTTTTTCATAAAAACAACCAAGCCAAGATCCAAGGAGCTCAAGGACCGATCTCTATCGAGCAAGACCACTCAATGCTTCTTGGTGGCCTACCTCGTCCACTTCGAGGTGTTGACATGGCTCGTTCGCACTTAAAGGTAAAGAGATGGCAAACAATCATTAAAGATGATGCCTTACACAGAGCCGATAACCCTAGGCTTTGTGGGGCACTGTAATATGTCTGTGTGACATCCACTCTGTCCATCAGTTTCACCCACTCATATTAGGACATGATACAAAAAATGAGGCAGATCCAAAACTCAAGTCACACCACAGAAAACAGCAGAGATGAAAATGCCCATGGTTGAAACCTTCTTGGGGCCACCATGATTTTTGTATACCATCCAAACCGTTCATAAGCTCTACTCCTGGATGAAGAGAAAACACAAATATTAGCCTGATCCAAAACCTCTACAACCTGCAAGAAGGTTTCAATAGTGGGCGTTCAATCCCTGTTGTTTCCTGTAGTGTGGCCCACCTTGAATTTTGGAGTCCACCCAACTTTTGAGCATACATTATAGCATGAGGCGCGACCGATGAAGGGAGTTTGATATAACACAGGTTTCGCAAGGCGCCACAGTATTTAGGCTTACATGGAGAGAATCAGCACCTAAAATCGAAGCCATTTGGTGGGGTTCAGCTGCTAAAATCTGAACCAGAGGTTGGTCAGCAGCTACTATTTCTATTTTATAAAATACCTTCACCTTTGTTTCAAACCCCTTTCCACACAAACCCCCAAAACCCAAACAGTTCAAGATTCTTGAAAACTAATAGCCAAGGAAGAATTGTCCCCCCTCCCTACTCGCAATGCATGTGAAGAGAAAGGAAGAGAAAAAAAGAAGAAGAAGAGAGATATCCGATACATTTTCAACTTCCTAAAACACCCTTGAATTTAATTACCATGTTCTTAAAATATTCCAGGTTCCCATTTAGGAAAACTAATAGTGTGGGCAAAAATGTCCAAGACCTAGTAACATTATACAGCAGAGATGCATGGTAGTCTTATGTTATTTTCCTTTTTTTTTTATATTTTATCCCGGGGGGGGGGGGGGGGGGGGGGGGCGAATTTCTACATTCTAAATATAAATTTTCACCATTACGACTTAACTGACACAGAGTATACAACTATGATTTTGGGTCTATAAAAATAGCAATCCAGATGGCAAATGACCCATGATATAGATTGTCAGATTCGGAACTGGAACCGTAGGAGGGTTGGCGATTCAGGTAACACAGTTAAAAGAGTTCTGTTTGAATTGATACATGCGACAATGTTTGCTTGTTTATAACTGTTGATGATGTATTTCTAATCAATACAAGCAACAGGCTTTGACCTAATTGGCATTGCTGCCCCATGTAACGAATGTAAACCCTCATTGCACCAACCAGGATAGATCATACTAGCATCAACAACAGCAATGGTGATCATGGGAAGATGAGAAAAATGGTAGCTCCCTTGATGGGGCATGTTCGGATCGGTGGATTTTATTTGGATTCTGCGGGCAACATAATGATTACCCAATGATAATTTCCTTGGCCACTATAAAAATAGGATTAAAAAATGGGTGCTTGTTTGGATAGCAGATGTTTCTTGTGCCAGAGAAATCTGACCATAGATCAGAGTAATGATTGCTGTGTGGAATCCATGTATCCAAATAGCTCAACAATCTTGTCGGTGGAAAATACTTCCCATTTCTGAATAGATTCTATGTATCCAAACACATCCAATAATAAATTAACAAATACGTTGGAAGTAAGCTAGTGGTTGGTCCAAGTGAATAGAATATGACTCAAAAGATCTCATCAATCATCAATTGAACTACATTAACCTTTTGCTCTATGGCCTACGCATAGACGGTTAAGAATAGAAATACAAAAATATGCCACATTCATTGGTCGTCCTAACACTGATCACTTGGATCTTCCAGTCTGGGAGGTTTCTTTGGGTATTCCACCCACAGTGGGACCAAACAGACCAGCGACCTGGCTACTGAGTCATGGGTTCAGTTCAACTTGTGAGAATTGAAACCTAATGTATGCTATGCAAAGATGGGGCCATGTATTTGTCTTTAGGGTGGGTGATTACAGGCATTGGTGCTAGATCTAATGGATCTAAGGTTCACGAAGCTTTTAGCAAGATGGGTCAGCAGGGCAAATGGTGACAACAGGGACAATGCAAGTAAAACAGGAATGGAATTTGGCAAATGCATTCACAACCTGGTTGGGACGGGTGATAAGGTCAGTTTCTGGAAGGATGATATTCCATCTACGACTTGTTTTCAGCACTTTACTTTCTCGTGGTGATTAAAGATGAAAAGGTTCCAACTTGTTTCAAGATGGTTGGGTTGCAGTGGTTTGGAAGATTAGCTTTCAAAGGATCTTTATGATGAGGAAGCAAATCTGTTTGTAACTTACTCAGTAGGATGCGGAATGTGCGTGTTGATAATTCCATTGAAGATGGGAAGGTTTGGGATGTGTGTGTCGAAATTCCATCCAAGAATGAATATATCCTCCCAAATAGTTGCAGTATGTGAGAAACAGAAGAGGAAACAGATGATCAGATGTTCATTCATTACAGAGCGACAACAAGAATCTGAGCTTTTTTCCTGGTGAGATTTGGGATGTCTTGGACTTTGAATGTATCCACTGGCGAGTGTTGTTTGAACAGCTCCACGAGCCTTTTAAAAGAAGCGAGAAGACCATTTGTAATCTGGTGTTCTTTGGGGTCCTGCAGGGGCCATGCAAGGAATGGAATTTTTTATAATGAAGTTGCTTCTGCCGAATCCGTAAACAGAAGAATCATCTATATGATCATCAGTTAGGCGCTTGGTAGGCCGGATTTACGTGGTTCCTCTGATGTAGATTTTTCAGGGGATGGGATTGGGGATTCTGGTGGGACCAGGTTTGCTAGCTTTTTGGATATTTGGCCGTTTCAGGGATGGCAATGGGCCAGCTGCCCCGCTCAGCCCTAGTGACACGGCCCTCTAGGGCCAGGGCTTTGGCTCCTAAACCTGGACCAAGGGCCGTGCCTGGGCTTGAAATCTAGGCACGGTGTCCAGGCCAGCTCAGGCTAGCACCAACAATGAATGGTCTAGCGCAGCTTGTTGGCCCAGTCCAATCATCAAGTGGGTCACTCTTATATAGAAGAATGAATGATTTGAAGACACCTGTGAGTGGTCCTATTCAATGTACATTTGTAATTTAAAAGCACTTTTGATTCTGAGCTCATGTTTCTATGTTCATAACCATTAATATGATGGGATTCATTGTGGATGGAGGGGATACGGCAATATTTTTCTTAGATTTGGACTATTTCAAACCTTTGATCATGTTAGTCTTCTCCTTACTAGGCCGACCCTGTAAGGTTAGGGCAAGGGCTGAGCCCTTTTGGCCCAATCAGGGTTAAGGCACTAGGAACGGGCTAAAACCAACCTAGCCCATCCCATTGCCACCCCTAGGTCGTCTGTATCATTTTCTTTCTTCTAATCTTTTCCCGTTTGTAGTTTTGACTTGTTTGAAACCTGCATGGGCCATCACTACTTTTAGATGGGATAAGGCTTAGATGATGATGATGAGTTTTGTCTTGTTGGGGAAGTGACGAGAGGATCACTTACTCCTTTTGTTGCCATTTTCTTGTTTCTAAATAAATTTAGTCATCTTCAATCCAAAGATTCTCTTAGGACTTCCTCTCATCCTCTTTTCAGGCCCTTTCAACTCTAATCAACATTCCCCGATATAAACCAAATTCGAATGAGATCAGTATAAATCTTAGACATGAAGTGGATATTTGAATGCAATTAGTCACCATGAACCACAAAGCAAGGGTACAATCTAAGTATATAAAGCTTAGAAGCAAACCATACAGCTGATGCATAAAATACATACAATAACAACACTAGCAGACTCAACCTTGTGGAGCCGCAACAGTAAATTTCTGGTTTCAGCATGTTTTGTTATTACAAGTAATTCGACAGGCAACGGATGATGATAGTGGCAGATAAAGAGAGGCGGGTTATGCAAACAAAACCTGGGAGCTTGAAGGAGCCAAGTCGCGAAAGGCTTCAGGAGCATCGACAGCTTGCCATTGCACAGAGAAGCTCCACTTCTTCTTTCCAGAGGAGCTGTTGCAGCTTAGCCTTCGAACATGCCCGACAGCAACATGAAGGTTCCGACCGACAATGTAGAGTCTACAGTCATTGGAACTCACAGAGAAGGGCTTGCATATCTGCTCTGGCACAGGCGCACCCAATACAGCCTCCCAAGAATCGGTTTCCATGTCATAAACCTTGAGCCGCATCCTCTCGTGCTCTGGGACCACAAACAAGTGCCGATAAATGACCACGCTCGATCCCGTCCAGCCTTCTCGAAGCCCAGCATCCATGCTTTCCCAGATGTTTGTTTTCGGGTCGTAAACCTGCCCTCTGGGTGAGAACAAGAATGGCCAAACCCAACCTTCAGTGACAAATAGCTTCCCATCAAGAACCGCAGCATCATATGAAGCCATGTTCGCACCCATGCTTGCCACTGGTTGCCAGTTCCCCTTGATGGGGTCCAGAACCTCAGCTGAGTCAAGTTCAAACAGATCCGAGCTGTTCCCTCCGGCTGCATAAACCATCCCATCGATGACCTTACTAGCAAAGAATGACCGAGCCGTGAGCATTGGATTCATCACTGTCCAACGGTTCCTATGAATTTCATACTTCAACACCAATTCGAGGGGGCAATCCATATCTGAGACCATGCCTCCGCAGACTAAGAGAGTGCCACCGCGAGAAATGGCGGTACACCCAAACCCATGTGGGTAGAATCGATCCTTGCATGGCATGGCTGGAATGGTGTGCCAAGAGAAGCGGTCGAGGTCGAGGACTTGCCACTGGAACTTCCCAGTGCACTTGTGGAAGGCGAAAATGAAGAGCCATGGGTCCTGGAAGCCCATCTCCTTCCTCCGACTGAAGAACTGCTCCTTGGTTGCCAACAACTGATGCCAACGCCTGCAGACGGATCTGCAGGTCGGGTGGCTCTGGACGGGCAGCCGAAGGAGGCAATTGAGGGCGATGTCATCGGGAAGGCCGGGAATAAGAGGTGCACCGCCAAATGACAATTCAGATTCGGATGGCCGATACAAAGAAGCGAATTGGGTGGTCGCTAATCTGAACTTGGGCGATAATGTTATTTGAGAATCTCCCAGTTTGTGAACTGGAGCCTGGTGGGATGAAATCCTAACACGCTGCATCTCCCTCCCTATCGAAATCCCCCAAAAACACTAGGAAAACGTCTCTGTGGTTGTATCCGTCCCGGTTTTACTACTCTCCCACGAATCAAATACTAACCCAAATGAAGAAATCAGAGTTCCAGACCAAAGAAAAAGCTCTCCAATTGTCTATAGGACTCTTGCTAGTGTTTCTCAGGAAGTTCTTGAAGCCAAAACACAAACACCGCTGAAAATCATTCTTCCCGACTCCTCTACATCTTCTTTTCCCAATCACTCATGGCCCATGGGAACGTAATTCCAAAGACCCATATAAGAAAAACTCAATGCAAAACACAAATCGCAGTCTGGAAAACGCTTCCCAATTATCAAAGTATCCTCCAATTCATTCCTTTCTACTGTCTTTCTGCAACTGCCGAAAACCCAAACAATCTCTGTAACTGCTCCAATAAAGAAAAACCCCAAATTTTCAAAACAATAAAGAAAACCCAAATCCCCAAATCCCTTAAACCCAAATCTTTCAGCCAAACGATTCCCAAATCTTCAGACGCCTTCTTTTTCACCCAATAAAGAAAACCCAAATCTCAAAATCCTCAACACTCAAAACCCAAATCCAAACAACACCCGGAATCAGATTCTTTCTTTCTTATAAATCAAAACAGAAAAAAAGAAGGAGAGGAGAGATGGAATGAAATACAAGAGATAAAATAAAAGAAAGAGTTAAAAAGATAGGAACCCGATCTTCTTTTTTTTCTTTCCTTTTCTTCTTGAAATCAACCCTCCTTGTTGTTAACACACCCCCACAACAATGACTATTGAGGGGCTGCTGGTATTTCATTAACCTGGACAGTGTTGGATGAAAGAGATAAGCAAAATCCTCTAGACCCCTGTGATGGTTCACCATCATTTTAAGACATGGTGGTGAACTCATCCTCCTCGCATTTGGTACTCTTGTCCGCTTATCTAGACCATCCAAATTGTGGGTCCCATTGTAGATGGAAGATAAAGATAAAATTACCTAATCCTAACCGTCTGATTGATGTCCATCTACATGGTGAGGGATACAAATTCCATTGGCAAAATAAGATGGTTTCTATCATACTATCTGTGTAATTTTCAGTCCATCTGCATTTGACAGTTGGGTTAGTGATTTGGACGGTCTGGATTTCCTTACAAGCATGCGTAGTGTTCCAGTGAAGTTCAAGATCGCCTGCCGTTTTTTAAAATGGTGGTAATTGCTGATGGAAGTCTCATCCAAGACCGGTTCACGGGTTCAGTAGTATGTAGAGTCACTTTAAATTGTACTCCTCATCCCAACTACGATGCTTAGAGCCCACCCTTTTGTGATCTAACCACTCATCTGGTTGATTCAAACTATTTAATCTGACCATTCATCTGGTGGACCATCATTTCATATCTAACCACTCATCTGGTTGGATCATTTGTGGATGGCCGAACGTGCTATAACTTTACAGATTTGAATACCTTACCTTTTCTTTTTCCGTTGAATCGTAACTGTTGGCTTTTCGTGGTTTTGCAAAATAATTTGATACTCTGCCAGAGTATAATGTCTGATAAGCAGGCACTCGGATATTGTACTTAGTGGAATACTCTAATTCAAATTAAACCGTCTAAGTTGTGGGACCCACTGTCACAATATCACATTCCCAAAATCAGATTGATTATGAAATATTAATTTATCGATTTGTAGACATTTGTTTGTTGAAAGAGGACAGTTGGATTATTATCAATTTAACCGTGTAATAAAATATCCAACAATCCACGTATGCAACTTTAGGTAATTTAAGCTACTGTGTATCATCCATCACACCTTGACATCGGTGTGGTTTTCATACATGGGCCACCTTTTATGGGGTCCACAGGATGAGCGGTGACCATGGACGCCAGTTGCGTGGTTACCCTACCACCACCGACTCTCATGGTGGCAGGAATCTATGGGCCCCACCTTGATGTACGTATTTTATTCATGCCATCCATTTTGCAAGCTAATTTTAAGGCTTCTCGTGACCCAGCACCAGCCAGTATTGGTGTGAACATGAGTGTGTTTGTTTTTTTTAAAAAAAAACAATGCATGATGTATGTATCTTAGGGACGCATCCGTTTTTTACCCTTGATTTAGGTTATCAGTTCAAAATAAAAGTCGATAAATAAAACAAATTCAACGCTTCAAGTAACCGCATCACAAAAATGGTTGGAATTAAATGCTTACCATTGAAAACTTCTTAAGGCTATGAAAGTTCTGAATTAAGTTAATATTCATGTTTTCCATTTATGTAGGTTTGTCTGACCTTATAACCAGGTTGAATGATAAATAAATATTATTGTTGGCCTTAGAAATGTTTCAATGGTGGACATCGTTATGTCTATTATTTCCATGGTCTGGTCCACTTGAGATTTGGATCTATCTTATTTATGAGTTTATGCACAAAATTAAACTAGCAAAATGAATGGACAACATGGATAAAGCATACATGTCATGGTGGGGTTGAGAGAGAGCATTGAAACTAGCTCATGTTGGTGTTGGGTCACCAGCAAAACTGCATCCGACGTAGATTGGTTGGTGACCCATACACTTGAAAGCTTTGTGGGCCTCACTAAAATGTACGCATTTTTTCATAATGCCTATACTTCTGTTTTGCCAGCTTATTTATAGCCGTGAGAAAAAAAGTGTGAGACATATCTTAAGCTTAAGTGGAGACTAAGATATAATAGAGATTGAATGCCTACCATTGAAAACTTCTTAAGAGTAAGAGAAGTTTTGGATGGAGTTGATATTTATGGTTTCCATTGAGACTACCTTACTTTATGAATAGGTTGGATGGCAAATAAGTATTGTACGGGCTTCAAGAAGTTTTTAATGATAGCCATTCAATCCCCACTATTTCACATGATGCAGTCCACTCGAGCTTTAGATTTATCTTATTTTTGAGCTCATGCAGGTAAAATAGATGGACCAAGTGTATAGAACACATACATCATAGTGGGGCCATAACTTTTCCACCAACTCTTGAAGTTGTTGGGTGACCAGCCAATCAACATCTTGCTACCCAACCATCTCTTTTGGTAGCACCATAATATAGGTGTTTTATATACACCATAACTCATTTTAGGTCACGAGCTTAAAATTGAAGCAATCCAAAGCCCAAGTGGACCCACCATGACATAGTGGAGATTAAATGCCTATCGTTGAAAATCTCTTGGAGGTGAAGAAAGTCTAGAATAAAGTTGATGTTTATATTTTTACCTTCATCCAACTACCTTATGAAGAGGTTAGATGACAACTAAATGTTAATGTGGCCGTGGAAAGGTTTCAATGGTGGATGTCATTATCCCCATTGTTTCACGTGGTGTGGTCCACCAGAGCTTTGGATATGATTTAGTTTTGGGCTTTGGCCTTGGATGTGGATTGCGTTCTACAACCACACCCCCCCCCCCCCCCCCCCCCCCCCCGAATGGGCAGTTTTGTGGGCGTGCCCATCATGATGTATCTGTTTATCCATGCCGTCCATCCCTTGTCTTATGTCATTTTAAGCCATGTACACAAAAATGAGTAAGATCCAACGCTCAATTGAACAACACCAAAGATGACCCTTGCATTTAATGCAACCAAGCTTATTATTTTGTGTGGTCCACTTAAGCATTGGATCTGCCTCATTTTTTTGTTCATGCCTTAAAATGATTTGTGAAAAGTGATAGACTGCTTGGATAAAAAGAGACATCACGGTGTGGGAGAAAAGTGATAGACTGCTTGGATAAAAAGAGACATCACGGTGGCCCACCCACAGAACCGCCCGTTCGGGGCTAGTGACGGGCGGGGGTACGTAGGACGCAATGCACGTCCTCTAGCCTTAAAATGAGCTGGCATAAAGGATGAATGGCATAGACGTTGGTAAGACATGCATGACGGTTGACCCAATATAGGGTTACCACGCAATCTGCGTCCATGGCAATCATGGAGTGTGGGCTCCATATACAGTGGAGAACAGGACTGACTGTTATTACAGGATATCAACGACTTCTGTTGCATGAAATGGTACATTTCATTATAAGTATAAGTTGTGGATTCATGGACACCATCTCACATCGTCAGTGGTCGGTGGAATCCATATGCACTATTCTTGTCAATTTTTCAAAAGTTGGTTGCATCAGGCTTCATGGACAATCAATTCATATACAAGAGAAATGCTAATTGTACATGCGTGAGCTGAGACATGTGATACTGAGAAGTTTGCTCCAGTACACATTCAAAGACTGGATTTTATCATCTATCAGAATTCAAATTTTATGTGGCATAAACCAATTATGTGAGTATTGCTATTGTAATTTAATCACACGTGAGGTCTTGTGTCGATGAACAACCCGTGTTTAGTCAAACAAGTGCTAATAAAATAATTCTAGGTATGATAGAGTCATATTCCACTCGAGTTTGATTGAATGTTTTTGACTCTAAGAGTTGAATCAGTCGTAGGAACAGACTTGTAAATGTTGACATGATTGTTTAGGCACCAATGTATAGATACAGGGCGATTTAGAAGGAGAGGGTTAGTCTTTTGATGTGATCTTTTTACCCTGAGCTAATGATTTTTCTTTCAACAGTGATCATGGTCCCTAAATCTCTCAATAATATGATACTAGATGAAAGGAATTAAAAATAAAGGTCGATCGTCGATTTTATTAATTTGAAATTAATATCAATACAACCAGCAACAATAAAATAAATATGTAGAGAAAAATAAAAGATAATTACCTATGATCGTCCGTGTGAACAAATAATTAGGGTGAATAGCCACCATGATGTAACCATCGTGATCTTCCAAGTATAAACTCGATTGATTAGAGATTCGATGATGGAGGTCATAGATATTTACACTACTCTCAGATATACCGTAATGGTGGTGCTGGATAGTAGTATATTTAAGCTACGCTAAACTCCAAACTTGTTGTGGCAATGACTTGATAAAAGTGGATGAACTAAAGCTAAAACTAAGACAATGTTGTGTTGTGAGAGAGACTATGTACGTGCGTTGGCTCGGTTGGTTGTCAGGAGCTCTTTATCATGTTTGGCTTTTATAGATTTGAAGAGGTGGCGGTCATGCGTAGTCTGCGGTATCGTGAAAGATTGGTTAGTTGGTCTTATAAATCTCTTTAATTATCTATATAAGCACATTCAATTGTATCAAATCACATGTATAGAAAAGATTTTGTAAGCCTCTAGTTATTCCGATCAAGCAACATCCCTATAAGGCTTTCATGGAAAGTTTCCATACATTGACTTTTTTTTTCTCTAGCATTTAATGCTTGGTAGAGAGTTTCTTTTGTAAGACTCTTATTTTATAGATAGTTGCTTATTAACATAAACATGTCTCTGACATATGACATCTCTTGGAATATTAGATCTAGTTGTGATCATTTGGGTGTAAATGCTCCCCTTAATGAGAATGTACAAAAATTTTTCACATTTGATATAGTCCTTTTAGCATCTTTCTCTAAACCATGAAAGCATAAAATGTCCCGTATCCAATGCCATCGGTATAAGAAAATCAGTCATCTTGCTTTAACCCGTAAAGATAGTCCTCTTTATACATTTTGTAGAATCCATGGACATATCATCCATAAATATAGAAAAAAAAAAAGACAGATGAAAAGCTTACATGACTACGACGGATGACTCGTTTGCTAATATTATGATTACTTCCTCTACTGGTAGTCATCTTACTCTAGAGATGAACTAACATATAGTGCAAGCCTTGTTTGTTGCTAGACTGTCGGGTATAACTCCTTGGTCTCCTTGGTATTTTGATTCTAGTGCATCTAATCACATGACATGTACTGCCTCTTATCTTCATAATGTTCAACTGTACAAAGGTAATAAAGTAATATCTATTGCAGATGGAGCTTAGTTACTAATATCTTCTGTTAGGTCATTATCATTCTTTCATTCTCCACATCATATATTTACTATGATCGATATCTTTCACATCCAATGTGTGTGTTAATCTCATCTCTATGGGTTAGCTCATACAAAACGAATGCTCAGTAGACTTTTTTTCCTGATTATTATTTTATACAAGATTCGACAATAGGGAACGTAGTTGGGAAGGGTAGGAGAAAAGGACAATTATTCTTACTTGATCTCGACAACTCGGTTGGCCCATCTTCTTATTTCTTTTATTTTTTTTCTTCTTCTAATTATATTAGTAATGCAAATAAAATGTGAAAATTCTAACATTATCACCTTGGCCTTTCACATTTTAATAGATTATCACTTTTGTTTATTTTTTGTATTTTAAAAAAAAATTAAAACTTAATAAAACTTATCTTGACCTCTCTTGCCCTTCATGTTGTTTATTTAAGAGTAATGTTTAACTTTTTTTCTTTTCGTACTTCTCAATTCTCTATTCTTTTCAAGCTTATATATTCTAATGTTTGGGGACCATATCTGATTTTACTTATGTTTGACATGAGATATTATGTGATATTTATAGATTGCTCCTCAAGATATATGTGGATATATTTTTTACACTCCAAGTCACAAGTATTCACAATCGTCAGACAGTTCCACATTATAGTGGCTACACAATTCGTGAAAAAAAAAAAGATTAAAGTTTTACATTCAAATTTGAGGGGGAGTATATCTCTTTAGAATTTGATATATATTTACGTGATCATGAAATTATTCATCAGAAAACATGTTCAGATACACCCCAACAAAATAGTGTTATTGAATGAAATAATTGACACATTGTCGATACAACCAAAACTTTGATGGTAGAAACTTTCGTTCCACATACATTTTGGGTCGATGCCATATTATAATCAGTTTATCTCATAAATTACATATCTACGCAAATTCTTAGTAAAATTTGCTCATGTTTTGTTATATTCAATTCGCTTCATTCTTACTATTTGTTATGTATCTTTGGTTGTGTTTGTTATGTTTATCTTTCTTTACATGAATGTAATAAATTTTCTACAAAATTCATTCGCTGCATGTTCCTTTAATTCAAAGAGACTCAGAAGGGCTACCGTTATTATGATCTCATTGCTTGTCGAATTTATGTATTAAGGAATATTATCTTTTTAGAAAATATCACATTTCATAGTCCAATCTTGCAAACTTCAGCTACTTCTTCAATGACCTTAGAGGATTAACTCAATTCTCTGATATCCACATGTTATAATTTTATTTCATGTTCTTTTATATGTTTGTCGAAGAGAAAAAATAGTCTTCCATCCCCTCTTACCACTTAACTTATAGTCGATCCATCACTTTCAGAGGTACTTTGATTTAGCTCTTATTCTTCTCTATTTTCTGCTCTCAAGTATGTCTTTGTTCCTACGTGATATTCTCAAGTTTCTGCACACCAATGTTGGAGGGATGACACAATAGTAGAATTACGAGCTTTTACAAATAATCACACTTGGGATCTTGTTCCCCACCCTTCTGGTCAGCAAGTGAAGTAAATGGATATATTTGATCAAGATCAAATCGAATGGATTCCTTGATCAGTATAAGGCTTGTCTTGTATCACAAGGCCATAAACAAGAGTATGACATTGACTATGAGGATACCTTTACTCTGGTGGAAAAAACGAAGACTGCCAAAATACTACTTGCCATTGTTGGTACCTGTGATTGGTCTATTCACCAGATGGACGTTAAAAATGTATTTTTTTCATGGGGACTTGCATGAGATCGTATAAATGGTCCAACCTCCCAATTCCACTAGTTACAAAATTTTGATTTGTAGGCTTCACAAAGCATTATATGGACTTAAGTAGGCACCCCATACTTGGTTTTAGTGGTTTCTTAAAGTTGTGAATGTAGTTAGGTTTCAATAAAGTAGTCATGACCCCTTTTTATTCACTCGGTCTTCCTCATGTGGTCTTATTATTCTACTTATTTATGTTGATGATTTACTTCTCACTGGCATTGACATAGCTAAAATAGTGGAATTATAACATGTTCTTTAATCATTATTTCATATAAAAGATCCGAGTTATCTTATATACTTTCTCAGTTTAAAAGTCTCCTGTATTGATAGGGGTATACTCGTCCGTCAGTAAAGATACACCCAGGATCTTATCAACCTCGTCAATCTTTCTGATCAAAGGACAATCAAAACACTAATAGAATTGAATGTTCACTATGGCAAACAAGATGGTGAGCTATTGGAGCAACCTACCCTATTTTGTCTCATCGTTGGTAGTCTTGTTTACCTAACGATGATCAAATTTGACATTGCTTATGCTATACAGGCGATTAGTCAGTTTGTTGCCAAGTCTCACTCATTGCATATGATTGTTATCTTATGAATTTCTTGATATCTGAGAGGCACCATGGATCGCTTATTGTTCTTTTTATAGATGTCCTCCACTTGTGCTTATTGCATATATCAATATTGACTGGGCAGGTTATGCTCTCACCTGATAATCCATAATAGGCTATTGTGTGTTTCTTATCACTCCGCTTATATCCTGAAAATGCAAGAAGCAAACAACAGTCTCTAAGTCCAGCACACAACCAGAGTATCAAGCTATGTCTTCAACCCGCAGTGAGATGACTTCTAAATTTTAGAATTTCTCTTCCTACCTTGAATTCTCTTGATGTCAATAAGACCAGTGCTATTTAGATTTTTTATAAACAAATTTTTCATGAAAGGACAAAATGCATTGAGGTGAATTGTCACTTTATTCGAGAAAAGTTTCAGCCCATGATTCTTTTTTTCCTACACATTGGATCGAAGGATCAAATTGTAGATATTCTCATGAATAGTTTGATGGCAATCCAACATTCTTTTCTAGTTCACAAATTGTTGTTGGTTGATCTAGCATATCAATTTAAGGGAGGTGATAGCGAATTACTATCTAGATTTTCTTTTTATTTATATTGATTGTATTTTAGTTCCTTTCCATATAGGTAGAAGCAATTTCTATGTTTAGTATAATTCATTTTCATTTATGGATTTACATTTCTATAAATAAATTTTATTAGGGCTAAATCAATATATAAAAATATTCATAGAATTCTTTAAATCTTCTTGAATTATCAAAACCGATATAAATATCATTGGCATTTTTATTGAGAAATTCTTCGGAACTCTTGGCTGATGTAAATTTTATCAAATAATGCATTGACTTAAAGTACCAAATTAAATATGCTTTTTTATTAGAGAAATGACTAGAAAAATGCCATTTTCTATTTTTATTTTTATTTTTCTAAGAAAGTGGTAAGGTCGCCCATATGATGTGTTTATGACATCCTACCTGTCTAACAAAATCATAATATACAAACCAAATCAAGCTAGTTGAATCATTAGTCTTTGATGACTGGATAGGACTAGTTTTTGGTTTGTACTATTAAAATAATGGGATCCATTGGGATCCACCATAGGATGGGTTGGATGTCATACAACATTAAGTGGGCCTCAAAATGCTTGACTTGGCCTCTTTCTAAGAAAAAATGGAGGAGAATATTTTGGTTAGTACACTTAGGGCTAGTTTGGCAGCATGGAATTAAAGGTTTTTTTTTTTTTTTTTTTTAAAAAAAATAAAATAAAATCATTTGGTAGCAAGGAATTGAAGGAATTTTCATATAAAAAGAATCCAAATTTTCAAAAAGAACTCTTTTTAAACTCCCATCTTAAATAGATTTTAAATCCACTCAAATTTTCTATGAACTAAAATCCACTCAATTCTACAGGATTTCAATTCCATGTTGGCGAAATGGGCCTTAACCAAAAAAAAAAAAAACCATATTTGGGTATTTTAAACAAGTAAAAGCATTGTTTGGGAAATCAGAATTCCCAAAGAATTTTCTAGTTAAAGTCTAATATCATTTCCATTTGTTATAAAATGAATAATGCTGATTATACTCCCTGGGTCACACTTTGACAGACCAATCACCTCCTCACATGTGGAAACATGCACACGTGTTTAAGATCAAACCCCACTCATTAGCCTAATCCCAACAATTAAAAAGCCACGTATAGAATATTGGAAAATGCTTGTAGACCTAGTGTTAGGTACTTACTAAAATTATCTACCCTCTCTAAAATAGGGAAAACGACTTAAGGCGCATGAAATCCACCCCACCCACCAGGAACACCACCTGTTTTGGCCTGGATCCCAAAAATAGGCTGACTCAACACTAAGTGGGCCATCTCCAAGAGAAAAATTATACCTAAACCTCTAAATTCACGTGGTATACCCCCACCTAAGTTTTAAAATATTGTGATTTTTGGGTAATTCTTTCATCCCGACCAAGTACATAAAATGAATGGATTGGATATCATATAAACATGACACTAGACCTTACACAAAACTAATTTCCTATCTTGTGGCCTAGATGACTTTTGGGTCATCATGATTTTTGACTTCAATGGTTAATATGAGATGGGGTGCCTGACGAACGGGGTGGATTTTATAAAAGTTCAACTCAGGTAGCTCTCGGTTTGAAGAAGTAACCTAGAAGACACCAAGCCAACTAGGTAATTTAAAATACTAGGCCTGTATAATCAAATCATCAGGTGGACCACAAGAAAACATAATTAAATAACAAGTAAGAACAAATTGACCTATGGTTTAAATTTTGAATGCTCGTTTGTATTTATGTGATTTTATACGTATGGAATCGACAGCACTCGATGGACAAAACGCTGATCGAGTGAAATAATTTGTTTGGATGGGTTAGTTTGGGTGTCATTTTCATTGAAATCTGACGGTTTAAACCTATAAATGATCATAGAAAGCTTGATTAGGACGGTTAAGGTTGCTAATGAAGGTTTAAAATCAGATGGAGACAAGAAGATAAGTACAAGCCTCCATGTGATTTTTCCTTTTCCTCATTCATTAGTCAAGATGCCTATCTAATCCCATTGATGAGTGATGTTTTGTCATGGACCAAGCATGTATTATGTAAAGGGGTCTCAAGTTTAATCGGTTGGACCACAGATTACGGTCCAACCAATGAATTACTTCCAACTTGTAGAGTGCTTGTGAAATCTAATCCTCCTAATAGGTGGGTCCATGCAAAAATCAGCCCTATCCAATGGTTAAGCGAGTCACACTGTATAAAAGAGTGTATAGACATTGAATGATAGAAAAATATAAGCGTGGTCCACTTGATCTGTGCATGGAGCTGATTTTTTCATGAAATATTTCTCATGGTGGGGCCAATCTATTGAACGGGTTGGATATCCTATGTACTTAGCAAGTTAGAAATTATCTTACGAGTGGACCGTAACCTGTGGTCCAATCGATTGGATTTAAGACCTTCTCTTATATAAAATCATTTTGGTAGTAATCGGATAACTTCATTATAAGTTATCATGGAGCTGAGATCTATGGGGCCCTCTGTGATGTATGCATGTCATCCAACCCATGCATCAGGTGCCCTCACTCTGGTTTGGCTCTAAGCCCAAAATTCAGTTTGATCCAAAACTCAGTGGATCGCACCGTACGAAATACTGTAAAATTATGTCTACAACCTAAAAATTCGACTTGTGTGGCATGGCCTACTTAAGTTTTGGGTCAATAGGAATTTTGGTCTGTTCATCTGTATGTAGCGCAAGTGATGAACGGGTTGGATGGCATATACACATCATGTTGTGCCCTACAAACAATATGGAAGGTTTTTGTGGTGGGTGTCCTCCTTTGCGTTGTTTCCCCTAGTGTGGTCCACTTGAGGTGTAAATCAAGATGATTTTTGGGCTCAGGATCAAACATGAGGGGGCACACCTGATGGATGGGGTAGATTTCATGCACACAACATATGAGCCCCAGAGACCTTGACTCCGTGGTAAGTTACTCCATGTGACTATTTCCCAATCAAATTTCTATATAAACAGGTGTTGGTCCACCTAACTCTAGCTGTTTCGGTGTTTAAAATTACACATCGTATTGAATATTTTTTGCCTTCAAAGGGAAGTAATCCTATGCTCTCAGAGTAGGATATGTTATAATCCTACTAGTTGCATTGAGATTTGGACTGTCCAATCTTTCAATCCAGACTGTCCATTAGGTCCACCAACCATATCTCATGTGCTGCAGTGAAAAGTTCATTCCAATAGTATTATTCTAACCATCCAACCAGTAGCCTTCAAAATAGTATGGAAAAGGACATTTATATAATAATAGATCCAATCAACAATTTGATCCATTTATTTATTGGGCCAGCATGGATTGCTTATGGTTCCAAATAATCGCTTTTGCTAGGCGATCCTAATCATCCCATCCATGGTTTGGAAATGGGTGGCTATAAAAAGGAAGGCGACTTAAGCATGGATTCTATCACCTGACTGGTGCGATTTTTCATGGTGGCCCATCGAATCTTCCATTCCCGACCTAATGGACAGTTGGGCTTGATTTGACCGAACTTTCGTAGTGTCTTGATGCAACTAGGAGTACTGTAACTTATTGTGCTCTTAGAGCATTGGATTGCGAATATATGGTCTTTAAAATAAATAAATACATTCCCTAGAAGGCTATGATTCCGCTAGCTTCTAATCCAATGTTGTGATTGGGTCCAACTATTAACGTAAAACAATGTAATAAATCTTTAACACATGATGTGAGGAGCCGAAGACATGTTTGCCCATGAAAATAGTTGTAAGAGTCTCGTGGCTTTACATCCTGATGTATAGCTCAGGTGGTAGACTGAGTGAAAGATAACTAAGGTTTAGGTATAGATTCCCTATTGGGGGTGACTAACAGTGATGTGTGAACTAACATTGAGGTGTACTAACAAGCTAACAAAGAAAAAAAAGAAAAAGGAAGAGAGTCATGGCTTTTGAGATTTTACCTGTCATTAAGGCTCATTTGGATACCACTAGTAGGTTACCTTTTCCACTCATATAGGTAATTTGGTTTATGATTGGTTATAAGTAACTTTTTTTTTTATATATACTTAAAATCACTTAATTACTTTAGTTTATTTTTTATTTTTTATTTTAACTCTTCTACTTTCACAAGTCACCGAAGAAAGACATTAGGAGAGATGAAAGAGAGGAGATGCTGCTAAGTATGTTTACTAAACATACCAAGTCAAAACTAATATAAGCTACTTCAAACATAGATAGCTTAAGTAACTTACCATCAACACGTTCTCTAAATGAAAACTTCAATTTAAATCAGGTGTATTTTTGAAATTTAGAAAATTTGTATGTTTATAAATATTGACTTGTATTTTACCTGCACCAAAGACATCTTGAATTTTGTTTGCTCGTCTCTGCTCTTGTATTAGTAGCATGCTCCACCACGTTGTGATCACATGCAGTTAGAACGTGAGCCCATCCGCAAAGGTTAAGTAGGGTTTATTGCGATGAATGCGTGATATTCATCGACACCTCTATTGTGCCCCTCATGTTAGGAAGTCAGCAAAGTAAAAGGTAGAGTTAAAAGACGGGTGCCATGAAACGTGAAAAAAGTATAGTTGTCATTTTTCTTGGTATGGTGGATACATTCTTTTTGTTTTTTTTTTTTTTTCTTCTGTTCCTTTCTCCCTTGGACTGTAGCTCTCGCTTCATTTCTCTCTCTTCCTTCTTCTCTCCACAACTATGTTGTGCATTACACGTGCAATGCCTTTTCCTATTTTTTTAAAGGAAAGGACAGGAGATCATGGAATCTTTTGCAATTACCATCTTTATTAATAGAGATTATTACAAGAGATGGTATTAATCCAACCAATGGGACCATAATTTATGGTCCACTCAGCAAAAAACTTTCAACCTATCATCATCCAGTCTTTAGAATATGTTTCCCCATCAGCCCCATTCACTCATCAAGTGGGCCACAACATAGGAAGCAATGTATATCCATTGAAAAATCAAAAAATACAAATATGGTCTACTCGGATAGTGGATGTGGGTTATTTTTGCACAAGAATAATCATCATGATGTATTCAACCAATTGGACGGTTTGGATCTCACACACATAAGATAGGTTAGAAGTCATTCCTTAAAAAACCATGGTCCAACCAGTTACACTTGAGACCTAATTAATACATCTCTACCTATTGCATTAGGTTAACAGTCAGGACTTTAATCTTTTCATCTTTGGTTATTTTCCATTGATCAAACCTTTTATATCATGGGCCTCACATTGGATATTGGTAGATAGTTATAAAAGAAAAGAAAAGAAAAAATAAAATAAAATCTTAGATTGAAATATTTCATTGTTTTTATCATTTGACTCTTTTCCTTTGAATATGGATGACTTTATTGAACTTTGAATAATCAATGGTTGAAATATTTTAATCTTGATACAAAAAAAATTTCTAGCATTCTCCGTCCCCCACATGGCTTATCATGTAAACAGTTTTGTGTCATTGACCCGATCCAACGGCTAGAAGGCATGAACGTGTACTTTTGAAATATTTGCATATGTGTTCTAACAAACCTCATATTTAATTTTAAATTTTGTTTTTCCCTTAGAGAAAGTAACTGGTGCGTTTGGATGCACCTCTGCATTGAACTGCATTTTATTATTCTGAGAGAGTGAAAACAACCAAAATTGGAATTTGTTAGAAGATGGATTTTTCATCAAGCTAGCTAGAATTTTGAAACCATAGAAAGAGATGATCTAGTGCTTCTAGTTGTATAGGGGCATGTGGACATCCCTCGATCACGGCTGTCCATTAATTCACCCAACAATTTATGGGGCAGTTTGCAAAAATCAAAATGGTTGGAAAATTGTGATCATCCGATCAAGAGCCTATAAAATGGACGATTGAGACCACTTGGTGATGGATAGCTAGGATCATCTTGTCATTATGATTTTTTCATTGAGACTATGAAGTGTGGGTTGGATTTAATGGACAGTTCAGATAGATTTATTGATTCCAATTTTAAAATAAAGGTCTTTTAAAATTAGTTGGATGATAGTTCCATTGTCCAACTAACATCTAAATGTTGAACTTGTCAAGTGGGTGCAACATCCAACCCATCCAAAATGTTGGCCCCACCAAGAAGAACATATGATCCAAAAATCGGATAAATCCAATCATCATATGGGCCACACTAAAGAAAACAATGCATCGCTATCGACCCGGTTAGAAGTTTGCTTGTGGCCGCTTGATGAGTGGATCAGATTGATTTCTGCATCATGCATTGGACATCATACACGTGTGACATGAAGGCAATTACCCACTGATTGGAAGATAACATTACTGTCCAACTAGTTGCATGTGAGACCTCTTTAAAATAATAACTTAGACATTTTTAGTAATTTTATTTGTTATGGGTAAATTTGGATTAACCAAACACTCCGAATAAAATGAGAAAATCAGGAGAAGCATGAAGGTCGGATATTGGCTCGGCCTCAGATGTCGTGGTCCGAAAGGACGCCTCGGAGCATGCCGTTACCCACATGGCGGCATGGGGTTCGTGGACAAGCCCCACTACCAAGGTAGGAACAAGTGTCCACTTGTCGTTCATCTGAAGGAGGAATGGCGCCGCTCTGCACACGGCTCCTTCTATGAATCGCCATTATCATCATACTATCCTCATCGATTCCAGCACGTGCAGCCTTTCCCTCTCTCACATTTATGTTAGGCGGCAGCGGAGCACAGGGAGATGTACGTTGATTGAGCTGATCTCCCAACTTCCTACACATGAGATCTCATGCTCGAAAATCAATCCAAATCTACTTACTTCCGGAGCTCTTCTAGATAGTACTTAGAAGTAGGGCGCAGCTGTTATGGGTAAACTCAAATTAACCCAATACTTATAATAAAATGAGAAAATTAGGAGAAGCATGGAAGGTCGGATATCAGCTTGGCCCCAAATATCGACCAAGACTTTCACGACCGACCATAAATAACAACCTTAGGCTTCACAGTCCCAACCAAGAGGTCAGCTCCATATATCGACCTCAAGAGAAAGCATTGACCATCAGCCTCAAGGATCAGCCTCAACCATTGACTTCGGCCTCGGGAGCCAATAGCTTCCTCAAAAATATACAGGTTGGATTGCCTTCCGAGATTCCAGCCAAGGATCACTCCTAGCGTGATGTATCCAGAAACAAAATCATTTTATGATACGCACCTATCTGGCAGATGATACGCACCTATCTAGCAAATTCATTGCCATACGCGTATGTGATCTCAATAAGTTATAAATAGAAATTCTTGTGAA
Source organism: Magnolia kwangsiensis (assembly GCA_037074715.1). Classification (NCBI taxonomy): domain Eukaryota; kingdom Viridiplantae; phylum Streptophyta; class Magnoliopsida; order Magnoliales; family Magnoliaceae; genus Magnolia; species Magnolia kwangsiensis. Next base: position 187,494,735 of record CM073571.1, on the reverse strand, counting down.
GAAGAAATGTATGCACAATTACCCTAACACTACAGTACCCATTTTGTGCCTATCTTGACTTGGTCATTAGAGGGCACCCGGTGCCCCTGTGTCCAGATTGCTGCATCAACATTATTTTATTTTGAAAACCATATCTTGTGTTGCTATACTATTCTCTGATTTTCGCATGGCGATTATTATTCCACACTTTCGGGCTCACACAAACCGAAGAAAGCTTATAAAAGATATCTTCATTGTTGTTTACTTAGAATAAAATGTCAAAAATAGTTTTGCCTTGCACGCATGTAAGGACTAGGTTCATGAGCCAAGCTAAGATGGTGGAAAAACTGGTTAACGTCATGCCTTTATCTTTTTTGGACGGGCTTGTGGTACAGGCTTTTGTAGTGACAAGATGGGACCCAGAGAGAGAGAGTATCACTGACAGGCTTGTGCACCACTATTTGTGGTACAGGCTTTTGTAGTGACAAGATACATCAAAGGAGGGAAAAAGAAGTAATTATTTTACACATGTTGTGGCTAAAAAAGCTATGTACCGTAAATAGCGGTGCAAGTGCTTATGAGTGCCCTTCCTCTCTTTTAAAAAGTGATCCTATTTTTCTTCTTCTAAGTAATATTATTTTTATGTTAATTATTTCAAATTAAAAATACCATTTATTGGACTGTTTATATATTAACATGCAGGATAATTACCCTGTGGAAAATATGAAAAACCTTACTATTGTGGTAGAGTGTGATGTATGATAGGCAGGCTCTTAAGAATTAAAATGTCCGAAATATGATTCCTAGCTTAAAAATCATAAACCAAAAGTCACACTTATTTGGTTATTATCTATAGGATTGGTGAACATTTATTGAACCATCAAAATGAAAAATATTCCATGCTTCCATTTAGGATTATTCAGCCAATCTGATTTTTAGCATGTAACTTACATATAGACAATGGGGCCCACAATTTAAGGGTCATTTCAATGCTTGTTTGTAATCAGTTTATATAAAAATCTCCATTTTTTAAAAAATTTCTTTAAAAAATTTTTATATATGGTTCAATAAAGAAGTAAACAACACACATGTTAGAGATATACGGTATTTATTAAGTAGGATATGTTGTGAACATATCATTAGATAAAAATAATATTATTTTTCTCATCCAATAGGTCAAAATTGTATGAGAAAAATATATGATTAAAGAAATAATTCCAACAGTCCAAATTCAAGATATATGTGGCCTATTTGATAAGTGTACTACTTTTTTTTAAAAAAAAATTATTCCCCACCTGATAAATGGCGGGTTCTCTGACATCATGTGCCTTTGGGTCAGATCTCTAACACATGTTCAACGCCCTCACATGAGCACCCCTGATTAAATTACCATCCTTGGTTAGATAATATTTTTGGTAACCATAGGTATACACCCATATGTTCCTAAAGTTGCCCTAATCCACCAGAAATAGTATTAACATCTTATCCTCTTTGGGCCCTTTCTTTCTCTCCTTTGTTCATGTTTATTGGCCACCCACCTAAGGACTCTTTTTCAGTGTCAAACCAAGTATAGAAGCTCTGCTACGTCCACTCGCAGCTGCCGGAGCAGCATCTTACTCCACGCAACAAACTGTAAAATTTCAGCTGTTCATCAGGTGGGCCTTGTGCTTTATGTGCCCATGTCCAAAAGTCAGGGCAGTCGACTCATTGGATGGTCCACACGTATAAGAAGAAATGGACATTTTTAAATAATAAAAAAGGTATGACCAAAAGCCTCCTTCATATGTAAAAGGTGTGGACCAGGTTGATATTTTCAGTTTGGGTGCATAGATGGTAGGCCACACCTGATGAAGGTCCCTAAATAACGCACGGAATTGCCATGTTAGAGCAGTTCTCATCTCTCATGTCCACCATATTCAAAGGACATGCATCTTCTGCCACTTAATCAAAAGAGGAATGGGTATTTTGTAACGTTAATGGTAGCATAACGGCCCCTACCGATGCTTTTATGATACAAGTTGTGACAGCGTTATGGTCTCTTTAGTTTTTTATTGAAAAAAAATTCTTAGTCTCTTTTTTATTTAAAAATAATAATCAAAACCTGTATCACTCCCATAATAAACGGTTATGGAACCATTAGGGGGTAGTAATGAACATTACAGGTCATTTTTTATTTTTATTTTTTGTAATGGCCATTGCCAACCGTTATATCACACCCTGGTCTATAAAATGCTTGAAATGAACCAATGGTGTTGTTCAATCAAGCATTTTGTACAGGCGGCCAATCTTTCATTTCTCTAAGCAACTTATCTAGGAATAACCATGGATGAGAAATTGAACCAAAATCGGTTGTATTTTGAAAGGATTTTAAAATAAAATGTTGTAAAATTTTAAATTTTCCTTTATTTTATGTTTTGAAAAGTGTTTTGTTTTTAGTGTATCTCTTATCTCCAAATTGAGATATACCAAAGGAAAATTCAAGTATATAAGAGAGGAGTTTTGCATGGGGCTTGAGCCCCTTCTCAAGGGGCATGTGAAGCCCAACGGGAGGCTATGTCATTGGCCCAAACCTGTATGATTGACCACACGTGCATGCGCTGAGCTGAGTCGTGTTGGGCCGAGTTTGGGTTTATATAAGGACTAAGAGTACACTCGCACTAATGGTTTTGTTCCATACTCCATGAGTATGCTTGCATCTGTAGATTTTACGTGAATTTCAAATCAGGGATGAGTCCATTTGGGCGGTCACATTAATTGGGTTCAAACCCAACAGATCTAACCCATTTAAAATGGTGTTTTAAGTACCTAATCATGATCTATATATAGACCTACTCATTTTTCCGAATTCATTCATTAAAAACCAACGATTTCTCTCTAATTCTTCAAAATTTGTCTCTAGTTCAAGTTATTTTACCGAGTTCATTGTCGAGTCAACTCACTTAAATTAAGTTCTACCTGCTAGTTAGAGTTCGTCTATAACAAGTGCACCGTTGGGACTAGTAATAGTCATTGTATCCAAAAGGCCAACTGTCTAAGATTCTTATTACACTTAGGACATAGTCCAAAGAGAATATATATATTTGGTTTCAAGCCAAGTGACCAAATCACGCCTCGACTTAAATAAATAAGTAATCTTTTTTAATTTATTTTATTATTTAACTCTCTATTTTTTTTTGAATATTATCTACTGTTTTTAACATATTATTTCTAACAATCTTGAAATTAAATAGTCAATTGTTGGAAACAGTAGACATCTTATTTGATATTTGGAAACAGAAAAGTTTTCTTCTTTTCTTTTTTGTAACCAATGTTTGATAGTTTCTCTAATTGGTTGAAACCCGAGTTACAACCAAAACTCTATTGTATTATATGGCCATTATCACAATCAACCCTACTATTGAATTGTCCAAAATTGAACCGTTTACTGGACAAAAAAATGAATTTAGAGATGCCTATAATTGTAAACATTACATCCTGAATACATCGTCCAATGAATTATATGACATATATGTTTCTTATGAATCTATTAAGGACATTTGGACCACACTAGAAAAGAAATATGTTCTTGAAGATCCATGATCTAATAAATATGTTTCACAAACTGCCTTTATAATAAAATGATAGATGATAAACTTGTCATGAATTAGATTCATGATTATCAAAATGTAGTACTTGAACTGATAATTGAGAGAATGAAAATGGACAAACTATTTTTGTTAGAGGCACTGATTGAAAAGTTACCTCCTTCTTGGAAAGAATACAAAAATAAAATGAAACATAAGAAAAATGACATTTCTTAAGAAAATATAATCATATACATAAGAATAGATGATGCTAATAGAAACAGAGACCAAATTGAAAATACAAACGGATCTGTATTAAAGGCTGACCTAGCAGAAACAAGTTAGGCACAAAAGGACAAAAAGAAATGAAATTGTTACAACTATGGAAAACTTAGACATCACTCCAAGTGTAGGTTAAAAAAGAAAACAAATGGACAATCTAAGAAAAATGGGCCTTATAACTACTATAAGAAGCCTGGACATTATGAAAATAAATGTAGGTTTAAGACAAAGAATACAAAATCTCAATTCAATTTCGTTGAAGCTGAAGAAAATCTGGACATGGCTGTTGCTGTAGTGTCCAAATTATTTATAGTAAACAATATGGAGTGAATATTAGACACTGGGGCAACTCGACATGTATATAAAGATCGGAGCATGTTTACCTCCTATCAAGCGACAAGAGATGAGGAAAAAGTATTCGTGAAAAATGCTCGATCCTCTTCAGTTGTTGGAAAAAGAAATGTTATTCTAAAGCTCACATTAGGAAAAACTTTAATGATAAAATAGGTGTTGTATGTGCCTGACATTCATCGCAACTTGGTCTCTACTTCACTCCTCAATAAGGTTGAAGTTAAACTAGTATTTGATTCTGATATGTTTGTAATGACAAAACATGGAACCTTTCTTAGAAAGGGTTACTGTAGTGATGATCTGTTCATTGTAAACGTTTTTTTTTATATATAATAATAATTAGATGTCATCCAGTTCTGCTTATATTGTTGAATCTATTTCATTATAGCATAATAGATTAGGACACATGAACGTAGAATCCTTGAAAAGAATAAAATGAATATAATTACTATCTAACATCTCAGTTGATGACTTTTAAAAATGTAAAACTTATATAGAATCCGAGTTGGTTAGAATTTTTTTTAAATCTGTTAGTAGAAGTTCTGAGTTATTAGAATTAATACATAGTAACTTAGGTGATTTTAGAAATCACATGTCTAGAGCAGCCAAAAAGTACTATGTAACATTTGTAGACGATTATTCTAAATATGCTAGAATATACCTTCTAAGGAATAAAGATGAAACTTTAAAACGTTTCGTTAAATATAAAGTAGAAGTTGAAAACCAACTTAACATGAACATTAGAAGACTTAGATCAAATAGAGGAGAAGAGTATTAATATTTCTAGTTTAGATAACTCTATGAAAAAAATGAAATAGTACATGAAACTATCGTTCCCTATACACTAGCACAAAATCGAATAGTTAAACGCAAGAATAGAATATTGAAAGAAATGATAATCCATTATATTGAATAGTTCTGGTTTACCCTCTAATATGTGAAGAGAAGCCTCGCCATCTGCGTGTTATATATAAAATTGGATACCTCATAAAAATTTGGTAAGACATCATATGAACTATGGAAAAATCATACTCTTACTTATAAATACCTTAGTGTGGGGTGTCTGACTAAAGTAGGGTTATCTAAAACTAAAAAAAGGAAACTAGGTCCTAAGACAACTGATTATGTATTTATAGGATATACAGAAAACACTGCAATATATAAGTTTCCAATTTTGAAGTCAAAAGATAACATTTTACATGCAAATACTATTATAGAAGCTAGAGATGCAGAATTTCTTAAAAATGTCTTTCTTATAAATATTAGATCCATAGAAATAAAAGAAATTAATGGGTCTAATGTTGCTTCAACTAGTAAAATCATAGATATTAATAGTAAAGTAGAACTAAAACCTACAAGAAGTATGAGAGCTCGACAGTATGCCAACTTAGAAGATGGGGTTTTCACGTTCTTATTAGAAGATGATCATAACACTTATTCAAAAGTCATTAACTCTCTTGATGCTTCTTTTTTAGAGAGAAGTTATAAGCAATGAGTTGGAATTAATTATGTCGAACAACACTTGGTAACTCATAGATCTTCCTCCTAAGAACAAGCCTATAAGGTGTAAGTGGGTGTTTAAAAAGAAACTTAAACTAGAAGGGATTATAGATAACTTTAAAGCTAGAATGGTCACAAAAAATTTTAGACGAAGAGAATTATATGATTACTTTGATACTTATTCACCTGTAATTAGAATTACAACGATCAGAGTATTAGTTGTAATAGCATCCATATACAAGCTAGTATTACATCAAATGGATGTTAAAACATCATCTCTAAATGGAGAGTTAGAAAAAGAAATCTACATGGAGCAACCTGAAGATTATAGAATTCCATAAAATGAAAATAAAGTGTGTACATTATTCAAATCATTGCATAGTTTAAAATAAGCTCATAAAAAATGAATGAGAAATTTGATAATGTTTTAAAGTTAAATGGATATTTAGTAAATGATGTGGATAGATGTGTATATAACAAATTCTCTGATAATGATATTGTTATAATTTTCTTATATGTAAATGATATTTTTATCTTTAGAACCAATGTTAAATTAGTCAATTCGACTAATAAAAGTTTGCCTTCAAACTTGCAAGTATGATATTAGGTATTTAGGTAATAAAAAAAGATAATAGCATTACTCTGTCTCAATCTCATTACGTTGAGAAAATATTAAGAATGTTTGATCAGTTTGACTGCTTACTTGCTAATACGCCTTATGATTATACCGTACATCTTAAGAAGAATACATGAAGTAGTGTATCTCAGCTTGAATATTCTCAAGTAATTTGTAGCCTAATATATCTAATAAATTGTACTAGACCTAATATTGGATTTGTGGTAGGTAGGCGAAGTAGATATATACATAATCCTAGATATAATCATTGTTATGGGAAGATCCGAGCCCATGGTAGAACATCAATCCGGCTGTAAATCCAAGCCGAGGCACCCGAGGCATGACCCATCTGACTAGACTTTAGCATCACAACAAGGACACGCGGGCGTCTTTGGGTGAGCGTCAACTCGGAGGGGTCCTAACAATCTGATCGGATAACCTGTTATTCCCCAACCATGATATGCTCGAGTCGGCCGCAGCAGATTCGGGATGACGGGTCGGGTCGGACGTCGTTTGACCTGGAGAATGTTCTTTACTATGGTCTGACGAGCCGAGCCGAACAGACATTCAGATACGCATATCCCATTCGCTAAACATAAAAATTGCCATAACCAAACGTGGCCGATAACGTCGCTCGTAAATACGCATTATTCGTCGGATACGCTACACGATTAACAGATTGTAGACGGTATCTCCACGATCCGGGAATCCCTCTGATCGTGCCGAGATTATCGAGACCAGACCGCTCCACAGGCAAGTATAAATAGCACACAGCGTCATATCTACAGGTATGCGAAATCAAGCTCTTCTCTTCTACTCTCTACCTAGACCCCGATTCTCTTATCCTGAGTTAGGCATCAGAAGGTCCCCCGGCTTAGCCAGGGTCACCTTTGCCTGTTTTCTTAGTGAAGGCTTCAGGGACGACACGTAGAGGGCGACGTGGAAGAGGGCCGACCAGATTTTAACCTCAACATTTTTTCACACCGTCTGTGGGAACTTGAAACTAGAAGTCAGGTTCTCATTTTTTCAAGCAATGACGAGGAAGAAGAAAGCTGCAGTGGTGCAGCCGCAACCTAATGAGCAGACTCGGTCATCATCACCGCTTCATGCCGAGTCCGCACCAGGACTTTCCCAACGTTCACGCAATCGGTCAAGTAAGTATCGCGCCATGCAGAATGAGATCCAGGCCCTGCATGAGGAGATAAAATGAATGAAACAGCAGAGAGAGCCAGACCCAAGTCCAGCTCATGAACGACTTATTCTCAAGCCGGTAGGGTTATTCGTGAAAACTCGCTCTATACCGAGGAGTGTGAGACTTGAAGCCCCCCAACACTAGGGGGTGATGCATTCGAGTCAGAATCCTCCTTCGGTACACGCCGAGGTATCCGCACCGAATGTCACCACTCGAGCCCCCACAACCATTCATTCAGCCACATCCACCCTGCCGCCCACGGACCTCCGTCATCAGTTAGAACGGAGGAGAGAGGAGAACGCCGGAGGTCGAGGATGCCCCAGAGGTCGTCTCGAAAAATAGAGACCCATGGGAGGCACGATTTGCGGAGTTGAAGGACTAGTTCCTGACATTGGAGAAGAAGCAGCAACAATCGACAGTTTCAGCCACAATTCAGGCCATGATAGAAGAGACCGAGCCTCCCTTCACCCTAGCCATCATGGCTGAAGTGATGCTGAAGAGGTTTCGGATGCCTTCCGTCATCCAGTATTCAGGATCTGGGGATCCATCCGAACACCTAGAGTCCTATCGATTGTGGATGCAGATCCAGACTGCAACGGACGCAATGATGTGTAGGGGATTTTCTATCACCCTCACTGGGTCCGCTCGAATTTAGTATCGCCAGCTCAAACCCAACTCCGTGGATTCTTTCACGGAACTTAGTTGACTATTCCTTGCGCAGTTTATAAGCTGTAAGAGAAGTCGAAAACCCAACACTCACCTGCTCACCATCAAGTAGGCCCCAAAAGAGTCGTTAAAGGATTACATCGCCTGCTTTAATAAAGAAGCATTGTATATCGAGGACTATGATGACAAGATGGCTCTCGCTGCCATTCTGAGCGGATTGAAGGAAGGAAAATTCGTCTTCTCTATCGGAAAGAGTCCGCCAAAGATGCTAGCGGACTTCATAGCGAAAACTCAGAAGTATAGTAACGCCGAGGAGTTCACTAACGCTAGAAAAGACACACAAGTATCCGACTTGACGAACAAAGGGAAGAGACCTCGGAACGAAGACTCCCAGCCGACTGGCAAAGGGACGGATGACCGCGCTTCCCGCGATCTTCGGCCAAACTGCAGGCTGGAAGGAAAATTTCGTTCTCATACCCCACTTAATACATCTACCGAGCAGATTCTGCTGGATATCTAAGGAGACAGACTACTTAATTGGCCGGTCTGTATGAGGGTTGACCCAGAGCATCGGGACAAGTGAAAATTCTGCCATTTTCACCAGGATCATGGTCACAACACGGACGACTGTTTGGATCTGAAAAACGAGATTGAGTCCCTCATCCGCAAGGGATATCTACGTTGTTATACCAAAAAAGAGAAGTCCGCTCGGAGAGAAGAACGGCCTCGAGAACAGCCGAATAACCCAGAGGAACCCGCTGAAATTTGCACCATCTTTGGGGGTTCAGTCGGGGGAGGAGATTCAAACAGGGCTCGAAAAACCCATTTCCGAAGATCCGAGCCGGTACACCACGTTCACCTGGCGGAACGTCCCAGCAAGGAACTCCGAGTCGCTCCCTGCACCCTGACTTTCACCGAAGATAATGCGCGTGGGATCCAGCATCCGCACGATGACGCGCTAGTGGTTACCATGACCATAGCAAATCATAAAGTGTACCGCATCTTGATCGACACCGGGAGTTCGGCTGATGTTATGTATTCTGAAGCATTCGAAAAGATGAGAATTCCACAGTCCCGACTCTGACCCGTGAAGACTCCCTTGCACGGCTTTGCTGGAGAGAAAGTCATCTCTGAAGGAGCCATCTCCCTCCCAGTAACAGTAGGAGAAGGGCAACATCAAGTCACACTTTTGGTGGACTTTTTAGTTGTCAATGTTCCATCTGTCCACAACGTGATCCTAGGCCGACCCTCCCTCAACGCAATGAGAGCGGTCGTCTCAACTTACCATATGATGATGAAGTTCCCAGCTGAAGGTGGGATTGGTTATTTTCGAGGCGATCAGCGCGAGGCTCAGAGGTGTTATGCGATAACCATGAGAAAAGAAGCTGCCAAACAAACGCTCGTAATGGACGTCTTGGATCCTCGAGGACCGACGGAAAGCTCCTCAGTCGAAGATCTGGTAAGAGTACCGCTCGATGAATCAGACCCGAGCAAAACTGTTTAGCTCGGATCCCAAGCGGAGGAACCAGTTATTGGCCTTCTTGAGGCAATACCGAGACATCTTCGCATGGTCGCATGCAGATATGTCGGAGATCTCACCTGATGTGCTAGTCCACAGGCTGAACATGGACCCAGATCACCTACTAATTAAGTAAAAAAGAAGACCGTTCGATGTTGAATGATATTAAGCCATTGCCGAGGAGGTCTCAGTCCTGCTTGATTTGGGTTTCATAGAAGAAGTGTACTATTCTGATTGGATAGCAAATGTCGTGCTCGTCAGGAAATCTAACGGGAAGTGGCAGGTCTGTGTAGACTATTCTGATCTAAATAAGGCATATCCCAAAGACAGCTTCCCGTTACCTCGGATCGACCAACTAGTGGACAGCACGAACAGACATGAGTTACTCTCATTTCTAGATGCTTATTCCGGATACAACCAGATCGCTATGTATCTCCCAGACAGGCAGAAGACTACCTTTGTCACGGACAGAGGGCTCTACTATTACCGAGTCATGCCATTTGGCCTGAAAAATGCTGGGGCAACATATCAGAGGCTGGTGAATCAGATGTCTACTAGCCAGATTGGGCGCACCATGGAGGTGTACGTGGACAACATGTTAGTGAAAAGTACCCAAGCCTTCAACTACCTTACCGACCTCCGAGAAACATTCAACGTCCTCCGAGAATATCAGATGAAATTAAATCCCGCTAAGTGTGCATTCGGGGTTAAGTCAGGGAAGTTTAGTCAGCGAGGTATTGAGGCCAACCCGGATAAGATCAAGGCTCTCCTCGACATGAACTCGCTTCGGACTCTTAAGGAGATACAGTGTCTCACGGGAAGAGTTGCTGCCCTCGGACGTTTCATATCCAGGGCTACAGATAAATGCCTTCCTTTCTTCCAGCAGCTGAAGGGCCATAAGAAGGTGGAGTGAACGCCAAAGTGTGAGCATACCTTCCAAAAATTAAAACAATATTTTGGTTCACCACCTCTATTGTCCAAGCCTAAAGAAGGGGAGCCCTTGTTCCTCTACCTCGCAGTCTTGGCTTTAGTTGTCAGTTCGGCTCTGATAAGAGAGGTCGGAAGCAAGCAGTACCCCGTGTACTATGTAAGCAAGGCCATGGTGTCAGCGGAAACAAGGTATCAGTCCTTGAAAAAGCTAGCGCTCTGTCTCGTCGTCTCGGCCAGAAGACTGCGGCCATACTTCCAGGCCCACTCCATAGTTGTGCTAACAGATTCTCCTCTGAAGCAGGTCCTCCAGAGACCCGAAGTGTCAGGTCGGATGACCAAGTGGGCCGTAGAGCTCGGAGAGTTTGACATTCAATTCCGCCCCAGGACGACACTTAAGGGTCAAGCTGTGGCCGACTTTATCGCCGAGTTTACAACTCCGGATGAGGAGCAAGTCAGTAAGGAAGTCGAAATGACACTACCTATCCCGTTGAGCAACCAAGAGGCAGCATCGGATCCGGGGTGGGTCCTTTATGTTGATGGGTCTTCTAATATTAAAGGAGCAGGAGCTGGTGTTGTCCTGGTTGCACCTGATTCAACGACAATCCAATACGCAATCAGACTCGGATTCAAAGCTTCAAACAACGAAGCCGAGTACGAAGCGTTGTTAGCTGGGCTCAGGTTGGCAGCGAGCCTAGGCGTTCATCCTTACAAGTCCGTTACGACTCGCAGCTGGTAGTGAACCACATCTCTTCGGAATACGAAGCTAAAGAAGTCAGGATGATCGTCTACCTCGAGGAAGCAAGGAAATTGATCGAGAGATTTTAAAGTTGCGCCATCCGGCAGATCCTCAAAGTCGAGAACTCATGGACCGATGCCTTAGCAAGACTCGCCTCGACCTCCGAGGGAAAGATCCCGTGTTTCGTTCCTGTCGAGTTCATTTAACACCCGAGTATCAGCCAGCCGGAGAAAGTCAATCCCGTCCAGTCCATTCCTAGGTGGATGGACCCGATCTTCAATTATATGTCATCCGGCGAAACTCCCTCGGACAAACTACAGGCGAGGCGACTTAGGGTCAGAGCGGCCCGGTGCTCTATATTGGACGGAGTGTTGTACAAGAAGGGGCATTCTCAGCCTTATCTTAGATGCCTCCGACCGGACGAGGCCGACTACGTGATTCGGGAGATTCACGAGGGAATCTGCGAGAACCATTCTGGCAGTCGCGCCTTGGCCATGAAGATACTTCGTCAAGGGTATTTCTGGCCGACTCTTAACCAAGACTCTAAGGACTTTGTTCGGAAGTGTGAAAAGTGTCAACGTTTTGCTGCCGTGCCGAGGCAACCGGCAGAAGAAATGACCCCTATGAGTGGGTCGTGGCCGTTCGCTCAATGGAGGATTGACATCATTGGTCCCTTGCCCACTGGGAAGGGACAAGTCAAGTTCGTTATAGTTGCAGTCGACTACTTCACTAAGTGGGCTGAGGCCGAGCCAGTCGCGAAGATCACTGAACAAAAAGTATTCGACTTTGTGTGAAAAAATATCATCTGCCGGTATGGAATTCCATGAACCATCGTTTCTGATAACGGTCGCCAATTCGATAATGACAAGTTTCGTAGTATGTGTCAAGGGCTTGACATTATGAATGCTTATTTATCGCCTTGGCACCCGCAGTCGAATGGACAGGTAGAGGCGATCAACAAGATCATCAAGCATCATCTCAAGACGAAACTGAAAAAAATAAAGGAAAATTGGGCCGAGGAGCTCACCTTCGTCCTCTGGGCTTATAGGACCACAGCCTATACTTCGACGGGAGAAACCCCGTTTTAGTTGTCCTATGGCTCCGAGGCAGTGGTGCCAATGGAAATCGGACTCCCAACGGCACGAGTAAGAAGCTTCGAAGAAAATCAAAACTTTGAGCTGATCACTGCTAATCTGGATTTGCTCGAAGAACTTAGAGAGGTTTTCAAGCTCCGAACGGCGGCTCAGCATCAGCAGGTAGCACGTTTCTATAATTCAAAGGTCAAAGTCAGGCACTTCCGCCCAGGGGACTTAGTCCTCCTACGGGTCTTCCAGAACACGGCTGAGTCAGGGGCAGGAGCGCTCAGACCCAACTGGGAAGGACCATATCGTGTGGTCAGGTCTGCCAATTTAGGCTCGTATCACCTGAAAGACCTCGAAGGCCGTCATCTCCCTCATCCTTGGAACGCCGAGTACTTGAAGATCTACTACCTATGAGGAACTAGCCTTTAAGGCTCATAATAAAATGTACGCCTCCGAGCGGCTAGCCTTTAAGGCTCTTAATAAAAGTTCAATTCTACTTTGAATGCTTGTCCGATTGTCTTATCAACACAAGCACGAATTAAATGGTCCGATCCTTTAAGGGATCGGAGCCTAATCTTACGAAAGATCGACAAGGCATCCCTTCCAAGGGAAAAAGCCTAATAATGACCCGACCCTCCATTGGAGTATTCGGCTCGACAATATAACAGAATGAAGGGGTCAGGCCCGTAAAGAGGCCTACTCAACTACATCTCAGAGCAAGTTAACGCAATACCAAAACAAAAAGTTTTTCATTGAATCCCCTCGGAGGGGCAAAAAATACATTGATAGTTTCTTAAAAAAATATATAAAATAAAATATACCTTTATGCTAGAGGAGGAGCCTGGACGTCAGGGGCTTGATCCAAGCGGGCAACTTCAGCAGGAGCGTCCTCGGAGTCCTCAGGAAGAAAAGGGTTAAGATCTAGGTCTGGTTATAAATCCATAACTGCCTCGAGACAAGCATCGAAGCCACGGTTGTAGAATGTCACAGCTTCAGCATCCCTCTCCTTGGAGGTCTTGAAATCTTCAACCGCGGCGGCAACCGCTGCGGCCAGAGAGGCCTCGTCCTTGGCCCGCTGAGCCTCCACAGCCTGATTCACGGCTCGGGTTCGCTCTTCAACCGCCTCGGCCTTGGAGCGTTTCAGGTCTTCGCCTAGTCGAGTAGTCTCCATGGCCAAAGAATCCGCATGAGCCCTGGCACGGGTCAGCTCGACGGTCGCTGCATCGCCACTCGCTTTAAGATTATCCGCCCTCTCCTGTAGGTGCAGCTCCCTGGCCTCCAGGTCGATGACGACTCCCTGCAGTCGGCTCACCCTGGCCCTCTCGCCCGAAAGCTGCCGACGCAGTTCGGTCAGCTCGGAGTTGTCAACTTGTCTCCAAATAATGTAGGCGAAAATCATCACTCTCCAGGCATTCGGAGTAAACTGCCCGGGAGCCAATCCAAGGTAAGCCGTGACCTTCCTGATAAGGGGGTGTAGTGAGAGCCGGACTTCGCACTGCAGCGCACAAAGAAAGATGGCTACTTCCCCCTTGGTAGGAGCGCCAACTACGTCCAAAGGCCCAGGGGCCCTTATCTGAACGGAGTCAAGGATTTGGAATTCTGAACGGATCCACTCCATCTGAGATTCCGACATGACAGAGCCTCCTGGGACTACCTCTACGGCGTGCAAACTCGCGGGCACTTCGGTGGTGACAGTGGTCTCGACTTGACGGGCTCGGGTGGCCGTCTTCTTGCTGAGCTTCTTGGTTTTAAGAGCCCAACGTCTTTTGCCTCCAAGGCAGGGGGTATGAGAGAGTGGTCTTGAAAGGGCCTTCGGAAGCCCGACTTTCACTTTCAGAACTCCCTGGCTCGGAGTCATCGGCGTATTCACGAACCATCTCGAGGTCGGAAGACATGGCAGAAAGAAGGGTGAAGATCAACATGACTCACCGAGTGACTATCAGAAATCGCCTACTACCGAAAACTTCGAATTCGGCCGGAATCGCCTCGTCAAAAATCACCTCCTCCGGTATACTCTTCTGATTCAGAGTGTAAAGTGACGAACGAAAGTTCGGGGTGCCTTATATAGGCAACGAAGGAATTCTGCATTGATGGCGAGCCTTAATGGCGGCAGCCGAATCGGCACGAGCCGATCTCCAAGCACACATGGCCGCATCTCATTGGAGGAGTACTGAACCGTTAGTACGGCTCTGACATTGGGCAGTGTACCTCGATATGCGAAGCGACGCCCCAGCAGTCGGAGCCGTCACGTACACGACTCCTCAGGCCTGCGTGGCAGCCTCTCATAGGCTGGGAGGAGATTTGGGATCGTAACCGTTGCCAAGCGTTAACCAAAGCGACCAGCACGTGCGCAATTCGAGACCCGTCATCATTACAATAAGGGCGCGAGATTTCCTACATGAGTACTCTCCGAGCCTGTAAGAAAACTCGAAGAGTCGGGAACTTCTGTTATGGGAAGATCCAAGCCCATGGTAGAACATTAATCCGGCTGTAAATTCGAGCCGAGGCGCCCGAGGCACGACCCATCTGACCAGACTTTAGCATCGCAACAAGGACACGTGGGCGTCTTTGGGTGAGCGTCAACTCGGAGGGGTCCTAACAATCCGATCGGATAACCTGTTATTCCCCAACCACGATATGCTCGAGTCGGCCGCATCAGATTCTGGATGACGGGTCGGGTCGGACGTCGTCCGACCTAGAGAATATTCTTTATTATGGTCTGACGAGCCGAGCTGAACAGACATTCATATGCGCATATCCCATTCGTTAAACATGAAAAATGTCATAACCAAACGTGACCGATAATGTCGCTCGCAGATACGCATTATTCGTCGGATATACTACACGATTAACAGATTGTGGATGGTATCTCCACGATCCGAGAATCCCTCTGATCGTGCCGAGATTATCGAGACCAGACCGCCCCATAAGCAAGTATAAATAGCACACAGCGCCATATCTATAGGTACGCGAAATCAAGCTCTTCTCCTCTACTCTCTACCTAGACCCCGATTCCCTTGTCCTGAGTTAGGCATCGGAGGGTCCCTCGGCTTAGCCAGGGTCACCTTTGCTTGTTTTCTTAGTGCAGGCTTCAGGGACGACACGTAGAGGGCGACGTAGAGAGAGGGCCGACCAGATTTTAACCTCAACAATCATCATAATGCTTTGAATAGAATATTGAAATACTTGAAAGGTATTGCTGCATATACTATTTATTATATAGGTTATTCTTCTATGTTAGAAGGATATAGTGATATCAATTGGATCACTAATTCAGACGAAACAAAATTCACAAGTGTATATGTTTTCACCTTTAGTAGATATGCAGTATCTTGAAAAGTCTACTAAACATACTTACATTGCTCAGTCAACTATGGAATCCAAGTTTATTGTCTTAGAAAAGACGACATAAAAAACTGAATGACTAAAAAATAGGTTAACAGATATACCTTTGTGGTCAAAACCTATGTTTGTTATATCTATTCACTGTGATTGTCAAGCAGTTATTGTAATGGTCATGAGTAAAATATACAATGGTAAAAGTAGACACATTATCCGACACAATATTATGAGATACTTGTTGAATGATGGAGTCATAACTGTTGATTTTGTACGATCAGAAAAGAATCTGGCAAATCATTTGATTAAAGGACTATCTAAATGATTAGTTATGAAAACATCAAAGGGAATGAGACTGATTCTAACCGAATGAGCTACCAGTGTTAGCAACCCAACATATACAAGTGAAGATCTCATGCGATAGGTTCAATGGGTAAATAATAAGACACTAGGAGACTAGGAAGCACTGCAAAGAACTTGCCCATTCCTATGGTATAGGCAGTGCAAGCAGTAACGTATGAGAGGATGAGTTTTTGAATTCTTAATGAATCCATAGCCAAATGTGACAGTATATCCGGTTGTTGTATACAGTTGATGAAATTCACCTATGTAAGTGTGGAAGTGAGGCCACTTCGTATGAGAATATATAGACTGTTTTTCTAGAGTATTCATGAAAATTTAGGTAAATGTGCATGGCCAAAAGGCACCAAATTGCAGAACCAACTGTAACAAAAAAGTTGTGTGAGTGTCATCTATAGCCGTTTATACTTTAAAAAGTCAAGTTAAAGACTGATAGTCACATGATTCCTGTAAACCTATCTTACTTACTCTAAATGTCGATTAAAGTCGGATAGACATTAACACTATTACACAACTCTTATATCTTATACTGAAGTATTTTGAATTTGAAACATATATGAAATTGTTGTATTTTAAAATAATTAAAAAAAAAAAATGTTTCAGATTTTTAAAATCCCCATTGTTTTTTATTTTGAAAATTGTTTTGTTTTTAGTGTATCTCTTGTCCAACATTAAAAATGACTAAAGAAAAACCCAAGTATATAAGAGAGAAGTTTCACATGAGGCTTGAGATCTTTCTCAGGGGGATTGTGAATTTGGTCCAATGAGGGGCTATGCCATTAGCCCGAACCTATGCCATTGAACACACATGTGTGTGCGTGCTGAGCTGTGTTGGGTCATGTCCTTGGATGTGCATGTGCACACGAGCCAGGCTGAATCCGGTTCGGGTCTTGGTTTGGGTCTATGTGAGGACAAATAATACACTCGCACTAACGGTTTTGTTCCATACTCCATGAGTATACTCGCACCTATCGATTTTGCACAAATTTCAAACACGAGACGCATTTGTTCGGGTGGTTGCACTAATTGAGTTCAAACCCAAAGGACGTAACCCATTTGAAACGGTGTTTTAAGCACCTATCTGTGGTCTATATATAAACCTACTCTTCCGAATTCATTCATTAAAAAAAAATGATTTCTCTTTGTTTCTTCAAAATTCGTTTATGGTTCAGTGTTATTTTACCAATTGAGTTCACTGCCGAGTCAACTCACTTCGGTTAAGTTTTGCACGCTGGTTTGAGCCCTAATACAACGAGTGCATCGTTAGGACCGGGTACTAGTTGTTGTATCCTAGAGGCCAATTGTCCAAAATTCCAGTTCACTTGGGATGGAGTCCAAGGAGGACAGATTTAGTTTCAAGCCGAGTGACCCGGTCACGCCTCGACTCAAATAAATAAGCCATATTTTCTTACTTTATTTTATTATTTAACTTTCTATTTTTCCGAACATTATTTACTGTTTTCAATACATTATTTCTAACAAAAATTTTCCCCATCAAACAAAATACATCCGACGGCTCAGATGTATCAGGTGGAAAATAAAATCCAATGTCCATCACTGTGGTCATCGTCACCGTCACTTTATTCTCATTATCTGGGTTAGCTAAATTCTCATATTGCTACGAAAAAGTTCAACAACTGACTTCCAACCATGTGCCGTGCCTTTACCAGAACTTCTGAATGGCTGGCGTGTTTCCAACTCGAGGTTGGAAATGGAACCATGTGAAACCGATTGACATGGACGCTTGAGAATTTTGATGTGGTGCTGCCCTATCGAGCAAAAGACCATGTGAAGATGACAAAAGGTTGGTGACCGGTTACTTACAGTGCCAGATCCTCCAAACATGGGCCACTTATCAGCATTGCTTTCGGCATTCATCCATAACCGATAGAAGCATCTATTAATGGAAACAGGAAAAGAACAAAATACTATAGCTATCTTTAGCTCGCTGGCATTTTGTGTGCGCGTGAGCTTCTGTGTTTTATTCGTGTAGAAGAGCCTTTTTCATATCCACGTGAGTATCATGTCATGAGTTTAATTCTACTGAGGACAGGAATTACAAAATTCATTCCTCAGTTTTTATGTTTTTATCTTTATTGGAGAATGACTATTTTGTTTGGTTGATAGACCGATATGCTGGTTGATACTGTGCCAATAGTTGAAAAGGTAGAATAGGGCAAAAACATGAAATTCAATAAGCACATTGCAATGGTTCATGACAAGCCATACAAGACAATGACTTCACCGATGGTTTCAGACATTTCTCTAAATGGGCTGCAAGTCCTAGGACCATACCACCAACCATTCGTGTAGAAATCACACGTCGGTTGAGACCACAATACTAGAATAGATATGAAAATGAGATCTTTCTGGTCAGCTCCTAAGTAGAAATGCACCCCTTTAATGGAAATGAGCAATAAATTGCCAAATGTTCGGCAACAGGAGAATGCATGGCTGCAACACAGCCCCGTTGGTCAGCACGTGGGTCTCCGACACCACTCTTGGTTGCTTCATATTCCTCTTTTTAGGCTGGCAAATCAAGTAAAGTTTTCAACCGCCCACCTTAATAGCGCCACACACACACACCAAAAAAGAAGAAGAAGCTTTCTGATTACAAATTTTTTTTTAAAAAAAAACACAATTACTTTATGGTTCAGATAGCGTATGCAAAACACAATTTACTTCCCATCTGTACAACAAGCCTTCATTCACATCATCAGTACATTGTCTTCACATTCCCATCATTCATTCAAAAAGTTTCTAAAACTCTAGGTGATGTTAATCCCTCCACACAAAAGATCCCATTGCTATATGGGGCAAAGATTACTTATTAGTGTATCCATGAGAGCTGCAAAAAGGAACTGAGGCTTTTCTGCTTCCAGTGGTGACATTGGTATCTTGAGACGGGCAGTCTTTAGCCCAATGTCCAGACTTACCGCATTTATAGCATGCATTTGATGAAGCAGACCTTCCACTCGCATCAACAGTGTCAGTTGAAGGCTTGGGGCAGTCCCTTGCCCAATGACCTTCCTGTCCATATTTGAAACAGGAAGAACCACTCCTTCCAATGGGTGGTTGGCTGCTCGTATCATTCCAGGTGCTGTAAACACGTGGAGCACTTGCCAGACGACCAGCTACTGGGCTATTATGGTTGCTGCACCATTTGAAGAAACCACAAGATCCTCCCTACACGGAAGAAGAAAGTTAATCAAATGGACAGAAGCAAAGTGATGTTCATTGCAAAACATGGTTTTTGGACTCAACCTGGATCAACTCATTCAGTCTCGAGTTGAATCACGACTTGCATGGCAGGGGGTTGTCTTGAACCAGATCAGGTAGTACCAAATTGAGTCAACTCAGATACTCATCCGAGTTTTAAACGACCACGTTGCAAGAAGGATAACGGAATATACATGGTGCACATTGAGATTTGAGGATACACAAGATGGGACGCTATGCTTGCATTAACTAGAGACCGGGATTCTAACCAATATATAGAATTGCCAAAAAGGAAAAAACAAAATACATATACTGTAAAAATACAAATGCATGCTCAGAAAGAGAAAATTGCACATGCAGCCCTAAAGATGCATGCAAATGATGCACACAAATTTGCACGATTGCACATACAGCCCTAAAGACTAGCAAATGACAGACACATGTTGAAGATGAAGAGCATTGGCTTGCTCTATTTCAAGATCGGAAAGTGATTATGGGGAAGTAAAAGGAGATCAAAAGAGCCATACGGCATAAGCTGCTATGTCTGTTAGATATGTGATTTGAAAATACAGCTGGAAATTTAAAAAATAATAATAATAAAAATAAAAAATTGAGGCGAAGAAAGCCATCGTGAGTTACAGCTGAGTAAATTCAACCATAATGAAGTGGATCACCCTCTGATGTATAGAAATTATTTTATGCGAGATCAGCAATATACAACATAGAATTACTCGTGTAAACTTTGAGTGCAACATATAAAAGGGAAAGGAATATGCTTAATATGGCATCATGTCTAGAAATAAGTATGTTACATAGGTAGCTTAAAGGTATGTCTGTTGTTGTAGTCATAGTAGATAATAAATTAGAGATGAGCAAAGTGACTGCTGCCAGCAGAGCAGGATTATCAATCATATTCTGGTCACATCTGGCAGTGCATGTTGCCTGTGGTTGCTGGTGGCAAGCTGTTGACAGCTGTGGTAGCCGGTACTCCCTGCATCACACTGTAAGGGCTACAAGGTGGGAAAGGAAAATAAATAAAAAGGGAAGGAGATGGAGGAAGAAAAGAGATAGATAACAATCTATTGCATGCCAAGATACCATGTTTTACTCCATGGTAATGAAGGGAAAAAAGAAAGAAAAAGAGGAGGATGAAAAGAAAGAGAGATCATGAGAGTACACTCCACGCACCTAAAGTCTTATTTATATTAAATTAACCCAATTTACTATACGGTACATTACAGAAGTGCAAAAGGTAAAAGGTAAGTGACACAGGCACCCGGATTCGTATCTCATAACCTCTCTTATCTTCCTGCTATTTTCCCTTTCCCTATCTATTTTCTTTTTCGTCCATTACCATGGATTAAAATAGAGAATCAATTGGGGACTTGGGAGACATTTTGTCTCCCCACAAGGGCCATCATCAATGATGAGGCAACAAGCTACTTTCCCACAAAAAGCAGCCACAGATTGTGATGCAGGACGTGTGATTTAACTACTTGAATGTGGGAGATTATTAACAGATTAACCACAATAAAGCAAATGTAATAACATACTATCCAACCATGATCTAAAGAGTACCAAAGAGGCAATAAAATTCAGATTGATGATAAAATCACAATCCCACATAAGTATGAATCATATAAACATGAAAACCCAAGCCCAATAAGAGATTGGAACCCCCACATTAGCATAGGCAAGGTTCTAAATCAATAGGCAGATTTGGCACACTTCTAGGATAGGAAGTTTGGGGATTAGGGTTTATAGGGAAATAGGGTTTTGAGGACTATAGATTGGTTTTAGGTTTTAGGCTTAGGGCTAGGGGTTTGAAAGGGGAAAAGGAATAAGAATCAAGAGGGAAAGAGAGAAGGGAGGGGTTGGCCATATGGCACACCTATATGGACATACGGTGTTAGGTTGATCCGTATAGTTGTATCACTTGAATGGGGTTGGGGTTGGGCTTAGGTGGCTTTAAGATGCAATAGGAATGGGTTTTGGGTGAAAACAAAAGGGAAAAGAAGAGAGAGAAATAAAGACGGGTTGAGAGAGAGAGAGAAAGAGAAAGTGAAGAAGATACATTGGTTGTATAGAATGAGAGAGAAAAAGAAGACAATGGGCTTCACAGCTTTAGATTCACACCAAAATCGCCTCTTTCCACGAGATTTCCACGCATCGTACATGGGAAGAGAAAGAATTCTTGTTTTTCTTTTTTCAAAACTTTATGCATAAAAAAACCCCCAAGGGCTGGACGTCCAAGCCTAAACAAGCTTTGGACTGCTAAATTACAAAAATGTCATTTCAGTTCTTTTTTGTTCCCATCATGTCCCAAACCTCGCAAAACATCAAATAAATGCACCGAATATTAAATAAATTGAAAAACATACCTAATCTAAGCTAAAAAAAATCCTAAAGTAAATAAAATCCGACGACAATAGCCCACAATCAACGATCTGATTAAGTTGTTTATGCGATCTAACGGTCCGATCAGCATATCACTGCAATCTAATGGTCCAAATCTCCAAACAAAGCAACTCACGTGCATCTTCCTAGTGTAGGGTCTTCGAAGATGCACGATCATGCATGTGGTAGAGTTGTACATGAGTCAACCGAGTCAAGCTTGGCACAGCTCGGCTCGGCTCGGCCAGTAGTTAACTCCAGCTAGAACTCGGCTCGGCTTGACTCGATCCTCGAGCTTGACTGGCCAACTCGACTCGGTTCAATCAGCAGCTCGGGCTAGTTCAAGCCGAGTTCGAGCCTGTGCGACATTTTCTCAAACACAGAGTGCATTTTCAATTTCTCATAGAATGCAATAACAACAATTTACAGGTATTTCATCAAACACTCTGCGGTCAGCATCAAACTCAAGATATGAAGGTAGTTTTATAACGCAAAGTTTTTTTTTTTTTTTTTTGTAGTGATTTGTTTCATATCCATTCCTTCCTCGCCACCAATCGATCTCGCGGAGAATGTATGCACCCGAAATAACACTTCGTTGAGTCGTTTCATCAAGCACTCGACGAGCAGCGTCAATATCAAAATAATCGAGTCACCGAGCCAATTCGATCCAAGTCTATTCCAGTTGAGGTTCGATCCGAGTCGAATCGAGCTCGGGCAAGCTCGAACTCAACTCCAAATTTTTTCGAGCTCCAAAAACCAACTCAACTCGGTCCGAATCCAATTTCGAGCCGAGTTGAGCTTTTTTAAGTTGAGTCGAGCAAGCTGACCGAGCTAACTCGACTCGTGTATAGCTCTACATGTGGGGTCTTCAAGGCCTCAATGTAGTCAACCTGGGCCCATGTTCAAGTCATCAAGCCAAAGTGAGGGGTGGGTCAACCTCCTCCTTGGATCAATGGCAATCCCTTCGCTAGGGAACAAAGCCCGCAAAGGATTACATCACCAAATTTGAAGAGTACCTGATAAGATATAATGTCAAGGTGGACCCAATAGTGACTCTTTCATGTTTTAGGATGGGTCTCCCAGCCAATATTCAGCGCGAGTTGCTCTCTCACAATGTTGGCACCCTTGAGCATGCCTATCAGTTGGTGCAAGAACTTGAAAGTACTTAAAATCGCAATTTGGAAGACAGTTTGACTCTCGTGAGTCTAATGTTAAGACTACCCCCAATGAGCTAAGTCTAACTTTAGGAGTCAACCCAAACCCTTTGGTGGCACTCAGAGTAACCAAAAGGACTTTAAGGGTAAAGGAGTCATCAGTACCAGTTCTTGAGGAGGCGAACGTAGGCAGTGCTATAATTGCTAAGGATTTGGCCATTTCGCTTATGAGTGTCCCATAAAAGAGCTACTTAAGGCCCTCGTGATTGGAGAGCATGAGGAAGATGAAGATGACCAAGGTTACTATGAAAAAGAAGAATATCACCATGTAATTGGTGCCTGTGATGAAGAAGAGGAGACAGTACCACTTACAATCGTCATGTGCACCTTAGCCCAGGCTAAGGGAATTGATGATTGGCTCAGCAATACCATTTTCTATGCTTATGCCAAATGTGGTGAGAAAAATTGTAAAGTGATCGTTGATAGTGGTAGTTGTACAAATGTGGTCTCCGAAAGCACTATTTCTCATTTGGGCTTGAAGCCCAGTCACTACCCTCAGCCCTATAGAGTTTCATCGGTTGATGTGTCCTCTATGCCAATCTCCCAGCGTTGTCTTACTCCCATCCAGTTCGCATCTTATAAAAGCTCGTTGTGGTGTGATGTTTTGCCTATGGATGTATGCCACAATATCTTAGGCAGGCCTTGGCTCTTTGATCGTAATGTAACAATATTCGGTCATTCGAAAGTTTGTTCCTTCATGCATGAGGGCAAGAAGATAAAGTTAAATCCCCTTCCACCCAATAGTGCCCCAAAAGTTGAGGACGTTAAAAAGGGTGGACAAAATGATGTGAGGAAATCGCAACCCAAGTATCTCCACATATTAAACGCCAAAGGGTTTGAGCGGAAGACTAATGTGGATTCGATGGTGTACGTCCTCGTGGCTAGAAAGGCTACACCCGAGGTTAGAATAAAGTTGTCACCTGAGGTGAGTCTTGTACTGAAAGAGTTTAATGATGGTTTTCCTGAGGATTTACCAGAGAAGCTTCCACCCATGAGAGATATTTAGCATGCTATTGATCTTGTCGCCAGGTCGACTCTACCAAACCTTCCTCATTATCAAATGAACCCTACAGAGCATGATGAATTGAAGAAGCTGGTAGATGAGCTTCTTAGGAAGGGTTACATTTAGGAAAGTGTGAGTCTGTATGTCGTGCCAACACTTCTCACGCCTAAGAAAGATAGTTTTTGGCGCATGTGCGTGGACAGTCGGGCCATCAACAAAATCACGATCAAGTATCAGTTTCTCATACCACGACTTGACATTATATTAGACATGATGGCAGGTGCCACAATTTTTTCAAAGATAGACCTCAAGTGTGGGTATCACCAGATACATATTCGCACAAGGGATGAATGAAAAATGGCCTTCAAAACTAAGGATGGGCTCTATGAGTGGTTGGTCATGCCTTTTGATTTTACTAATGCTCCGAGTAAGTTCATGCGTGTGATGGCCCAAGTGTTGAGGCCATTTATAGAAAAGTTCTTGGTGTACTTTGACGATATCCTCATTTATAATACTTCCGGAGAACTACACCATCTATAGCAAGTTTGCGGGATCCTTAGGGATGAAAAGTTATATGCAAACCTCAAGAAGTGTTAGTTCATGTCAGATAAAGTTATCTTTTTAAGTTTCATAGTTTCATCAGAAGGCATATGTCTGCAGATCCCTAGAAAATCAAGGCCATTGTGAGTTGGCCTGAACCACATAATATTCATCAGGTACGTATCTTTCACAGCTTAGCTACCTTCTATAGGCAGTTCATCAAAAGCTTTAGTTCTATTATGGCCCCCATCACGGATTGCATAAAGAAATGCGAGCTCAAATGGACTAACACCACATCAGAAGCATTCAAGGAGATCAAGGGCAAGATGGTCGAGGCTCCTGTTATGCGCCTTCCTGACTTCTATAAAATCTTTGAGGTTGCTTGTGACGACTCTGGGGTATGTATAGGTGGAGTACTTAGTCAGGAGAGACACCATGTTGCTTTATTTAGTGAGAAGTTAAATGAAGCAAAGCAACGGTACTCTGCTTATGACAAGAATTCTATGCGGTAGTTCGGTCCTTACGTCATTGGCGACATTATTTACTACCGCAAGAGTGCGTCTTGTTCCCAAACCATGAGGCCTTACATTATCTTAACTCCCAAAAGAAATTAAACCTAAGGCATGCCAAGTGGGTTGAGTTTCTTTAAGAGTATTCGTTTGTTCTGAAATACAAGGCCGGGGTCGAGAACAAACCTGCTGAAAGTGACATTACTTCAATCTATGAGCGTTGAGTTACTGGATTTGAGAGTTTGAAGGACGAATACCCCACGTGTCCAGACTTCAGGAAAGTATATACATCACTTTTGAATGGTCAGAGGAATGATAGTGGGTTTGTCCTGATTGATAGCTTTCTATTTAAAGGAGACAGACTCTGCGTTCCCCACACATCCCTACGAGATTTCCTTGTTTGGGAGCTTCACGTCGGTGGAGTAGCCAACCATTTTGATCATGACATGACTATTGCCCTTATAAAGGACGGGTTTTATTGGCCAAGTCTCAAGCGAGATGTAATTAAAATTATAGGGCAATGTCGAACATGTCAACTAACAAAACAGAAGAAGCAAAACATGGGTTTATAAACACCGTTGCTAGTGCCACATGCTCCATGGCAAGACCTCAGTATGGACTTCGTGCTTGGGCTTCCCAAGACAATTAAGCACGATTCCATTTTCATGGTGGTGAGTCGTTTTTCTAAAATGGCCCATTTTTTTATCATGCTTTAAATTGTTCGATGCCTCTAACATCGTGAAGCTATTCTTTGCAGAGGTGGTTCGTTTACATGGTTTGCCGAAAACCATCATGTCTGACAAAGATGTTAGGTTTATGAGTTATTTTTGGAAAATACTTTGGCACATGATGAGCATGAGGTTACAATTTTCATCAGCATACAATCCTCATACCGACAATCAGACATAAATGGTCAATAGGAGTTTAGGGAACTTGTTACGTTGTCTTGTGAGTGACCATACCAGGACTTAGAAGGCCGTATTACCTGTAGCCAAGTTCACGTATAATAGTTCAGTCAATAGGTCAATAGGCACGAGTCCATTTGAAGTGGTATATGGTTAAAAGCCTACAAAACCTATAGACGTTATTCCCATGTCAGTCTCCCATAGGCCATCAGAGTTTGCAGAAGCATTTGCACGCCACATTCATGACTTGCATAACGGAGATTAGAAAATGGATTATTGTAAGTAATGAAAAATATAAGAAACTTGCTGACTCTCACCATAGGTTCAAAGAATATCAGGTAGGCGATAAAGTGATGATAAGGATGAGGTCTGAACGATTTCCACATGAAACCTTCAAAAAATTACAAGCCCGCAGCGTTGGACCATATAAGATTTTGAAACATTTAGCTCACAATGTGTACACCTAGTATGGGTCTTAGTGCTACATTCAACGTGAAAGATCTTGTGCCTTTCTCGGACCCTTCTCCTTACTCAAATGATAACACACTCAACTTGTCCCATCACCCATGGACCTTACCTAACCCATCTTCTTAGCCTCTACCAACTTTATCATCCATACCTATGAGCAAAGAGGAGATAGAGGATATTTTGGACAAGCAAATGGTTTCAACTCGATATGGGGGCTTTCGGAGATACTTAGTCAAGTGGAAACATCAACCAGTTTCAAATTGCACATGTATCACAGATACGGATCTTTAACGACTTGACTCGGATCTTTTTGAGCAACACCATGACTTTATTTCACCATAGGCGAAATCTTCTCAGTCGGTGAGAGTTGATAAGGACATCCGGCCATTTAGAGTGTATTAGAGGAAGAAGAAGTCAGCCCAGCCTTCACTTTGGCTCGATAACTTGTACATGGGCCCAGGTGGGCCGCATTGAGGCCTTGAAGACCCCACATGCATGATCATGCATCTTCGAAGACCCTACATTAGGAAGATGCATATGGATTGCTTCATTGAGAGATTTGGACCGTTAGATCACAATAATATGATGATCAAACCGTTGGATCGCATGAGCAGCTTGATTGGACAATTGATTGTGGGCCATCGTCGTCATCGGATATCATCAAATTTTATTTACTTTAGGATTTTATTTTTTTAATTAGATTAGGTGTTTTTTCAATTTATTTCATATTCGATGCATTTATTTGATGTTTTGTAAAGTTTGAGACATGGTATGAACAAAAAAGAACTAAAATGGCATTTTCATAATTTGGCAATTCAAAGTGTATTTAAGCTTGGACATCCAGCCCTTAGGGATTTTTCTATGCATGGAGTTTTGAATAAAAAAAAATAAATCTCTTCCCATGTGTAATGCATGGAAATCTCTTATGAAATGGGATAATTTTGATATGAATCAAAGTGTCTGAAGCCCATTGTCTTCTTT
Source organism: Magnolia kwangsiensis (assembly GCA_037074715.1). NCBI lineage: Eukaryota > Viridiplantae > Streptophyta > Magnoliopsida > Magnoliales > Magnoliaceae > Magnolia > Magnolia kwangsiensis. Next base: position 187,467,387 of record CM073571.1, on the reverse strand, counting down.
TTCTCCCTCATTCTCTACAACCAAGGTATCTTCTTCACTTTCTCTTTCTCCATCTCTCTCAACCCCTCTTTATCACTCTCCATCTATTCTTTTCCCTTTTGCTTTCACCCAAAACCCATGCCCATAACATCTTCAAGCCGTACAACCATACGGATTGACCCAAGACTGTATGTCTGTACAGGTGTGTTGTACGACCATTTGTATGGCCAACCCCTCCCTCTCTCTTTCCATCTTGATTCTTACTCATTTTTCCCTTTAAAACCCCTAGCTTTAAGCCTAGAACCTTAACCAAACTATAGCCCTCAAAAGCCTATTTCTCTACAAACCCTAATTTCCAAATCCTCAAATTTCCTCACCATAATTTTAAACTCTAAATCTCTAAATCCTCAAATTTCCTACCCTAGAAGTATGCCAAATCTTCCCATTGATTTAGAACCTTGCCTATGCTAATGTAGGGGTTCCAATCTCTCATTGGGTCTTGGGTTTTCATGTTTATATGATTCATACTTGTGAGATTGTGAGTTTATCATAAATCTGAATTTTATTGCCTCTTTGGTACTCTTTAGATCATAGTTGGATAGCATGTTATTATATTTCTTTTATTGTGGTTAATATGTTAATAATCTTCCACATTCAAGTAGTTAAATCACACGTCTTGCATCAGGATGACCATATTAGGCCAATGTATAATTGCACAAAGCATGAAGCAAAGCGCGACAGATTCAAGAGTAGACAATGGAGGAGGAAGCATCTAATTCAAACTGTTTCCAAGTATAAACAGGTAAGAACTGGGAGTGGGAGCATGAGTTAGAAGCACAATTCAAAGAAGGAGAGACACCTTGTTAGAAGGATTGTGGCATCCAACAATGAAGCCGAATCCCAACCTAAGGGAAGGTGACAACAGACAAGGGATCACCCATGACAAGACAATGAAACATTCGTGTCACATGTTTCAAGTTTGGGCAGCCAGAGCAGCATCATGCTTATAAATGTCCCTCACATTAGTACAGAATAAAAACAGTTTCTTTTTTCTTTTCTTTTCGAGGGAGGAGATCATGTCAAAGCACCCTCTTGGGCCACCTTAGTACCAGATTCATTGGTTCAAGAAAGGGGACAAAATCTCTTCAAACTCCAAGTGCTTAGTGTCCTTTCTAGTGGATCTAGGAACATGGATGAAGGGTGGTGTGATCTAATCCAAATGGATGTGTGTCACATTTTACCAGGAACATATGGTGCATTTAACTCGAACTAACGCCTATTCCTTGGTAAAGGAAGGTGTTAATATTGCGTTGAACCAGATAAAGCAGCTTGCAGCGCCTAAATCTGATAAGGAGGGACAAAAATTGTCCAACATACAAAGTTTGAAAGAAGAAAGAAGGCAGAAATAAAAGAAGCAGATCAAAGAGAGCAAAGCCAATTTCCGAGAAGCTTCAAATGAACATTGCAGAGAGAAGATATACAAAATAAAGTGACTTAGTTATGATGATCTAACACGAGGAAAGGTTTCCAAGGAGAAATTATAACAACATCAAATCTAAGAAGATTTTCAATGCCAACCAAGAGGAAGTTGGGTGATACTGCCTATCACATTTGATCTGCCAAATGACATGGATGAGATTTGTTTAATTATCATGGTGAAGGATTGGGCATGTAAGATGAAGTTGTTGTTAATATAGACAAACAGTTCTCAAGGAAGAAGGAAGAAGTTGAACAAGTGTTGGGCATGAACGTTACCGAAACCAACAAGGCCAGTACAAGCAATACTTCATGAAATGATAGAACAAGCCCTATTCTGTTCTTGTTTTTTTTAAAAAATAAAATTCTCTCATTACTCATAAAAAAAAAGTCCGATTCTGAAGCCACATAAATAATGGGCAGTGAATAATGAAAAGATTGAATCCAAATCTCTAATACTGGTATGAAGCACCTTACTCACCAAAGTCAAGTTCTTTCTAATGCGGGATGAATGATGCAGGCCCAAGGCACACTATGAAGCCCACCATCTATCGAATTTGAGGACTGTTTGCTGCTGATATTTGTACCTAAATTTCAAGGTCTACGATTGCTATTTTGGAGGATTCTGGTTAAAGATTTTGCTGATTCTTTAAAGACCTTGGGGGTTGAATCTCTGGATTTGCAGTAGTAATTTTTACGCCATTACATTTTTACAAATCTTTGAAGATTCATTGGTTGCTATTTTAGATAGATTTGGTTGACATAGAATCAATCTAATTGATAAGATATCTTGTCTAAGATTTGATTAGAATTTTAGGATGTCTCTTTAGGGTCTATAATTAGGGCTTGTTCTAGGAGATGGGAGGCATTACATTTCTGAGTTTTGTGCGGCTGTTATTCAAGTTCTTCTATCTGGTGAAAGACCTTAATGTTGATGAATTGTTTATCCCTTTTCTGTTCAAGTACACTTGCGTGGCATGTGCTTTTTGTACATATAGCATTTCAGGAATTGAAATCCCATTGATTTGATAACCAGATTGCATCGTTTATAAAGTTAACCTAATAAGATATGGTTCATGACTTGTTATAGTGGTTTCTGTGTGACTTCAAGCTAGATCTGTGATGTTTACATCACCTTTTGTATGCATGTTTTCCCTAATCTTAGCAGATGCTTGTGTCTCACATGATAGCATTTGTTACTTGGGTTTTTATTTCTTGTAGTAATTGCATTTCTTTCTTATTTTTCAAATTTTTCATTGCACATTTTGAGTGAAATGAAATGTTGAAACAGACAAAACACCAAACACTCCATTCTACAAGGAAAAATAAAATGGCCACAAAAATGAAATTGAAATAGAGGTTCAAAGTATGATTATGGAAATGGCTCATTGAAACTATGGCTTGAAAAAAGTATTTGTAGTAAAGGATGCTCTAGTGATGCAAGACCGATGCATGAACCAATTAACATGCGAGTTCAAGTAGCCGAATTAAGATATTTAACAAAAAAAAAAAATCACTATAATCACCACAAATATCATGAAAATCAAAAGAAAATCATGCATAATCCTATCCTAAGCTACCAATATCTTAACACAAAATCATTAAATAAAAAGAAACTAGGATCTAATGGATGTAAGGACACCCAATTAGCATAGGGTACAGTCTATTTCAAAATAAAAAACCTAATACAACCTAAGGTGAAAATTAGGGTTTGGGGAATTTGGGAAAGTAGGAAAATTATGAATTTTTGGTATAGGGTTAGGGTTTCGGGGATGGAAGAAAGAGGTTTTGATATAATGATGGTGGGAAACCAAAAGTGGCAGGTGGGAGGATGGGTTTAAGTCGGTAGGGTTTGGATTGTGGATGGATATGAGAAAGTTGAGTTTGGGAAAAGACGAAGATCTAGAATGGAGAGAATGAAGAACCTGAAGAAAATAATTGAATGGGGCGGAAAAGAGAAGGTGTGGGGATAGATAGAGACCCCATACCTCCGTTGACGAATATTAGCCTCATACCAATCTTCCTTCCAAATTTCATAGAAGCATCTTCAAATCGCATGAAGATGGAAGAAGAAAGCAAGAGCTTTTCTCTTTTTACTTTTTTTCTTTTTTTAATCACAAAAACCAATGGGAGAGAGATCATACGCCCCCCTCTTTTTATAAATCCAAGAAGTTTCAAAAATTACCATAACCCCCCTGTCTTGTAAATCTTAATGAAAATAGCCCTAATCTGAATAAAATCAATCAAAACATTCATAATGTGTCCAAATATAAAATAATCAAAAACTAAATCCTAAAAGATAATAAAGTTTAAAACTGATGTGAAAGATCAACTATCAATGACCCGATCATGTAATTCATGCGATCCAATGGCCCGATCATCGCATCCTTCCAATCCAACGGTCTGAATCACTCCATAAAGTGGTATCAAGGCGGGAGGTGCCTGGGCAATGAGATAAATGGATTGATTCGCCATGCTCTATCAGTTCAAGCTTTTAAAACAAGTGGTTGATTATTTTTTTTAGAAGCAATGGAAATATATTAACGAGGAAAAGGATATAACAGGGACTGCCGAGATGGCAAAAGATGAACAGGAAGAAAAACTGTAAACCTAAAAACATGAAATCGAAATCCTGGAGAGACGAAACATTAGTTGCCCAATCAATAAGCAACTTCTTAGCCACCGAACCCATGGCTTGAACAGAAGATTGAGAATTGTTAAAACATCTATCGTTCCTGTCCTTCCACACCGCCCACCAGATAGTAATAATAGCCATTCTCCAAATCTTGGACTTGGATTTACCCAATTTGAAACCATGCCAATAAGCCAAAAACTGATGAGCAGTGTACCCAACATGCAACCACTGATTTGAAATCTGACGAAGAAGTCCGCGCAGATCGAATAAATAAAGGGGCAGAGCGGGAGGTCTCATGTTCAAGACTTCTCACTGGGGGTGATTAATGCATGGGCATGTTCACATCGAGCTCAAGTGGGGTGGCATGTAACATGTAGGAGCACACTTGGGGTGGGCCGCCTGTGTGAGACCGGTAGCTCATGTGAAGCAGTCCCCTCTCAACCCTTCGTAAGGTCATTCCCATTGGGATAAACCGAAAGAACAAATATTAGCATGATCCAAAGCATTTGGAGCCTCATGAATGTTTCAATGGTGGGCATACAATCTCCACTGTTTTCTTGTGTAGCCCACTTGAGCTTTGGATCTGTCTCATTTTTGGGGTCATGCCATGAAATGAGTTGCCAAATCATATGGACAAGGTGGATTTCTCACAAATAACATGGTGGGTTCCACCTAGCTTTGAAACAATGGACACGACTGCCCCCTCTCTCTACCATAAGTTTTAAATGAAGGGTATTTTGGCCTTTTAAAAAATATGATTTTAAAACTGTATGTAATCCTCATGACATACGACATCGGGCGGTTATATTAACAAATTGATCCTCATGACATCCTCATGGCCTTTTAGGTGGATTACTATAAATATTTTAAATGCAGGTGTGCATCTAAAAATAGCCCAAAAGGTAGGAGGTTATTTGTAATTAACTAAAAAAATCACCAAATTAATCATTGACTTGTCAGCTTCTGATAATCAAGAGATATATTACCAGCCAAAAAAAAAAAAAACTGAGAGGATTCTGCTTTGAACTTGTTTTTTGTTTTGGACTGGTTACTCAGCTTAAAGGGGGAGAACTTTAGCAGTCCAAAGGTTCTGATGCCACTCCCACAACAAAAGAATCTTTAACTGTGAACCACAGGTTTATCTAATTTTATCCAACCCTCTTCCTTTTATTCAATTACATCATATTCGTTGATGACTTCCCACACTAGACATACCCTATTTGTGGACCCATATTCACTTCTCAAAACATAATATACCTAGACATATCAATCCTTAGTCTCACCAATTATCTTCCCTCTCTAACCTTAGACTTAGTTTATATTCTCTCCCAAAATTTATCCCTTCCCCCTAAATACTTTTTTTTCAAACTAAATGTGTCCCTTTTCGCACCATTTCCCAGTCTGCAGTCAATTTGAACCAAGACAACTTGCCTAGTCCAGACATTTCCAAATTCAATGATGAGTTTCTATCAACAATTTAACCATGTTTGTGTCATGTGCTGTTCTTCAATTGTCAGTCTTTCCTTTGATGTAGTTGTGAAACCAAAAGTTCAAAACAGTGCATTGACTAATTAGAGATTCTAAAGCTAGACCGAGTCCAATTGGAACAATGTTTAAACTAAGCCATGGAGTTAAAACATGAAAATGGGCATCACAATACAAATTTACAAGTTATGATTCACTTCAAAAGACAAATGCCTTCGCTGTTAGTTCAGTGCATGAGCATCAATGGTATTAGAAATAAACAAACAGAAAAAGATAAATTTTAATACAATGCAACTGGACAACATCCAAGTAACACCAGCGTGTGAAGGAGGAGATAGCTGCCATACCTGATTTGCAGGACAACGATAGAACTGTTGACCCATATTCTTTTCCGTCTTTGCTGTAAGAACTAGGCAAGTGCCAGCACCACATGGACACGGAAGATCCTGAACCAATGAATTGGAGGACTTATTTGGGCCACCCAAAAAGTTAGGAATTCCTGATGAATTATCACACCATTCAAAGAAACCACAGCCTCCGTTTTCCTAGAATGACAACATGTCATACACCAAGGTCAATCCATAAGAAATTCAGCATATCCACTTGACAGATACAAATGCATACAATGTGTGAAGTAGGATATGGAGATCCAGTGGCCCTATCAAAATTAAGGAAACCAATGAAAAAGTTAAAATTTTCACGTAACTTTTTTCCCACAGAACACGGAAACTCCCAGCATTCATATATACCAGAAATCAAAATCTATTTACACAGAAACCATTACAGTGAATCAACAAAGTACTCCAACAAAATCCTTAAAAGGATCAAGTATACAAAAAACTAAAATCAGATTACACTTAATTTTCCTACTCGTATTAAATGGGAAGTTCTTTTGTAATGTAATTGTACTTGGTCCTAATAAAGTCTGATTGGCATGTTGAGTTTTTAAAATTCCTGCCATCTATTTATCTGCATTCCAGTGAATCAATGAAGTACTTGAAAAACCTTGAAAAAAATTAAAATAACTCAAAAAAAAAAAAAAAAGTAAATAAAAAACAATCAGATGACACATTAAATTTCCTACTCGATCAAGTATTCAATGGAAAGTTTTTCTTTATTCAATTTGGACTCGAAGTCCTAATGAAGTTCAAGTGGCATATTGAGTTTTTAAAAATCCTGCCATGACTCATGAGATATTGTACAATGAAGATTGACTATGACAATGTGATGTTGAGAAAGAAACTTCTTTTTGACCTGGCAATGGTAACACCATCCCACCTTTCAGTAACCTAATTCATTGATATGGTGGGCCTCATCATGGATGGCCAATATCTCCCCTATCAGGTGATACTACTCGTCTAGTGAAGGGGGCCAATCAGATGGTTACAATCATCTGATTGGGAGACTTTTGAGGCTCTCCTTACATGCATGAATAGCCATGCTGCCTGAGTGACAGTTGCTAATCTTAGTGGCCTAATTCCAGGTAGTCCCCAAGGTACCTTCCTAATTAAGGGGTTGTTTACATAGGATTAGTCCATTAGAATTCCAATCAGAGAATGTAGTTTTTATTATTGAAAAGAGGGATTCCGATAAGTGATAATCTTCAATAAGGTTAGCAATGGGTCAATTGGCATTGTTATTTTACGGAAAGGCCCCAAGAAGATGTTAAAGACACATGTAGAGGGATGCTTTTGTAATTTCACCAACGTTATCAGTATTTACTTGTGTGCAACCCTAACTAAGGAAATGCAGTTCCCACATCTGCTTCTCTATTCTCTTCCGACCCAAGAATACAAAAGACACCGAAATCAACATGGTATCAGAGCTCTAAAGGCTTGATCGCATCTTACAATGTGCTGCCCTTTTTCATTTGAATGACTGATCCAAGATCCCACCACATTCAGATCAAAGACTGATCCACATGAGAACGGTGCAGCACTCTCCTTCATAGCTTTCCACTCTTCGTGCAAACATGCATCACTAGATCTTAAAACAGCGTGCAAGCAATTACCAATGTGCAAATTGATCTGCGCAATACTCCAGATCATGTGGTGAACAGGAAGTAGACCAGAGCATTGACAGCTAATCAGCATCTTGGTTTCCATCTATTGTTGCAACTTATTCTTGAAGAACGGATCTGAGTTTCTTCTCCAGATCTGGTCTATTCATATCCTACAGATCTGTGTCTTTTCCAGATCTACACCTACTCCAGCAATCATGGCTTCGTTCCAATGTTGTTTGATAAAGAAGGTTGCAAAACTCCATATTTGAGCTAGTTCCGTATCTGCCCATAGCGACCAAATCTTAGCCATTCCAGATCTGTGATTTCTCTGTACATCTGTACCCCATTGCCAAGACGAAGAAGGTTGCAGTTCTAAGCACATCATCAAAGCTTGTGTTGGCCATCACATTTAGAAGCTTTTGCAAGTAGCACTAGCAATGTTGCAACAACCTTTAGCAACCCAACAGCTATTGGCAGAAATGCTGCTGAGGCAGTAGTCAAACCCTTCTGTTTCGTCACCATCCATGCACACTACAGTTACACCCAGTGTTTTAAATATCGACAATATCAGCCAATATATCCCACGATATATCTTGTATCCCACCTGTGCAATATGAAACACATGGGTAGTGCTGATATATCTCACCTATTCGATCCAATGAGCATTTCGATTTTCAATCCACGTTTTTGTTGTAAATCGCATTAAACCAGTGTCAAATGGTACAAATTTATGATTCTTCATGTTTTCCATGAAAAATCATGGATTTGGAACTTCGATTTTGAGATTTGGGTGAGATGAGTCAAGTTGCGGAAAATTAAGAAAAATCGAAAATTTCTCAATTTCTCGCAAATCAGTTGCAATCTTTGTATCCAAACACAAAATTAAACATGTATGTAACCTAATCTAGTGATTCTTCTTTTGCTTTTGAATGTATTGATGTTTTTTTCAACAATCCCTAATGTTTCATTGAAAAATTCAACCAATTTCCCAATGTTCCCACATTTCCCAACAACATCAATACAACCGATATATCACATGTGATAACTGATATATATCCGTATCCCAAGGGTGTGATACATTACGCAATAACGATATTTAAAACATTGGTTACGCCTTCTTCTCTCTCTCTCTCTCTCTCTCTCTCTCTCTCTCTCTCTCTCTCTCTCATGGTGACACCCTAGGGGGGTAGGGACGTCTAAGCCCTCTCCTAATCCCTCTCGCAAGTGATCTATATTTATAAGGAGTTAGGGATTCAAAGAGAGACGCCAGTATGGTGCTCCGCCACCCTACAATCTTCCATAGCCCTACTACATTGAAAGTCAATGATCATACCTTATTCAAGTAACTAAATTGACCCAATCCTTCCACTATATCCACCCTAGATCCAAATCCCATGCAAATCAAGTAGATCTTAACTATTAGAATTACAAAAAAAGTGTGATTAAAACATTTTAATGGTTAAAATAAAATATTAACAATTGAAAATACTTGTAAAACCATTTAAAACATTTTGAGTGTCGAGCCCATCTTAGAAATTACTCGATGGATGGTCCGATCTACCAAATCTTTGCCATAAGAATATTCCTAGCAACTAGTGGATCACTTGTTGGATCATATGGACCTCAATTGTAACCTAATGCTATATTCAACCACACCCACATAAGCCATTGCAATCGACTTTGTGAGGTAAGCCAAAGCACATTACACTAGGAACTTGAACTTCTCATATGCCCTTAGGTCTAAAGATTAGTCAAAACTAGTACATACAGAAGTCAATCTGGACAAAGCATGACATGTTTCTCGATCTACAAACTTGAAGTGATCATCCAATGCAAGTAGCCAATGGGTCTAATAACAATATCTTATATCTATGGACTATCCACACTCTCATGTGAGGTAGAGCAAAGGCATCAACTCATCAAGCCCGATGGTGGAGGCCTATCTGACTCGTCATCAGTCCCCTTACACAAGATGACCACATACGAATAACCACAAGTTCGTCCAAAAACTTATTGTGTAGTCATGTAATAATAGGTTATGCAATCTATGGAACAAAACTCTCCCTCGGCAAATGGTCATTGTGTACAAAGTTATGTTCCCGAGGAAAATAGCGGAAAGCCCGTCCTTTACCTCTTGTTCTCATATATGTTCAAAGGTAAACCCACATATTATTTATGGCAATAATAACATAGCTAGATTGAGATTGAAGAAGTTATTGAGAGTAGAGTAGAGAATCAGAATATAGAAACCCATAATGATAGAGGAGATGATGGGTCCTTACTCTTGCTCGGCTGGTAGACTCTCAGGAGTTTCAACACCAGGTCAAAGGTTTAAGTACCCATACTGGTGAAATTCCACCAGCGTGAGTGCGTGGGGTGTGTGTGCATGTGTTAAAAAAAAAAATGATAGAGGAGATGCCTTCAATTGCTAGGGAAGAACAAGGGATGCTGCCAAAAGATGTTATTAGTTCGTCGATGGAAGATATTTTAAGTCAAGTAGAATGTGAAGAGAGTATCATAGGTCTCAACAGAGCTGCTGGAAGTCCAAGATATTCAACTGCTGGCAACGGAAAGACAGACAGAGGGCTCGAAAAAAGGGGCAATGATTTCAATTTTCTCATAGGAAGTGGAGTTGAACAATGTATCTCTCGACGCTCGACAAGCAAAGGGTCGTAAAGTTTCCATGGCTCAAGGAACGAAGCATATTAGGCGAGTTATGGGGCAGATGGCGTGACTAATGGGGGAATCGTTTGGAGATAGGCCAGAGTACTATGTGGCCCTGTTGGAATATGTGGAAAAGAGGGGTAGGAAAAACATTAATCGAGATCTGAATGGTATGAGTCACATACAAAGCAGAGAGATGATGAGTTTGGAACCTGAGATTAACTATGAGATGCAGTCATTTACGACAGATATAGACAAGGGGAGAAAGGATTTAGTAGGTTCCAAATGAAGATAGTTAACTGGAATGTGCGAGGTTTTGGGGAGTTCGCAAAAAGGGCACAAATCAAGGATATGTCTAGATGGTAGCATTTCAAGAAACAAAATTGCAAGTAACAGATAATGGGTTTGTTGACTCATTCTGAAGGGGGGAATCGAAAGAATGGTAGCCTTAAATGCAAATGGGTCTGTAGGGGGTATCTTGGTTATATGGAATTCAAATGTACGGAGTAAAGAAGATTGTTTCAAGGGGTAGTTCTCTTTATCTTTTTTGTTTAAAGATTTCTCGATAGGATTTTATTGGGTTTTCTCGGCTATTTACGGGCCTAATAGGCCAAGTTTAAGGCTACGATTTCGAGTTGAGTTGGATAAGTGTCATAACAAGTGGTAAGTACCATTGTGTGTGGGAGGGTGTAACACCCCGAACTTTTCAATACCCAAGTATGGAAAATTCTCAAGTGTTACCATGAAATTTAACTTAATATGCACATGTGTACGATACCAATCTAGCTATCCTAACCTTACATCTATTCTCCAACGCAAGTATGACCGTTGGGAATAATCTCCATCCATAGATCAAGCAATCCGACCATTGATTTTAATATAGAATCATCATAAATCCAAATATTTTTACTTGTCTATCATAAACAACCGCTCAGTCAAATATGCACTGCTAGATAGAGACATCTAACTGTCCACTTTGATTTTGGATCACCCGATCATAGTAAACTAGCTACTCGATCTATACATCCGCTCATACACTCATCAAATTGAGATTCTGATCCGTTCATCTTGTTCATCACCTATGAATATGCTTAATCCAACCTCAGAACTACAATCTGAGAAACTTACACATGTGAACAACACACTCGAATCTAACGATATACATGTCCTACCCCCAAATCACTCCAGAAACCCACTTTACATCCGTTTACGAAACTGACCATACATCCACCTACATACATGGTTAGAGTGTTAACCACCAAGTTCCCTTATTTTCAGCAAGTCATCTGACAGTCCGTCATATTTGGATCCGCCAAACAGGCCACATGAATATTGTGGTAAACCGATCATCATGAATATCTTAGGGTATAGGCCCAAACCACCTGGTAACTCGTCAATTAGGTGTGTACAAACGTTATTTTGTAATTTTGAAGTGTGTTAGCCATTAAAAGAGCATCTTAGTCATCTTCGAGAGATCAGGGCCCAAACTGAGGCGTTAGAAAAAGCGTGAAAAATAACAAACAGTGTTGAAGTTTCGTCACATTTGGATGGTCCAGTTAGTAGGTATAGATGGCAGAAGTTATGACTATGGAAAATGACAAAATTGTAATTTAAAACCCAAAATCAAAACCAATGTAAACAATAGCATGCATCTTGGAGTTTTCACGTGAGAGTGAAACCCACGTGTTCTTACAAAATGTAACCCACCCAATGCTCAGATCTGCTTCATATTTAGGCCCGTGGCCCACCATGACTAAATCTAATGAATGGATTAGATTTCATATCAAACATCATGACAGACCCTACCTTCACCCTAGCCACTCACGAAGCCAAGGAGTTACGTGCAATCACATACATTGCAAGTAACTACTTCCTATATTAGCTTGCTCCAACGGTGAGCACCATCTTCCCACCGCATGATTGTGTGGGCCACTCGAATTTACTTCAAGTTTTGGCTCATGGCCTAACATTACCTTACAAAACAGATGAAGGAAGTGGATCCCCCTAAACATCATCATATGCGGACCTCACCTACTCCCGTCGTCAAACTAAGGTCGGCATCACTCTGTTCGCTCTAACAGAGTCTGAACGAATTACGCCGCAAGAACTTCTTCGCCGAAACTCCCGGGCTCAGCGACTCTAACCGAATCTGCGTCGTCCAATGCTCAGGAAGGGGCGATCTGACTCCCACCAAAACTCTCGAAAGATGCAAGTGAATCTCCAGAATGCTGGGAGTGTCAAAGGAGTCGGTTTCAAAGGCAAACCGCATGGAGAACGGACAACAGCAAACCACACGCAAAGCCATCTAGACCTTTTATTTATGGGCAAGGGAGCATCGGTTGGTCAATCTGAACCGTCCGAAAGAAATAATTCGAAGAAAGAAGGCCGGAAGCAGAATCTACAATTAAAACATCCATTGTCTTCTCCGATTCAACGTTGATCGTGGGAGTCTAAAATCCTTCGATTAGGAAATAAAAAACGGCCACTAGGTGGACCCCATAAGTACGAACAAAACTCTTGAAAACCTTAAACATATCCATCTTAGGGAAAACTATTAAGGGCCTGTTTGGATACGCGTTTTGGGATGTATTGTATCGTATTAGAAGTTATGATTTGACGTTTACCGTGTTTGGATTAAAGTGAATAGGAGTTGAATCCCATGTGTATGAATACAAACTCCAGCCAAATTTTCAAACCAACGGTAGAGTATTCTCAGTGGGTTCTATTGCCGTAAATACTTCATATTCATTGCGCTGTATTCGGCAGCGGATGAAAGTTTGAAATTTGTACGATTACAAGATATCTGGTACCCATGCAGTGTAAGATCAGGACCATTTATTTGGTACATTTTAACGTGAAAATCATCTGGGCTAGAAATCAGAAAGTTCCATACGTCAAACAGGCCACCCGACCCAATTAAGATTGTAAAATACGCAGACATAATACGTCATATCCAAACATTGATCTGTATAATGTATTGTATACTATGTCAAACAATACCTCTTATCCAAACATTGATTAGTACCTGATTGATTTGAATGTATTCTGAAAACCGTCTAATGTATACATGAATAGTACCCAAATACAATACAATACAATACAATACAATACTATATGCGAATCCAAACAGACCCTAAAGTAGCATCCAAAAACTAACGCTGCAAGTTGGTTCACACACAGCGCAACTTGACACTTCATGCCTATGTAAAAGAATGATATGGAGACGTTAAAAATATATACATAAAAAAAAAAAGAAGCCTCATTTGTCATTGCTGGAAGAGAGAACGTGAGAGAGAGAGAGAGAGGAAGAAACGCGAGAGAGAAACAAGAAGAAAAAGGAGGGAGGGAGACATGCATGACGATCGGTGACTCACTGAGTCAACAAATAATTCAAACTCGAGTCAAGCTCCCACAACACTGCTGAGGTGAATTACTCCATCCATTCCTCTATTGTCAGTAAATGTTAGGCTTCAAATTCCAAGTTGATGATGTGGAAGAACGAACGGTTGTAGTTTTTCTTCGAGATGAGTAAACGAAGTTAACTCAACGGAGGTATTCACTAAACTCGTCTTGTCATGTTGAATTATAAGTGCTAACCAAAGTAAGTCACCTCCTTTCGTAACAACTTATGTTAAAGTTCTAATTTAGAATGATAATTTGTTTAACCTAAATGTAGATGAAAGATGAAACCCTAGATTAAAACTTAATCTTATAATGTGTAATCTATGGTTAAAGTTGAACCAAAAGTGCATACACTGAGTTCTAACAATATAAGAGCTTCGATGTAAGAGGGGAGGGTTATTTTCCTTTAGCTTTACAATTTTAAATTGAATTGATTTCACCTGTCTTATATGATTCAAGTCTCCAAATTCACTGCGAATTTTAATGTATAATTCAAAACACCACATCACTATCTTGCATGCTAGTATGTTGGAAATCCCACTTCTAGCGATCAAATAAACATCGTGGACAGGATTAGGTGGGGTCCACTTGTGATGATGTTTAGGGGGATCTACTTCATCTATTTTGTAGGGTAATGTTAGGCCATGGGCCAAAACGTGAAGTAAATCCGAGTTCCAAGTGTCCCACACGATCATTCGGTGGGAAGATGATGCTCACCGTTGGAGCAAGCTAATATAGGTAGTTACGTGCAATGCAACTCCTTGGCTTCGTGAGTAGCTAGGGTGAAGGTGGGGTCCATCCTGATGTTTGTTATGAAATCTAATCCATTCATTAGATTTAGTAGGTCATGGTGGGCCACGGGCCTAAATATGAAGCAGATCCGAGCATTGGGTGGGCCACATTTTGTAAGAACACGTGGGTTTCACTCTCACGTGAAAACTCCAAGATGCATGCTACTGTTTACGTTGGTTTTGGCTTTGGGTTTTAAAG